>JADRCH010000060.1:2898626-2994522 GCA_019843965.1 Rhynchomys soricoides
GATCTAAGTCCTGCAGAACAGAACACATATAGACACATACAGGTCATTGGAGCTAAAGTCTAAACAGTATCGTGGAGGAGTGAGGGGAGGCAAGGTGCTTGCTGGACAAGGCCATCACCTCCCTGGCTGGGCAGAAACATTTCTGCTTCTATCATAGGTTTTCAGAGCTCTTGATAATTCATGCTATCAATTGGTGCATTTCTTATTTCTCCAAATGTCAGACCGAATTTGCACTCTAACTTGCCTCCAAGATAAGTCAACCATGCCTTCAAATGGAGATTTGTGCTCATTCATCTGGCAAACTTTTATTGGGTGTTTGGGTTTTACAGACGTATGGTTGGAGATTAGGAGGGGTTCTCAGGGACAGAGAGACTCTAAAGGGGGGTGTCGTCGTGGTAATCCAAGGGGAACTGGTGAAGACCTAAACCAATCTGGCACTGATTATGGGGAGGAAGGAGGGGCACAGAGTGTGAAGGCTCTGAGACCAGATTTGCACAGTGAGCGGGAAGGGAGTCTAGACTGTGTCCCCCTGGGTTAGCTGTGGTTGGTGTCAAGTGCCACTGGGTCCCTGGTGATAGTGGACCTGTGTTTCCACGGAGCCACCTGGGTGGCTTCTGAGTGCTTCTGGGTCTTCTGGGAACAGAGACAAGTAAATTGCTGCACAGATATGGAGTTATTTAGCACACACAGGAGGAATATAGGGACATTTCTTTCTTTATTCCTTCTTGTGATAACATGAAAGACATGAAAGACAGTTTGCTTTTCATGAGTATGGCACCTTTCAGACTTCTGATTTTCATTTTGAACAAAACAAATACACTAAATGTCCCACGTTTTTATTTATCAGTTTTTATATCAGCCACATGCATCCATCACAATGGGGGCACTCTGCATGCTTTCCCCAGCACGATTTTCTGTGAACCCTGAAGCTGAGTCAAAAGTAATAAACCCTGATTTTTTTTTATCATGTTCTTTTGTTTATTGACATTCCCCCCACCCCCACGTTGTCCTGGAACTCAGTATGTAACTGAGAACGACCTTTGACCACTGATCCTGCTGGTTCTACTTCCCAAGTGCTGGGATTTTGGTGGGTATTATCATGTTCGATTCATGTCATGCTAGGGATTGCGCTCAGAACTTCTAGTATTCTATGACCTGAACTGCATTCCCAGCCTACATTCACTGGAAGAGGGAGACTGGGGATATAGCTCAGTGCTTTATGTTTTTGAGGCCTTAGTTAAATTTGCCAGTAAAGGCAAAACAAACAGCAAATACAGATGGGAACACACTGAGTCTGAATCTAAAATGTCCCTCAGAGGCTCATGTTTTTAATACTTGGTTTCCCGTTGGTGTTCTGGGTTTTTGTTTTGTTTTTCGAGGCAGGGTTTCTCTATGTAACCCAGGCAGTCTTGGAGCTGGATCTGTAGACCAGGCTGGCCTTGAACTCAGAGATCTGTCTGCCTCTGCCTGGGATTGCTGGGATTAAAGGGCTGTAGTATTACTGTCTGGCTGGTGGTGTTGTTTTGAGAGGCTGTGTAACCTTATAGAGATGAGGGCTGCCTGGCAGAGTAGTAACTTAAGAAGGTTATAGGTCAGCTGGGATCCAGCCTGAGCTCTGCTTCCTGGTCACCATGATATAAACAAGCCTCAGCTACATCTTCCCAGCATGGTTGAGATACACAGAGACCCAGGATACTTTGTCAGTCAGAATATACTCAGTTGCAGGTAAGAAATACTGACAGAACGTGGCTAAAACATGAGTCCTGCATGCCTCCATGGGACATGACTTTCTGTGTCCCATGAAATTAAGCCAAAGTAAATAATCCATTCATTGATGTCTATTGTGTATTTGGTCATAGTGATCAGAAAAGTAACTAAACAGAGATGTGAAAGATTTACCTATGACCACCTCACTAGCACTGGTAATGGCAAGCTTGCCCTGTGAGTTAGGCACTGGCTAAGAACCATCTGCATACTATACATTTAGGTTGTTTTTGCTATATCTCCCGGAGGTAGGGCTCCTGATTTGATGTAACTAGGCCATCACACATTTGGCAAATGGAGGTCTAGGATTTGCACTTAAGTTGTCTGACATCAGAGTCTGTGCAATCAGCAATTATGCCCTCATAGGCAGACATTAGGCCTCTGACATGTGCCCTGCAAGCTTGGAGCATTAATTGAGCACCTATTATGATGTAGGCACTGTCCCTAGATACAGAGGCAACAGAGATAAAAATAGACAGGGTCCCTGGCCTCTGGAGTGGCAGAGTCCGATGTGCAGAGAATAGACATATCCAACCCACGTAATAATCTCCATGGTCATGGTCCAGGCAATGGTTAGGGGAGGCATAAAGGGGGAATGGCTTCTCAAGCAGAGGGCTCTTGGGTGTTCTCTCTGCCCATCTTCTCTCAAGAGGAAAGAGTCTGAAGAGTAGAAATACAGAATTTAAGATTAGCTAGTTCATGCTAGATTTGCTTCCTTCCACCTTCCCTCCCCCCCCCCCTTTAATCACAATCCTGGGTCCAAATTAGTTGGTACCAGGCCTCACCCCAGAAGTCCAGAAATAGCATGTGGCTCCAGGCAGGACCTTAGCCCCTACTTCTCTGAGCCCTTTAAGTGTTATGTATAGCGATGCCTACCTCTGGTTTACCATTTCCAGGCACTTGCATAGCCTGATTAGCATCTTCTCAACTATGACAGCCAGCAGTGACCTTGAAACTCAGTTCTCCACACTGCTGTGTAACACAGTGTCCTTTGAAAAGAGACTTCTGGAGAAAAAAAAAGTCACCTGAGGTAAACCATCGGCTTGCTCATGTTTTAGCCACGTTCTGTCAGAGTTTCTTACTTACAATTGAGTACATTCTGACAGACAAAGTATCCTGGGACTCTGTATTTCAACTATCCTGGGAAGAGGGAAGGACATGTGTATGAATACAGAATGAACATTTTCTCTTTCTGCTAGCTTCTCTCCTCAAAGCCGTGACCCTTCTTGGCAAGTGTATGGGTCCCAGCGGACACCTTCTGGTCATGGTACTTCTTGCCGTTCTTTTCAACCCTGGTTTTTAAAGATTGGATTGACATTGCCAGTCTGTTCTCAGCCCACAATCCTTCTGCCTCAGCTTCCTGAGGGCTGGGATCACAGGTGTGATCTTGTTGTGGCTGAAGAGTAAGGGTGGGGTTTGTCCTTCTATTAGAACACAGGGAAGACCTGCACATCAGAAAACTGTTATCACTGGGTTCATTGATGACAGTCACGAGTGCTTTGTACATAGTAGCTGTGTGACACGTGCCTGTGCATAAACAAATGCACGGCATTTCATTTTCTCCTCAGATCTTGCTTTGATCACTGTTCTCACCGGTGAGCACTTGAAGATGAAGCCTCTCCCTTGTGTCTCCCTTGGTCTTCCTCTTCATCATAGGGATGTACTTCGTTTTTTTTCTAGCCACAACTCAGTCAGACTTGCTTGAGTGTAAGGGCGGTTGAACTGTGTATCAGCTCGCAGATGACAGAGAGACTGGCTCTGTTTCTCTCCAGCCCTGGGAACTTGGGTGCTCACTCTACACAGTCCTCATCTTCAGGGATTTCTGCATCCCAGCCAACCTGCAAGGTCCCATCATAGGAAGTGCCAGGTTTTGGAGTGGCATCTCCCATCTGAGAGCCGGTTTCCCATCACAGGTTGACCTACTGTGTGGGTAGTAATGTATGATGAAGCCATAGGTTGCAGTGCTAAGTGGATCTGGGTTCAAATCGCATCTCTAGAGACAGATTGTTCTCAGATTATTTTGGGTAGTTCATGTAGTGGTAAACGCCAACAATTCCAGTAACTGGGAGACTGAAATGAGAAGATCATGTGCATTTAAGGCTAGCCTGGGCTATGTAGTGAATTTGAGGATAAACTGTGCTACATAGTGAGTTTGAAGCCAACCTGGACTACCTAATGAGTAGTCTATTATATATCAAGAACTTATCTAAAAGAAAAAAAAAAAACCTTAAAAAACAAGTTGATAAATGTGTGTAAATTTGGTCTGGTCTCATCTCTCTAAGATGAGGTAAAGAAGCTATTATGTCCCTCTGGATGGCTGCTGGGTAACAGGAATTATGGGTGACAGGGACTCCTTATCAAGAAGCTTATGAAGCTTCTTATCATTGACCCAAGGCTTCATTCTGCTACCAATTCTAGTGCTTGCTGGCTTTGGGGAAAGCTCCAGAACATTCTCTGGGCCTCAATTTTCCTACTTGTAAAATAGAATAATACCCCCCCCCCCATGCTTATCACAGGACTACTGTTGAGGTTCACATAAGCAGAGCTATGTGAAAACTCCTGAAGTAGTTTACTTTTATGACATAAAGGGGAGAGGCTGTGAGCAGCTGCATAAATCTCTGAGAATGGACACTGGAGGGCTGAGGATATAGCTCAGTGGTAGAGCACCTGTAGTATCTTAATTAAGGTGGAGCAAGCATTCAATAGAGTTTAGGGAGCAAGCCAGTTTCAGCAATGATGGCAGCAAGGAGTCTGTAGCATGAGGCACAGCAGAGATCTGCTTTAGCATGGAGAGGACAGAGGAGGATGGAATCCACCAGACGCCACTGTTTGCTCAGTTCACAGGTCCATGGGTTCAAACACCACAGAGTCTGGTCCTGAGGACCTTTCTCAGGGTGTGGTTTGTTGGCAGTAAGCTCTGCAACAGAGGAGACAATCAGAGCTTTAGTCCAGCCCCCAATCCCCTCCTTGCAAGGGTTCAGTTGCCTGAGGGGATGGTGGGAATTCTTCTTGCATCTGAATGTAAAGTAGGTGCCTACAGGAAGGGCTCTGCCATTAACCAGAAGCTATGTGGGTACAGGCAGAGTCAAGTTCAGGCTAAACTGGCTCTCCTGGGTGTCATCCTGAAAGAGGTGCCTGAACTAGAAAGCAGCCTGGGTGGAAAGTAGCTTTAGTTTCAGTGGCTCCAGGAAGCTGGGCCATAGAGCATAGGCTCCCTGGGGAAGGGAGGAGTCTTTCCTGAAGGAAGAACTTTCAGTTTCTCTCTGCCAAATCCCTTGTCTCCATGGAAATGCTAGAGAGGCCCAAACAAGAGGTCAGCTTCCTTGGGGAAGGGTGGACCAACCATGGCAGTGAGATGCCTGCCTATAGTGTCTCTGCTATGATCTGAGGCACACCCATGCTGCTCCATGTCACCAGGTCCTATATGGGAATGTCAGTGGCCAATGGAATTAGATGTTGGCTCAGGCAGTCCAGAACAAAACTTGGAAACTCTGAGATCATCTTGGACCTTGGAGTGACATGATTTGTCTAGGTTCCATAGATGTTCCATAGATGAGGACCAGAGTCTCATCTTGTACACATTCCATTAATCCAGAATAACCTTCTCTTTTTCCTTCCCTTCCCTTCCTTCCCTCCCTTCGTTCCCTCCCTCCCTCCCTCCCTTCCTAACTTGCTGAATATTTACCATGTATCAGGTCCTAATCTCTTTCCATACGTGACCGTGTTACTGCCCAGTCCTTGAAGGTACACATAGCATTCCTGGTTTATAGGTAGGATAATGATCTTAGGAACCTAAGCGTGTTGGAAAAATCCCACAGCTGGTAAGTAATCAATCTGTTCCACTGGCCTTGAGCATCTGGCAGGGGATCCAGACCCAAGAAATGCTACTTCACTTTTGGGAGTCTTCTGTTCCCTTGAATGACCCCACTCACTGACCCTTCCATCTCTGTCCACAGTGACTACCAGTCTCTGTCAGCTTCTGATATTTAAACACACATCTTGCCGTAGAACGAGATAGCAAGGAAGAAGCCTTGGGACCTTATCAAAATAGCTGTCTAGATTAATAGGAGGATTCTGCTTTGATTGCCAATGCAATATCGGTGCTGCTTGCAAAATGCCAAGGGATGCTAAATAAAAAGAAGGTAGAAAATAAACCCTTGCATGTTACTTTTGGAAACTGTTCATGACCTTGTCCAATTACCCACCGATGGTTCTGATGGCTTCTCCATCAATTTGTTTAAGAACAGCAGTGGGAGCTATCTTCTTTACTTTCCAATTTCTTGTTTGGTTTTGCATCTTACATAGCAGTTTAGATGCTCTCAGTAGCTTTCCTGGTTTGAATGGCCTAGTCCTTGCCCTGCAGATATCTCATCATAGTATGGGGCTGCTGACTCGGTGTGGCAGGCTGACAAACCTTGACACAGATTTCAGCGAGTGCTTGTCTAGAGCTGTCAAGGTTCTTCTCAACAACATGACCTGAGAAACAGCAGGCTTGTCCTCAAAGGCCCCAACATTCCAGTTATAAATGCTACCGACCATTTATTTTCCTTGCCTGGGAGGTACAGGGGCACAGTTCCAGGGGCAAAGTGTCATCTATCCACAGCCAGAGTGTCATCCAGGTTCTGGGAGCTTGCTATATCACCCCTGGGTGGGATGTAAAAGCAAATGATCCTGTGGTGTAGTTTCCACTTGGCTAGTAATCTGTAGCATCCAGTGCAATGACAACTTGTATAGCTGTTTGAAGGCCTTTGATAATGACAATTCCTTGTGACTAATGTCACTGTCCCCATGATGTGGTTCCCATACCAGGAGGTGGGCTGACCCAATAGTAATAGTGTTCTTTGAACATGAGAAAGCAGATGGTCAGTGGAAAAACTAGGGGTAGGAATGGAACTCCAGTGAGCCATCCAGTAAAGGAATAGCCATCCTGGGCTCAGGGAGCTCCCACCCCCCCATAAAGGAGTTATCCCAGAGCTGGAAAATAAAGGGGGGGGGCATTGCTGTGTAGCCACTCCTACACCTGCTTTGCCCATTTTTTTGGGCCAGGTCTGTTTCCTTGTGTTCCCTAGCTTCACCCTCTACCCCTATCCTATATGCAAACATGTGAACACACAGGGGAGGGCAGGAGGGAGGGAGGGAGGGAGGGAGGGAGGGAGGGAGGGAGAGAGAGAGAGAGAGAGAGAGAGAGAGAGAGAGAGAGAGACTTAATATAATCCTGGAACCCCTAGATAGTTTCAGTAGTGTTTGTAAGATGGGATATATATCTAATAGCCAGTGTTGTTAGGTGAGTAAATAAATAACCCAGAGGTGTAAGAACTAATAATGAGGCAAATGATTATTAGGTATAGATATAACCTTATAGTTACTAACCTAGGATACTCAATTAAAAGCCATCTTCAGCAATCAGATACAGCATGATGTCTGGGTGACAAAATGACAAAATGACAAAAAATCCATTTAGAGTAACTGTAGACAAACTACTTTAATATCAAGTTATATTACCATGAATATAAAGGAAATAAAACACTTGCCTGTCACACACAAAGACCTAGGTTCTACTTTTGCAACACACACATGTGTGTGGATAGATATAGTTTAAAGATGCTATTGAGGATTATGTACAAATTCACAAATAAATAGAAATAAATATTTGTAAGAGAGGTGGCTCCATATTCATACTACACAATGTCTAATGTCCCTAAATTAATCCTTAAGTTGCACATAATCTCAACTTTAATAATACATTTTTGGTGCAATTAGACATAGTGAAGCTTATGTGGAAAACAGAATCTATTGAGAACATATGCAGATTCTGAAAAACCTAAAGTAGAATATGTTTGAAAACTAACGAAATACCCAATAAAGCTAAAATAAAGTGAGCAGTTTGGTAATGGCACACGACTAGACACACCAGCAAAACGTATGCAGAGTCTAGGAATAGGCTCCAGCACATCAGAAATGTGGTTAGGGAGGTTCTTCAAATGGTGGGCGAAAGGGGGATTATTTAATAATTGGTATCGTGTTTAGACAAATGGGAGTCATCTAAAACGACATTCTTCCTAGTTCCTATGCAAAAAATCAATTCCAGATGAAGGAAAGTTTTAAATTAAAAAATATTCATGAAAGTATTAAAAGAAAACATGAGAGAACTTATTTCAATAATACCAAGATGTGGAAGAGCTTTGCCTTCTTAAACTCGACAGTAACCAGAATCCGTAAGAGAAGACTCAGTAAAATAATATCATAAAATTAAAATTTTATGTGTTGCAAAAAGTACTAGAAAGCCCAAAGATAACAATGAATGTGGCTGGAAAAGTACTCAAAAGAGGCTAGAGACTAAAATCAGTGACCTTCCCCGTGTTTGCATACTTTCCTCCACCATCACAGGGAAAGGTAAATAACTAGATGGAAAAGCAAAAGACACTGGCTAAGTCCCAAAGCCATAGGAGTAAATGGCAGTGGACTTTAAAAGTGTGAAAGGTGGGCTGGTGAGCGGGCTCAGGGGCACTTGCTGGGCTAGCCCGAGGGTCTGGGTTTCATCCCAGATCCCACTGTGTCCACATGTGCAATAGCATATGTATGCACGCACACACACACATACAGAGAGAGAGAGAGAGAGAGAGAGAGAGAGAGAGAATGAGAGAGAAGCTATTTAATAACGATACAAGTTGAACTCTAGTAATAGAAAGAAAACTCATGGTTTACCAGACCAAAGATGAGAGAAGTCAGTTGACTTTATAGGACCTCACAGTACTGTCTGGGGTCATAGGAACACTCAGTAGATCCACTATGATGGTCCTTGTGCATCTGAATACACTACTAAATCTCAGTGAATTCTATATTCTATCGAAAAGAATAGAACTGGTAATGGTGATGCTGCTTATAATCCCAGGCTTAAATAGAAGGGTCATAAGATCAAGGCCAGCCTTGGCTACACAGTGAGTTTGAGACTAACCTTAGTTACACAAGACCCTGTCTAAATAAATAAATAAGTAAATAATAAATATGAAAATTATGAAATTATAACTCAATAAACTTGATTAAAATAAACCAAAGATATAGAAGAAGTTTTGTCAGACATTCCTATCCCATCCTTTTATTATTGCAGAGAAAAACAAGATTATGCCTAGAGTGGTCAGCTAGATTCCTCTTATAATCTATGCACACACAGCGATCCAGAGCTTGTAAAGTCTGGTCTATGTTTGTTACAACTAGCACACGTAAGAGGTGGTACATATCATGTGTCAGGAAAGGTCAGCGGAACTTTGTGTGTGTAGATATGGAGAATATTAGCAACAACAGGGAGCTGCTTGTAAGTAAAGAGATGTCCAAGGTCAGGGAAAGAATCAAATTGAAATTTTCTGTACGCACTTATATAATATTTAATTAAAAAATTTAAAACATGGTCATTGCTTTTTTTTTTTTTTTTGAGACAAATTCTCACATATTTCAGGCTGGCCTAAACAGTCTTAAACTCTCAGTGTAGCAGAGGATGGTTTTGAACACGGATCCTCTGATCTCAATTCCTGATGGAATTGCAGGGATATTGCAACAGGCTTAACCAGGCCTGTTTTGTTTTTTAAAGGAACAGAGTGGTTTGAATAAGAATGGCCCTCATAGACATATTTGAATACTGAGGGGTTGGAGTAGTCCAACAACAGATGACTTTTGACAGAAAGTCCAAGGATCCTGTAGTTATTTAATCATGAAACTGGATACCTTGGTGGTCCCAGTTTGGTAGTGGAGTCCCAGGGAAGTCCTAGAGAGCTTCAGCATATGTTTGAATCCTGAAGAAATAGGCTCTAATACAAGGGAAGGCTGCCATGGATTGATGAGCTTGCCATGAAAGTGAGGGCAAGCAGGAAACCAGAAGGGTCTTCTCACCTTAAAAGATTCAACTGAGAAAATCCTTCCCAGGATGCCCAGCTGCTGGGTTTCAGTAGATTTCAGATGTGGTCAAGCTGACTACCAAGATTCACCACCACACACACCATGCCTGGTCTATGAAATGATTCATGCATGCTAGGTAAGAATTTTACTAACTGAGCTGTGTGCCTGGCACTTGATCACTTTTTGACTATTTTGGTTTTTGTTTGTTTGTTTGTTTGTTTTTGTTTTGTTTTGTTTCCTTCAAGACAGCATCTCAAGTAGTCTAGGCTAGCTTCAAGCTCAGAAGTCTGCTGGGGATGACCTTGAATTCTTGCTGCCTCCACCTCCAAAACAGTTACCAAAAAAAAAGAAAAAAAAAAGCATACCTAAGATGCATAAGGAGAAATAGGCAGGGAGCAGAGCCAGGTTCCACTCCATCACAGTTTTTTGATTGCTTATCGTCCGTGGGCTGTTTTTCCTTGTCTGGGATATAGTAGTACTCTTCTCTTGAATTGTGTATCGTTGGCCTCTTGAATAGTCCAACTTCTCACTGAGTCAATTTCCAGTCGGTTGGCCCCTACCTACTGGGGCATGTTGAATTATGAGATAAGAAAAAGCAACAGTAAAGTTTAGGGCAGCCATGCTGAGACCACCAGCTTTCAAAGCCAGGCTGAAACGGAGACTACAGGATAAGAGTCACACCTATCAGGTGTTGTTGACTTCTTTCCCGCATGCTCCTGAGGCAGGGTCAGAGGAGTCTTGCCTCTTCCTTGGATGGGTAGAGAAGCCTCAGAGCAGTAGTTATAAAAAGGGTTCAATTTAAAGAACATCGCTGAGCTTGTCCATCGGAAGTGGATATCGATATAGAAATCACATTTTAGAGTAAGTACAGCTATGTGGTTTGATAATAAGTGCCATTTTATTGGGAATATCAGGACAGAATTCTTGAAGCCATGGATATTCCTAAATATTAGGAACATTTGGTCTCTGCTCAAAAAAACAGTTGTTGGGAGAGGCTTGCCCACTTGCTTTGCAACACAGATGGGCAGAAGACACTCAGAGGCCATCCTGCATATATCATGATTTGCAAGTATGTGGTGGAGAGGTGGGAGAGAAAGAGAAGCTGAATGCGTTGAGCATTGTGGAGAGAGGCAGAACTGGAGAGGTGAGGGTAGAGAGGAACAGCCTGATGTACATAGCTTGCCCTGCCACCTGAGGCCATGGTGAAGTCCCAGCCCATGCGGCCTCTGAGAGCCATGTCTGGGTTCATGACCATGCAGCAGCAGGGGTCTGTGTCAATGTTTGTGACTCATATTACCACCAAAGGCCATGCTACCTGGGATAATGTTGATGTCCAAGGACTGTGCTGAGCTGGCCCAGTCTCTCACCTCTGAAAAGTTCCCAGAATTCCAAAAGTTACACAATTGCTGAAACTATCTGCAGCTGGCAAAACCATGCCTCTGTTAGAGAACAAGGTAAATCATAGTCAGCTGCTGCAGACAGTTTGAAGCAGCCCCATATCCCCACACCTGCGATTAAAATGAAAAAAATATTATTGTAATGTTTCTGTGTTTTTTTTTTTTAAGAAACCAAAATTCCAGATTTCTTACTACATCTACTAGTATCTCCTGGAAGTGCTAGTGGTATGCCTAGACTACTAGGCTGCTACTATTCATATCAGGGTATTAGCAGCTGTGCCGCCAGTCTCCTCCAGCTGAATATCTTGCCTATGAAGCAGAGTTCCTGTGTTAGTCTTCCCTTTATCTGAATGGGGGAGGTGGGCAAGGGGCACCAAGAGTGCATCGCTTTCCCATGAGCTTGGTGGATACAGAACTCAAGACATTTCTCAAGTACCGTAGAGCACCAGAAACAAAAGGCAAAGAGGCAATGTGAGGCCAGAGCCATCTCAAAAAGTGCTACTCTGGAGTAGGTCTCCCAAGGCGGGAACCTGGTCTCACGAAGACTTCTCCTTCTTGGGGATGACCATGAGCAGCTGTGGAGATACAAATGGAGCTCTGAGGAATTGGTCAGGGCTTATGATGTATACCTGGGCTTGTTTTAGCTGGACTAGGAGAAGCTCCCTGGAGTCTCATGCTGGGGGCTTGGTTGATTGGCAGCTAAAACACTGTTGGGAGGTGATTGGTCCTGAGGGCTCAGATCTAACCAATGGGTTAATCCTTTGATGAACTCATAATCTGATGACATGGGATTACTGAGAGGTGGTAGAAAGAGATTGGGACTAGTTGGATGTATGTCATTACAGAGTGACTTAGAAGGATGGGACTTGTTTCCTCTCCCTTTCCTCTTCCCCATCTCTCACTCTTCCCCTCTCTTCTTCACCCTTTCTCTCTGCTTCCAGGCTGTTAAAAGGTGAGTGACCAATGACCTTGTTCTTTCAAGTTATTGTTGCCATGGGGTGTCCTGCTTAAGTGTGAGAGTCGGGCAGATGTGGGGTGAAACTTCTGAAACCATGAGCCAAAGGAAATCTTTTCTTTTAAAAATTGTTTCTGGAGGTGCTGATACTAGTGACGCCAACCAAAGTTTGCCTGATACAGGCATATGAACACACCCATCACAAAGGCCATGGGAATCTCAGAACTCACCAGGGATACTGTGTGTGGGGTAGGAGGAGGAGATGGAAACCTGGGAGCATCACTATGGACCAGGCAGGTGAAGAGATGTCAGGACAGAGAGTAGCCATAATTGAGAGGTCAGAAAACATCAGTAAGACTGGCATAAGTATTCTACAAATGCTTCAGACAGCTCATCCTCTCAAATGGATTGATGATTTATTTGATTAATGGTTTAGCAGACTAATGCTTTTCTCCAAAATGGGCCTGCTTCTAAAAACTAGTTTGGCTAGGGCTTTCACATTCTTCTCGTCTCTCAGCAGATATTATTCTCTAGGGTCAGACAGTCCTTTTCCCTCCCAGGGTAATTAGTGGGATTGGCTTTCCCAGTGGAAGTGATTTGGGCTGACTTTTTTTCTTGTTTTAGATTCTTGATGGATATCGCTGTTTCCCATATGCTGTTTTGGCAGGGATCTTTTTATAAATAGGTTTACATGTATACATGCATATGTATTTGTAGGTACACATACATTTAAGTCAATTAAATTGATATCTATTGAGTCTTGATCATGTGCAAATGCTTCATGTGCCAGGCAATGGGGTTTGGCCAGATGCCCTACAATATGCTGATGCTGGAATCTAACAACAGGGTGTGCAGAAACAGATGGGTCTCAGGCAGGGGTCTCCCCAAACACAGGGCTGTAAAAGCAGCTTTCAGTAAACAGTTTCACACCTGGTAGGAAATCTACCCTGGATCAGAGAAAGCAGAGAAAGCCATGGCTCATTGCTAAGGTTTGAATGCTGTTTGTCTCAAAAATTCACGTATTTAAGATTAATGGATTAATCCATGTACTTAATGAGTTAACAGGTTAATGAACCACATTGTGAGTGGGTTGTTCTAAAAGCCAGTTTGGCTAGGTCTCTCACATATTTATGAGTTATCCTCCTCCACCTTAGGATTCTGCTACTCTGCCAGCCAAGGATGCTGCCCGTAGACCTTTGACCAGAACCATGAGCCAAGAAGAGAGCCCCTTAATGACTCACTCAGTTTTTATATTGTTACTAACAGAAGACAGAGTAAGACACCCATATTCTCTGACAACCTTCTGCAAAGTTAGAGGTGAACAAGACTCCAATTAGTGTCCTAATGCTCCGAGAAACACACCAAGGGCACTGGACCTAAAGGTACTAGCCTATGAGGATGCTGCTCATCTAGGGAAGAAATCTCAGTTTTGTAGCTCTGGTGACTGAACTTACTTCAATTTACACTTATGTTCTGTGCCTGTCTTAGTTAGGGTTTCTATTGCTGTGAAGAGATACCATGACCACATCGACTCTTATAAAGGAAAACATTAATTGGGGCTTGCTTACAGTTTGAGAGTTTAGTCCATTGTTGTCATGGCAGGAAGCATGGTGACACACAGGCAACCATGGTGCCAGAGAAGGAGCAGAGAGTTCTACATTAGACTGGCAGGCAGCAGGAAGAGAGTGCCACAATGCACCTGGCTTGAGCATTGGTATCTCAGAGCCCACCCCAAGTGACACCCTTCCCTCAACAATGCCACACTTACTCCAACAAGGTCACACTCCTAATAATGGCACTCCCTATGAGCATATGGGAGCCATTTTCTTTCAAACTACCACAATACCTCCTCCCTGCTTTTTCATATGCTGTTCTCAATGTCTGATGTCAGGACAGGTTGATGTTTCTGGCATACAGAGCCTGCTCCACAGAGGTCTGAGTATGGAGTGAGGGTGTCACCTGAGAGAATGGTTCGCTCCTGGAGACCCAAGCTGAGAGAGGGCTAGTGATGAAATCTGGGGGTTGAGCAGGGGGAGACTGAATTGTAGGTCAAGAAGAATTTCAAACAAGTTAGATACTATTTAGATGGTAAGTGTAGATTTAAAAAAATGTATCTTTTGCTAAATTTTATTCTTTTAAAATATATTCAGATTATAGAGCATTGAAATTAGTCACAAAGAAACCCATTTTTGTACCTTTGCATATTTAAACAATTGTAATCTAGTTAAGCAAAATGAATCACTCCAAAACAATCAATATTTGGTATAACTACCATGAATATGAAATTTCCTATATAATGTTTAGAGATTTAATTTTATTTTTACATTTGATTTTTAGCAAAGATAGCTTTCTAGGTAGATTGTGAGTATCCACTGGAAGCACCTAAAACCTGATTGTTCCCCTTTGTAAGAGGCTATTAGAAGACTCTGATGGTAGCTCCATCAGTTCATGAGCAATATAGGCATCTTTGAAGTGATATCAAAGTTGGCATTCTGGCTTCTCTACCTCAGTTCTCTAGTCCTGAAATCCAAATACTGGAGTCTCCCGGTGCTTCCCACTTGTCAAGTTCACCTTCTAAACACTTCTGGTATTGGTCCTTAGGTCTTAATTTTTCTCCACTAGAAGCTAGATCTATAGCTGGTCCTAGTGCACCCTGCAAAGTAAAGCTTGCAGAACCAACCAGAAGATACCCTGTGGGCTCAAAGAGCTTGGATGTTATCGCCACTCTTTCTAGGTAAGGAACAAGCTCCTTTCCATGCTCTCCTCCCACTTTCCTCCTGCTTCCTAACTGTTGCAGGGTTCCCGCTATTTAACTGCTTGAGCCAGGTTAACTCTTAGCTGATAGACCATTTTGTCCATCATGAGGGCTCTGGGGATAAGTCTGTAAGATAAGGCTAAAATTTATCAACAGCTTAGACGTGATTCCATTTTTGAACAACTGGTTAGGCTGCTGAAGGGTGTTTGATGAATTTCCATCTGTGCTCCTGAAGCCTTTCTTCTGTCTCACTGTCTGTCTTCTAGTTGCCGGAATTTTCCACATTCAACAAGAGCTGTCAGTCAAAAGGACCTCTCTCTACAGCTCTTGTTGTTCTTAAGATCTCAGTTCCTACATTCAGTCCAACAGGGAAACCTGCTCTGTGGCTTTCTCCAAAGCTGGGTTTGTGGTTTGTTTCCTTCTTGTTATTTTTCCCTCCTGTTTATCTATGTATTTTTGGTTCAACATTCTCTATACTTGGTGGTGGCATGTATCAGCCACTTACTGTTGAAAGAATGAAATGAGAATTGAGTGGTTAGGTTGAATTTTTATTTTAAAAAAGGTATGATTATATTATTTACATATACACATACAATGAGCCCTGATCATCTTGTCATGGCCTCCTCTACACTTCTTATGCCCTTCTTCCCTTTCACATCTCTGTGATATGAGAAAATGGGTCTTTGTGGGGCTGTTTTATACCACTTAACATATTGATCTCTAGTTCCATCCATTTTCCTGCAAACAGCATAATTTCATTCATTATGACACAATTTAGTTTCATGATGTATGTTTACCATATTTTCTTTATCCATTCATCCTTTGGTAGTCATTATAGACAGTGTTTTAAAATATTTGATGTTATTCATGGGTATTGTGCATGCTGTCCCAATCTTTGTCAGGTCATGTGTGCAACTGCCCTGCTGTGTTCAGAATGCTCTGCTTCACTGTCATTGTCCACCACTTCTGGCTCTTAGAGTGTTTCAGTCCCATCTTGCACCATGATCGTGGATGGGCACACACCCAAAAGTATGTAGGTAGCATAAAATGGATTTGATGAGTTTTCAAAAATGAGGACACAAAGTCAGATGGGTATGGAATGAGGGATGGATCTGGGAGGAGTTGGGGGAAGATGGATAAGTATAAGCAAATATAATGTAAGTAATTCTCAAAGAATTAATACAAGTATTTTAAAAATATTTGATGCTATGTATTCCACTGGGCATTTGTTTTTTGTTTTTTGGTTTTTGTTTTGTTTTGTTTTTTGCATTATGATTTTTTGGAGTCAATTTTCCCAAATAATAGAAAGCTCTTGAAGACACATGCCTAACTTGTCACAAGGAGACCTGGTTCCTGGCCATTCCACATCAACCTGTTTCTTCACTTGCTACCCAGTCTCTTGTATTCTACTTAGAGAGCAATAAGAGACCAAAGAAATAATTGTGTTCATATCCAGGTCGGAGAACCAATGAGTTTGTTGTGGTTACTTCTAGGAGGAGTGTAGGTGACCCAAAGGCAGCATCACTGCATCATTGATGGGTGGGTGGTGACTTATACGGGTGGGTGATGACTCAGGAGCGCTAAATTACTGGAGTTCCCCACACAACTTGCAGGCAGTTCCACCCAAGAGACTCCTCTCCCTCAGTAATTGTTTGCTGTGTATATAACCTCAGGAAAAGAGCCTCCTTCATCAGACCTTACTGAACATCCTGAATCTTATAAGATTCTTGTTGAGTTTCTTGAGCCTTGTAAGTCTCTCAGTTCCGTTAGGAAGAGAATGTTTTAAATAGTCATAGCTATACAGCATGAATACTTGACACTCAAGGGTACCTAGTGCCAACTTAGTTGAGGAGTATACAAGTATTCATAGCATAGTCTGCAGTGTGAAGTAGAATCCTACCACCTCAGTGAATAGAGATCTGAAGGAAGGCATGCAGTGCCTGGACAGGTCAATTAGCTGGGAGTGGTCGTCAAGAACTTCACTTATTGAACCTGTATCTAGTTCTTGGAGTACAAGGATGAGTGGAGGATAGGGAAGTTGGCCCCTACCCTCAAGGAGCTTGTGTGATGAAGAGAGTCATGCTCTAACCTGATGTGCACAGGGACAAACCACAGCTCACACCCTGATAAGTTTTGAAAAGAATTAGGATGATTTGAGTAGAAACCAGGAGCAAAGCGGCTGAGGAGGGTGGTCAGCGAAGGCTCCTTGGAGGGGAGGAGGTGACATTTGAGCTGATGGTGAAGAAAGAAGGGGTGAGGACTCAGCCTGAAAGGGTCTGGGATGAGAGTTCCAGCTGGATGGAAGAGCCATTTGAGTGGAAAGGATGAGAGCTGGGAAAGAATCCATTTGCGATCTATGGAAGACAACGGCAGCCTCTGTTTTCATACCCGGAAAATGGTGTCAGTGGCACCGGTTTCAAAGCCTGTAGCTGTTGTTGAGGTTGAGATTGTCCAACAAATATTTTTATCTGATCCAGGAAGCAAAGTTGATGTTGGAGAATACAAGTTATGCCTTGGACCTGTTGATGACGTCAGACCCACTCACACATATGTACACACACATGCACACACATACATGTACACATGCAATGTTTAGGCTCCTGTGTGAATAGAGCACCTGCACTGGGTTTAGGCTGTGGCTGTAGGATCTCACACCCAGACATTGCCTGGAAGAGAGTGCAGACGTTGGCATTTAAAACTCCCAACAATTCAGTTCCCTTTCCCAGCATTCTGTGGGAGGAGCAGGCTGTCAGAGACACAGAAGGA
Organism: Rhynchomys soricoides; assembly: GCA_019843965.1. Lineage (NCBI taxonomy): Eukaryota > Metazoa > Chordata > Mammalia > Rodentia > Muridae > Rhynchomys > Rhynchomys soricoides. The sequence continues at coordinate 2,916,154 of JADRCH010000060.1, forward strand.
GGGGGGGCGAGGTAGTAGGTGAGGACTGAGCTTCTAATTAGCATAGTTGTGTGCAGCTCTGAAAGCCTCCTCCTCCGGAAGTTCTTTGCACCATTGCCCTGCAAGAAGAGGTCTGTTTTCAGTCAGGGCTTGAAGGTGCCATGGATGTCAAGCTAGGAATTGAACATGAACTGAGAGACCCTTGCTGGGGAGCAACAAGTGCTTCCTTTGAAAACAGAAGGAGCCAGGAGAAGGGAGGTAGGAAAATGCAGAGGCAAAGGATAAGCAAGACATAGAGACTGTTCAGATGATATGCTCCACTGGGCATCAGTGGTACTAGATAGAATACTCTACAGGGCATCAGGATTCGGATGCCTTTTTGTGTTACCAGGATGCTAAGACCGTGCTAGGATGCTAAAATGGCCTTAGACCGTGGTCCTCATCAGAGCAGCATCAACATTTCATTTTGGACACTAAATACAAATATCTGATGCTTGTCTTTATCTCATATCCTATGTCTGATTTAAAAGGAAGTCCCTATCAGTTTCTACCATCAAAATATACCCAGAATCTGACCAGACCATGTCTCCTTGCCTCATACTTGAGCCTGGCTGGTTTCAGCCTCCACTGTATCCTCTCTGGTGTAATTAGGAAGCTTCTTGCAGAGCCTCAGTTTCTACCCTTGCTGTTTACACTCTGGTTTGTTAGCCAGAGTGACCTGTTTGAAGACCCATTGAGAGGTGGCTTGCAGAGTCATTTGCAAATTTCTGTAAGTGACCCTAGTGATGATTCCATATGCTCATGTATTTTCAATAAATTTGCAAAAGCAAGTACCTTGTCTTGCAATTGGTTGAGACTATGACTCTTTTCAACTCCTGTTTTCTTCCCTCATGTCTTTTGATAGTGTTCGTGTGGCCTCGAGAATCTGGGTAGTCAGACACAGGGTAAGAAGAACTAGGTTTGTATTTTTGTTTGGTGGGGTATATTTATGTGCTGTGCAATAACTCTTGTGTGTGGTAAATTTTTGTTATATGGTTCAAGGTAGGAAATAAGTTTTCAGAAAAATCCATGCTTTCCATACTAAGACTTGATGGCTGCTCGAGAGTGTCTTACGGGGCCCAGCCTCAGAAGCATAGTGCATCACTTTTCTACTGATGCCACAGAAGATGCTAGAACATTGGTGGCATCCCATAATGAATAAAAAGGGAAAGCACAGACAGTCAGCTGACTGCCAGCATTTGCCTTTCTCTATTTTTAGGTTCTTCCAGACATGAGGAATCCCAACTATACACACGGCCATGGCATCATTAACGCCGTTCCTGCATTCCTCATCATGATGGCCTGATGCTATGGACTCTCTCAAGACAAAGCAAGCAAAAATTTTGTCCTGTAAGTAGAGTCTTGTCAGATGTTTGGTCACAGGAAGCAAAAAGTAACCCACAAATGGCTTTTCTCTACCATTGATGGTTCTAGTTATAAAACAATAAATTCCTTTCTTTGAAGCTAGTTTGGGCTAAATGGTTTGTCATTTATGTGAAGCATAATTCTCATTGATGTCTTTTTTAAGCTCTTGTTTTTCAACTCTAAAAATGGAATATGATAACTTAAGAAGTTAAAGTAAGATTTGAATGAGATGCCTTGTGTAAAGCATATATATGCGAATACATAAGCATATGTACGTGAGGGTTCCTGAGATAAAGAAATTATCTTTGTGAATGATGGCTGCTTACATTTTTATTTATTTACTTTTTATTTATGTATGTGCCTGTTTGCATGTGCACTGTATACCTGCAGTGCCTGTGGAAGTGAGAAGAGCCTCAGTTTCTACTCTTGCTGTGTACAGTCTGGTTTGTTAGTCAGAGTGACCTCTTTTATGCCCCATTGAGAGAGGTGGCTTGCAGAGTCATTTGCAAAATTTTGTGAGTGGCCCTAGTATAAGCTGCCATACGGATGCTAGGAACAAACCTGGGTCCTCTATAAGAGCCATGTTTAGCCCTGATGACTAATACTTAACAGTTTATTATGATATGAAAGGAACAAGTGGCAATGGATATATTGTACTACATTTTTAAAATTATAGAACTTTTATACAATTGAATTCACTAATTTATTACTGAAAATTCACTACAAGAGCCCCTCTGAGTATTTGCCTGGCTCATAGTCTGATGGAGGAGGGTGCACCAATCTGTTTATCAGATGTAGATTTCTACGTCTGATAGGTAGGGTTGGGGCACAAGAGTGTGTTGGTATGTGCAAGTACCAGCAGTTCTCTAAGTTTCTAAGAAGCAGTGATGCTGAACATGATACTGAAATGTACAGGTATGTATGACATGAAAAGTACGTGGGGCAGAGGGAACTGGATGGATTCAGAGGGAACTGGATGAATTCAGTGGGAACTAGATGGATTCAGAGGGATAGAACATGGTGAAGTGGAGGGGGATAGACTGTCATACTACCTAGGCCACTGGTTCTTACAGTAAGACTCATCAGAATACTATCAGTAATGGATGACAAGGTATAGAAATCTACATGCAGACAGGAAGTGATCACTTCAAGAGAACAAAAGGGTTGCTAATCAGTGTGTGTTGTAATTAATGCTTGTTGATTGTCTTTGCACCAGACCATTGTCTCTGTGGGAACAGAGACTGGCCCTGTCATAAGTACTGCTGAATTTAACTTGTATAGAACACAGGCTGGTACTTGATAAATAGTTGTTGAGTTGTCAATGCAGAGTTTAACAAAAGTAGTATGCTATGCGGGTCTAGCAATTACTCTCACTGATGGGCTGAAGAAGACTGGGGTCAGGATCATCTGTACTTGACAGTGGGGGAATCAGTATAAGTTGAAAATAGGAAGCTGCTAATTGACAACTAATTGGAATTTTTAGGTGGAGACAGCTAACCATGAATTCAAACACAGGGTTTTTCTGAGTGTGGAGGCCTATGTGACTTCCTTACTCGGAATTGGTCCTAGAAAGCTCAATGGGGGTGGCATTGGAGTTGGACCAAACTAAGAGTGGGTAGGGTTAGTCACTGAGTGAGTAGGAGCAGAAGGAGATAGAATGGCAAATTCATGAGAGTGGTCTAGCATGTCCAGTGAGAGACTCTCCTGATTGGAACTCTGAGAAAGAGGGAAGAGATTTTATTTCATTCTTAAAAACCGAGGACCATGTCAGTCACTGGTGGAAGAGGAACCCGTGGGGCCCTATCACACCCTGGGGAACTATTGGCTACTGACACATGCTGGGTATGGACTTTAATTGAGTAAGCCACCATGCTCACCATGCTCACCATGCTCAATAGGTAATTGCATGTCCATACTACATGGATAGCTCTGGTTAAACTCAGTGGTTTACAAAATGAAACAAAAGGACTTGAACATGGTAAAGGGACTTGTAGAGAGGAGGTGAGGATTCATGGGGGTGGGAAGGAGATAAGAGAGACTATGGGAATTTCGGTTGGCAGGTTATTTTTAAAAAGGCAGAAGGTTGAGAGAGGGTGGGGTGGATTTGGGGGATTTAGGAGAAGAGGGATGAGCATGATCAAAGATATTTTATGTACACAGGAAGTTCAAAAAAGAAGTAATTAAACATGTTTGTAAAGATGTATTGAATTATTTTATATGCATAAGTGTTTTGCCTGCGAGTATGTATGTATACCATGAACATACCTGGTGTCAGATGCCAGAAGAGGGTGCCAGATTCTCTAGAACTAGAATTTCAGATAGGTGTAAGCCATCATGTTGGTGCTGGGAACCAACACTTGGTCCTCCACATGAGTTAACAAATATTTTTAATCACTGAACTATCTCTCCAGCACCCTAAAATATTTATTTTAAAAGAGAGGGTGTGAACTGAGAGTAAAAGAATTACTTATATACATGCATAAAATCATCAGTGAATAAATTTAATTAAAACAAAACAAATAGTATATCATTAAAAACCCCAGAAAGCTGAAGTCTGGGTCTTTCTCAGTCCTGAGTTCTGTATTTCAGTTAGTATTAGTAATACATGCACCTCAAGTCTGTAGAAACCAGAGGTTACTTTAATTTCTATTAGGACTTGATAAAGACAGACTATTATGCAGAATTATGACTAATTGTTATGGCTTTGTCTCTACTTATGTACTTTGCCACTAAGTAACCACCACAAGCAAAGATGTCCTGCTCAATCACAAACTCAGCATGACGCTTACTAATGTCAGCAACTGTGCTGCCTGGCATTTGCTTTGATGAGGTTACTGAGTAGCACAATGCCCGCGTCTGCCACACCAGGAAGAGTATGGCCTGCTTGGGGTGCAGTGGGGGTATGTTATAATGTGTTCTATGACATCCACCTGCTGTTTTAGTTAGGGTTTTACTGCTGTGGACAGACACCATGACCAAGGCAAGTCTTATAAAGAACAACATATATTTGGGGCTGGCTTACAGGTTCAGAGATTCAGTCCATTATCATCAGGGTGGGAGCATAGCAGCATCTAGGCAGGCATGGTGCAGTCAGAACTGAGACTTCTATAACCGCATCTAAAGGCTGCTCTTGGAAGACTGATCTCCAGGCAGCTGGGATGAGGGTCTTATAGCCCATGCACACAGTGATACATCTACTCTAACAGGGCCACACCTTCTAATAGTGCCACTCCCTAGGCCGAGCATATACAAATCATCACACCTGGGAAACTGGTCATAGAGGTGGCCTAGTCTTTGGTAGTCATAATTAATGCCACCAAGAATAAGAGCATTTATACCCACAAATAGATGTTACAAGAGAGGAGCCTTTCTGCAATACATTAGGAAAGATGTCAAAAGATACAAAACCAAAGAAACAGTATTAACAGCTGAACAAGGAAAATGCCACTCACAAAGCAAACACATCAGAATCACATTGAACCTCTCAACAAAAACCCTAAACTTCAGGAAAGCATGAAATGATGTAATTCAAACTCTGATAACAAATACTTTCTAACCATGATTGCTGTATTGCAAATCATCTTTTTAAAATGAGTGGAGAAGACTGGCAAGATGGCTCAGTGAGTAAAGGTGCTTGCTGCCAAATCCAAAGACCCGAGTTTGAGTTTCCAGATCCACATTGTAGATGGAAAGGATCAACCTTCTCAAGTTGTCAAGTTGTGCTCTGACCTCCATGTGATGCTGTGGCATGCCCATGTCCATACACATACATGTGTACACACATATACATACAACATACTAATAAATAGAGAAAGACATTTTAAACAAAGAAAAACTAAAGCAATTCATGACAACTAAGCCATCATTTTAGAAGATACTTAAAGGAGTCTTATCCCCAGAGGAAGAGGGACAGTCTCAACTATGGAAGCACAAGAAGGAAGAAATTTCATGAGAATGATAAATGAAAAAAATTAACTATGTGAGTATCTACCATGCCTGTGATGGTTTGTATATGCTTGGCCCAGGGAGTAGCACTATTAGAAGGTCTGGCCCTATTGGAGTAGGTGTGGCCCTGTTGGAGTAGGTGTGCTACTGTGAGTGTGGGCTTTAAAACTCTACTGCTAGCTGTCTGGAAGCCAGTCTTCCACTAGCAGCCTTCAGATGAAGATGTTGAACTCTCAGCTCCGCCTGCACCATGCCTGTATAGATCCTGCCATGTTTCCACCTTGGTGATAATGGACTGAACCTCTCTGAACTTGTAAGCCAGCCCCAATTAAATGTTGTCCTTATAAGAGTTGTCTTGGTCATGATGCCTGTTCACAGCAGTAAAACCTTAACTAAGACAGTGCCCAACTCAGTAAATAGAAAATCTCTAATATAAGTAAGAGAGAAAAGGGAGAGCAAATGCCAACCCGTTTATTCAGAAAAATAACCAACAAAATCACAGGCCCCTCTCAATAAAAACACTAGCTGTAAATAGTATTATTTCTCTAATTAAAAAACCCCCACAAATTAGATCTTTGATTAAACTCAACTATCCACTGTCCTAAAGAAATACACTTTATGAGCAAAGGCACAGAGATTCAGAATTCAAGGGTGGGAGTCCGTGTACTGAGGAAATGGAAACTGTAAACATGGCAGTGTGGCTATTCTATGTCTAATAAAGTAGGCTGTGCAGCAGGCAAACTAGATATGAATAGCAAGAGAAACTACTAAAACTATGAAAATACATTGATATTGAACAATATTCTCTCAAATGACCAGTGAAACATTGAAGAAATCAGATAGGGATTAAAAAAAAAAATTCCTGGGATCAAATGAAAAGGTTCTGAAATAAGAACCTTTGAAACATAACAAAGAGAGTGCTAAGAGAGGGGTGCTATAACAATCAGTGCCTATACTAAAACATTAAGAAGGGGGCTAGAGAGATGGCTTGGTGGTTGACAGTGCTGACTGCTGTTGCAGATGACCTGGGAACCCATACCAGCCTGTAACTCCAACATCTGGTGCCTTTTAGCCTTTATAGGTACCTAAAGACATGTGGCACACACACACACACACACACACACACACACACAAATAATCCTTAAGAAATATAAAATAGAATTGAAATTAATAATTTAATGATTTAAGCAATAAGGTCTTAGAAAAACAAAGACAAGTCAAAACTGAAAGCAGTAGATAAGAAGGAATAATAAAGACTGGGAAGGAATAAGTGGAACAAAGACTAAAAGAGCAACAGAGAGACCCAATAAAATAAATGTTTGGTTCTTTGAACAAATAAGAAATAAGAAACTCTTAGTCAAGCTAAAGAGAGAGCAAGAAGAAGACCCAACTTAATGAATTTCCTTAATGAAAAGGGAGACATTACAGTAGAAGCTAATGAACACCAGAGGGTCACTGTATTAGTTGAGGTTTCTGTTGCTGTGAAGAAACACCATGGCTAAAAAGAAAGTTAGAGAGGAAAGAGTATATTTGGCTTACACTTCCACATTGCTGTTCATCACTGAAGGAAGTCAGGTCAGGGACTTAAACATGACAGGAACTCAAACCAGGATAGAATCCTGGAGGCAGGAGCCGACACAGAGGCCGTGGGGAGGTGCTGCTTATTGGCTTGCTTCCCCTGGCTTGCTAATGTGTTATCTTATAGAACCCAGGACTACCGGCCCAGGGATGGTACCACCCACAATGGCTTAAGCTCTCTCTCATTGATCACTAACTAAGAAAATACCCTACAGCTGAATCTCATGAGACATTTCCTCAACTGAGGCTCCTTCCTCTCTGATGATTCTAGATTGTGTCAGGCTGACACAAAATTAGCCAGTAAAATCACTAAGGGAAACTTCATAGACTTACATTCCCAAAGGTTGATAGGATAAATTTCTAGATTTATGTGGCCTATCAAGATTACATTAAGATCATATGTAATGTAATGCAATGTAAAACAGCGTCTTACATTTTTACCACTGTGATGAGTTACCATGTCCAAGGCAACTTGTAGAAGAAAGTGTCTTTTATTCAGGGCTTGCAGCTTCACATAATCAGTCCATGAGTATCATGGTGGGGAGCTTGGCCGTCAGCAGGTAGCCATGGTGCTGAAGCAGTAGCTGAGAACTTGCATCTTGATTCACAAGCAAGAGGTAGAAAGAGAGGAAGGAGGAAGGAGAAGGAGAGAGAAAAAAAGAGGGAGGGAGAGGAAAGGAGGGATGGGGTTGCTAATTGAGAAATCTGAAAGCCTACCCCTAGTGATGTGCCTTCTCCAAGGCATACCTCCTAATCCTTCTCAGCTTCAGCAATATGGAACCAAGTGTCCACATATATGAACCTGCGGGTGAACACACATTCTCATTCAAATCATCACATGTAGTAATAGAGTTTCCAACAAAGAAATGCTCAGTGTCAGATGGATTCACTTCCTAAATTCCAAATCTTTAAATAATACCCAAGTTCCCCCAATGATTCCATAAAATAGAAAAGGAAGGGACACTACCACACTTATTCTATGAAGTCAGTATTACCCTGACACCCAAACCAGATAAGCACAAGAGAAAACTAAAGACTAATTTCCCTGAAAAACATAGTGCAAAAAAAATCTTATTATAATGTTTGCAAAGTGAATCCACTGTCACATTAAAGTGATCACATATTCATGGTCAAATTGGTTTCATTTCAGGGATGCAAGGATGTCTCAAGACACTCAGATCCAAAAATAAAATTTAAATAAAATAGTTTAGTAGCAAGCTATTAAACTCTTGGCCCAAAATCACATAACGATCTCAACAAATGGAAATGGGGTTATGTGAAGTTAAAGGCCTTCTGTATAGAACAGGAAACTGTCAACAAAGCAAAGAGACAGTTCACAAAGTGAGAGAAAAATCTGCGCTAACTATCCGTAGGACAGAAATTTGTATATTGCAAATGTATTAAAAATTAAATTCTGAGCAAGTTAATCATTCAACCAATAAATGGGCCAATGAACTATGTGCACAATTATCAAAAGAAGAAATGCAAATGACTAAGAATACTTAAAGAAGTATTCTCTATAGCCATTAGGAAATTGAAAATAAAATTGCTTTGAGGTTTTATCTCACCTCACTCTGAATGGTTCTCATGAAGAAAATATAATTACAACAAACATTGGTGAGGATGTTGGGGGAGGGGAATCCCTAGTCAGTGCTGCTGGGAGTGTTAGCTGGCGCAGTCACTGTGGAAGTCAGTGTTGGGGTTCCTGAAAAGCCATGACCCCATACCACTTCCCGGTGTGTACTCCAAAAATTCTAAGTCAATATTCCACTGATATAGTTGAGCATCCTTTCTTTCTGACATATTTATAGCATCAAGGAAGTAGGACCAGAGCAGATGATCATCAATAGATGAGCGGATAAATTACAAAGGGTTATAGATACACAGTGGGGTTTTATTCAGCCATAATTTAGAATCTCATTGTGTCATTTGTAGGAAAAATGCATGGAAATGGAAATCATCACGCTGAGTGAAACAAGCCAGACTCTGAAAGATGAGGTACCATTTTACCTCATATGCAGTATATAGATGTAAATGTGTGTTTTACACACACACAGACACACACACACACGATGTGAAGGTGGAAGGGAACAGTGTGAGGGGAGAGAAAAGTCTAAAGGAAGGAGGCGGGGAGAACAAGGGACAGTGATAGGAATTAATAAGGATAAAATGCCATTTTTCTCTCACATGTGAAAGTGTAGGTTTAAACACACACACGCGCACACACGCACACACACGTGCACACACGCACACACGTGCACACACGCGCACACACACGTGCACACGCACACGCACACACGCGCACACACGCGCACACGCACACACACGCGCACACACACACGCACACACACACGCACACACACGCACACACACGCACACACGCACACACACACACGCACACACACGCACACACACACGCACACGCACACACACGCACACACGCGCACACACACACGCACACACGCTCACACACACGCACACACACACACGCACACACACACACAATTGGAATTATTTGGGGTAGAAGGACAAAGGAAGATGTTTAGAAAATGGATATTAACAAACCACAATGACATTTTTGGTTGAAAATGTCATAATAGAACTTATTATCTTCTACCTCAACTAAAAATGTACAAAAAGACATAAAAGTTGACAAACTGGATTGTGATATTTCGCCAATATTGTAAATTTACTAAAATTCATAGAATTACGTCCTTAAGGTAGTAGAATTTTATGGTATATATATTACACCTGCAATAAGGATGTTAATGCTCATAAGCTGTATGACAATGCCTTTTTGTGACTTAGTTTCCTCATGCATAAAAAGATGGACAGCTTCCCTCCGGCAGTAGAGCTGTTCTGAGAATTTGGAAGGGACAATATCATGAGTCTTGCATCTGGTATGTCTTTGTTGAGATCAGGGTGTGTCCTGCACTGTTGCTTCTTATTGTGTAAAGCAGTGACTGTTTTCCAAACTGTGTTTTACTTAGAGAGACTCTATTTTATAAACAGATTTATAGTACATTGTGAGGATGGCTGTCCGCCTGGGTGGATTGGTGAATGGCACCCATGCCACACAGACTGACAAATAACCCATTAATGGAAGTAGGATGGGTGCCATCATGTATATTTACCAGGTTGATTGAGACTGTTTGAGTACGCAGTTATACTAAAGTCATACCAGGACAGGCAGACCCTAGAACATATCGAACACACTAGACTAAGGCAAGGATGTAATTGCCTCACCCAGACCCCATAAAGAGGTGGACCATGTAGCACACTGATGGGAATAGCTCCATCTGTCACTCTGACCACCCACACTTTGTGTGCATCAAAGACCAACAGGTGAGCTCCCATCTGACCACCCACTGTGTGCATCAAGGACCAACAGGTGGAGAACTCCTGACCATCCTGCTGAGATGTGGCCTCTTCAGTTGATGTTTGCCCATTCTCCTGTTTACACATCTGGATGCAGCCCTGCTCTTTTACTTCGGCAGCTGTATTAAACTCTAGAGTTTTGCTTTTAAACCTGTCACATTATTGGGTTCTTGGTCTTATTAATAGTAAAATCTAAACACAGACTCAGGGGGAAACGTGAAGACTTCCAATTTGTGAACAATTCTAGGAAAGAAGCTGTGTCTGCAAAGACCGATAGTTGTGGAGAGGTTTGAATGTTGTAGGTCAAGAGACCAAGTACAATTTATCTTGGGCTAACTTTAGCCCCCTAATAGCTATTCCCTATCCATCTTTGTGTTGGACCTAACATCTTGTGAGCAGCAGATAAAAATCATTGAGTATGTATGAACAGATGGTTAGTTTCCACTGTGCAAAGGGCGAGCAGTGCTGTCAGATAGTATCCAAGACCTGTAGCAGAGTTGTTCACATTTCTGTATCCTGCCTAGCCGATATGCCCATCAATATATTTGAAGTGTCTTTTAAAAAATTATTTATTTATTTATTTATTTATTTATTTATTTATTTTTATTTATTGATACTTTATTTACGTTTCAAATGTTCTCCCCTTTCCAGGTCTCCCCTTTGAAACCCCATTCTCCCTGCCCTCTCCCTATCCCCCTGCCTCTACGAGGGTACTGTTTTCCCTCCCTGGCATTCCCCTATACTGGGGAATCTAACACTCTCAGACCTAAGGGCCTCTCATCCCACTACTGGCCAACAAGGCACCTACTCTGCCAAATATGTGGCCAGTACCATGGGTCCCTCCACATGTATTCTTTGGTTGGTAGTCCAGTCTTCTGGAGCATGGGGGGGGGGTTGTTGGCAGACCAGTTGACACTGTTGCTCCCTCCCCATGGGGCTGCAAACTCCCTCAGCTCCTTCAATCCCTTCTTCAACTCCTCCATCTGGGACCCCACCCACAGTCCTACAGTTGCTGTGAATTGAATCATGTGTATTTCGAACTCTTGGGCTAATATCCACTTGTCAGTGAGTACATACCGTGTTTGTTCTCTTGTGACTGAGTTACCTCACTTAGGATGATATTTTCAAGTTCCATCCATTTGCCTGTGAATTTCATGAAATCATTGCTGAGTAGTATTCCATTGTATAAATGTACTACGTTTTCTGTATCCATTCCTCTGTTGAGGGATATCTGGGTTGTTTCCAGCTTCTGGCTATTATAAATATGGCTGCTATGAACATAGTGGAGCATGTGTCTTTATTACATGTTGGAGCATCTTCTGGGTATATGCCCAGGAGTGGAATAGCTGGGTTCTCAGGTAGTATTATGTTCATTTATCTGAGGGTCTGCCAAACTGATTTCCAGAGAGGTTGTAACAGCTTGCAATCCCACCAGCAATGGAGGAGTGTTCCTCTTTCTTCACATCCTCACCAACATCTGCTGTCACCTGAGTTTTTGATCTTAGCCATTCTGACTGGTGTGAGGTGGAATCTCAAGGTTGTTTTGATTTGCATTTCCCTGTTGACTAAGGATGTTGAACATTTCTTTAGGTGCTTCTCAGCCATTCAAGTTTCCTCAGTTGAGAATTCTCTGTTTAGCTCACTTCCCCATTTTTTGATAGGGTTATTTGGATCTCTGGCATCTAGCTTCTTGAGTTCTTTGTATACTTTGGATATTAGCCTTCTATCAGATGTACGATTGGTAAAGATCTTTTCCCAATCTGTTGGTTGCCGTTTTGTCCTATTGACAGTGTCCTTTGCCTTACAGAAGCATTGCAATTTTATGAGATACCATTTGTTGATTCTTGATCTTAGAGCATAAGCCATTGGTGTTCTGTTCAGGAACTTTTCCCCTGTGCCCATGTGTTTGAGATCCCCCCCACCCCCCACTTTCTCTTCCATTAGATTCAGTGTATCTGGTTTTATGTGGAGGTCCTTGATCCACTTGGACTTGAGCTTTGTACTGGGAGATAGGAATGGATCAATTTGCATTCTTCTACAAGTTGACCGCCAGTTGAACCAGCACCATACGTTGAAAATGCTGTCTTATTTCCACTGGATGGTTTTAGCTCCTTTGTCAAATATCAAGTGATCATAGGTGTGTGGGGTAATTTCTGGGTCTTCAATTCTATTCCATTGATTTACCTGCCTGTCACTGTACCAATACCATGCAGTTTTTATCACTACTGCTCTGTAGTACAGCTAGAGGTCAGGGATGCTGATTCCCTCAGAAGTTCTGTTATTGTTGAGAATAGTTTTTGCTATCCTGGGTTTTTTGTTATTCCAAATGAATTTGAGAATTGCTCTTTCTAAGTCTATGAAGAATTGAGTTGGAATTTTGATGGAGATTACATTGAATCTGTAGATTGCCTTCAGCAAGATGGCCATTTTTACTATATTAATCCTGCCAATCCATGAGCATGGGAGATCTTTCCATGTTTTGAGGTCTTCTTCGATTTCTTTGTTCAGAGACTTGAAGTTCTTGTCATATAGATCTTTCACTTATTTGGTTAGAGTCACACCAAGATACTTTATATTGTTTGTGATAATTGTGAAGGGTGTCGTTTCCCTAATTTCTTTCTCAGCCTGTTTTTCCTTCGAATGTAGGAAGGCTACTTATTTGTTTGAGTTAATTTTATATCTGGCCACTTTGCTGGAGTTGTTTATCAGCTGTAGGAGTTCTCTGGTGGAGTTTTTTGAGTCACATAAGTATATGATCAAATCATCTGCAAATAGTGATATTTTGATTTCTTCCTTTCCAATTTGTATCCCTTTGACCTCCTTTTGTTGTCTAATTGCTCTAGCTAGAACTTCAAGTACTATATAGAATAGATAGGGAGACAGTGGGCAGCCTTGTCTGGTCCCTGACTTTAGTGAGATTGCTTCAAGTTTCAAGTTTTTTGGTTGGGAGACTTTTAATGACTTCTATTTCTTTAGGGGTTATGGGACTGTTTAGATGGTTTATCTGATCCTGACTTAACTTTGGTATTTGGTATCTGCCTAGAAACTTGTCCATTTCATCCAGATTTTCCAATTTTGTTGTATATAGGCTTTTGTAGTAGGATCTGATGATTTTTTGAATTTCCTCAGATTCTGTTGTTATATCTCCCTTTTCATTTCTGATTTTGTTAATTTGGATACTGTCTCTGTGCCCTCTGGTTAGTCTGGCTAAGGGTTTATCTATCTTGTTGATTTTCTCAAAGAGCCAGCTCCTGGTTTTGTTGATTCTTTGTATAGTTCTTTTTGATTCTAGTTGGTTGATTTTAGCCCTGAGTTTGATCATTTCTTGCCTTCTACTCCTCTTGGGTGTATTAGCTTCTTTTTGTTCTAGAGCTTTCAGGTGTGCTGTTAAGCTGCTAGTGTATGATCTCTCCAGTTTCTTTTTGGAGGCACTCAGAGCTATGAGTTTCCCTCTTAACACTGTTTTCATTGTGTCCCATAAGTTTGGGTATGTTGTACTTTCATTTTCATTAAATTCTAGGAAGTCTTTGATTTCTTTCTTTATTTTTTCGTTGACCAAGTTATTGTTGAGTAGAGCGTTGTTCAGCTTCCATGTGTAGGTGGGCTTTCTGTTGGTGTTGTTGCCATTAATCCATAGTGATCTGATAGGAGGAGTGGGATTATTTCGATCTTCTTATATCTTTTGAGATTTGTTTTGTGACCAATAACGTGGTAAATTTTGGAGAAAGTACCATGAGGTACTGAGGAGAAGGTATATTCTTTTGATGTAGGATGAAATGTTCTATAGATATCTGTTAAATCCATTTGGTCCATAACTTCTGTTAATTTCACTGTGTGTGTTTAGTTTGTGTTTCCAAGATCTGTCCATTGATGAGAGTGGGGTGTTGAAGTCTCCCACTATTATTGTGTGAAGTACAATGTGTGCTTTGAGCTTTAGAAAAGTTTCTTTTATGAATGTGGGTGCCCTTGCATTCAGGGTATAGATGTTCAGAATTGAGAGTTCTTCTTGGTAGATTTTTCCTTTGATGATTATGAAGTGTCCTCCCTTATCTTTTTTGATGACTTTTGGTTGAAAGTCGATTTTATCTGATATTAGAATGGCTACTCCAGCCTGTTTCTTGGGGCCATTTGCCTGGAAAATTGTTTTCTAGCCTTTTACTCTGAGGTAGTGTTTGTCTTTAATAAGGAGGTGCATTTCCTGGGTGCAGCAAAACTCTGGGTGCTGTTTATGGATCCAGTCAGTCAGTCTATGTCTTTTTATTGGGGAATTGAGTCCATTGATGATAAGAGATATTAACGAATAGTGATTGTTGCTTCCTGTTATTTTTGATATTGTTTTTATGTTTGTGTGGCTATCTTCTTTTGAGTTTGTGGAAAGATTACTTTCTTGCTTTTTCTTGAGTGTAGTTTCCCTCCTTGTGTTGGTGTTTTCTATATATTATTCTTTGTAGGGCTGGGTTTGTGGAAACATACTGTGCAAATTTGGATTTGTCGTAGAATATTTTGGTTTCCCCATCTATGATTATTGAGAGTTTTGCTGGGTATAGCAGCCTGGGCTGGCATTTGTGTTCTCTTAGAGTTTGTATGAGACCTACCCAGGATCTTCTAGCTTTCATAGTCTCTGGTGAGAAGTCTGGTGTAATTCTGATAGGTCTGCCTTTATATGTTACTTGCCCATTTTCCCTTACTGCTTTTAATATTCTTTCCTTATTTTGTGTATTGGGTGTTTTGACTATAATGTGATGGGAGGAATTACTTTTCTGGTCCAGTCTATTTGGTGTTCTATAGGCTTCTTGTATATTTATGTTCATCTCTTTCTTTAGCTTAGGGAAGTTTTCTTCTATAATTTTGTTGAAGATATTTACTGGTCCTTTAAGTTGGGAATCTTCACTCTCTTCTATACCTATTATCCTCAGGTTCTGTCTTTTCAATATGTCTTGGATTTCCTGGATGTTTTGGGTTAGGAGCTTTTTGCATTTTTCATTTTCTTTGACTGTTTTGTCAATGTTTTCTATGGTATCCTCTGCACCTGAGATTCTCTCTTCTATCTCTTGTATTCTGTTGGTGATGCTTGCATCTATGACCTGATCTCTTTCCTAGGGTTTCTATCTGCAGGGTTGTCTCACTTTGTGATTTCTTTGTTGTTTCTATTTCCATTTTTATATCCTGGATGGTTTTGTTCATTTCCTTTGCCTGTTTGTGTTTTTCTGTATTTCCTCTTTAAGGGTTTATAGCTGTTTACTCGTGTTCTCTTGTGTTTCTTTAAGGGAGTTATTTATTTTCTTCTTAAAGTCTTCTATCATCATCATGAGATGTGATTTTAAATCTGAGTCTAGCTTTTCTGGTGTGTTGGGGTATCCAGGGCTCGCTGTGTTGGGAGAACTGGGTTCTGATGATGCCAAGTTGCCTCGGTTTCTGTTCCTTATGTTCTTACCCTTGCCTTTCGCCATCTGGTTATCTTTGGTGTTAGCAGGTCTTGCTCTCTCTGAATGTGGCTTGTCCCTCCTGCAAGCCTTTGGGTCAGTACTCTTTGGAGACCAGCTCTCTCTGAGAGAAATTTGGGTTTGGAAACCTGTGGTACAGGGCCAGCTCTGAGGTGCAGACAGATACCAGATTGATCCTGTCTCTAGCTGTTTCTTGGTTCCTGTGTCCTGATGGTTCTGAGAGGATCTCTCTTGATCCAGAAATTTGAACAGAAGTGGTGGTCTTCCTCTGCTCGAAGGTGTGTCAGCACTCCTGGGAAACCAGCTCTCTCCTGGCACTATTTGTGTATGGAGCCCTTTGTTACAGGATCAGTTCCCTGCCATAGAAGGAAACTGGAAGGCCAGTCCTCAGTCCTTGTGTCCTTAGGGTTCTGGGTGGGTTTCTCTGAGCAGAGGTGCTGGCCTTACTCCTGATCACAGGCTTGTCCACACTCATGGGAGGCTAGCTCTTTCCCTGTGCTATTTGGATATGGAGCTGTGTGGCATAGACTGAGGTCCCCCACCACAGATGGAAACTGGAAGGCTCCTGTACCAGGCAGTTTGTAGGTCCCTGTGTCCCGAGGGTTCCCGATGTGTCCCGCTGTGCAGTGATGTTTGTCTTACCTCTGCTTACAGGTGAGTCCACATTCCTGGAAGGCTAGCTTTCTCTTGGTGCTATTTGGCTATGGAGCCCAGTGGCACAGACCAAGGTCCCTGGTTGCAGAAGGAAACTGGAAGCTTGAAAAGTGTCTTGATTTATGGCTCTCTTCATTCTTTTAGTATTAATAAGTTTATGGAATTGCTACCTCATTGGAACATAGTATCTGGGAAGACCTAATTCTGTGTTCTTGGCCCATGGCATTCACTTGGCTTCAGAATAGATCATGTCTTTTATTACTTTGGGGGATGAGAGATGCTTCTTTTCCTCAATGAATTTGAGAAGACCAACAGGGCAGACAAAGTAAATGTCCACAGTTGCCAGGAGGAGGGAGCTAGAGATAGAGAATCAGAGGGTAAGTCATGCCTTTTGAGGTAGGGCCCAAGTGAGCTGGCATACTCAGCAATGGAGACTGGCTAGCTGCTGTATGGCAGAAGGGAGGTGGGCCTTAGAGAAAGAGAGGAGAAAGTCCAGAATGTCAGGAAAGCATGCTGAGGCTTTGGGCCAGCCTCCAAAAACGTGATGAAGAGAAAGAAAGGGGGAAATCCTGCTTAGTGCCAGGTCAGGAATCTGACTTCAGAGGGAATTCTAGACAAACCCCAGGACTGAGGACTGCACCCGGGACACTTGGTTACACGTAGAAATAGAGGCTGTTTACCAAGAGCACTCCCAAGAATAGCAGTGGACTAGTGAGCTGGGGGAGAAAAGTTCCGAAGTGCTGGGTCACAAGGTGTAAGCTCTTTACAGGAAGATCCCACAGTACCTGCCTGTTCTGTTTGTATATGGGAGCAAGCATTTCTCATGCCCTGCTGTTTGTTAGATGGAGCCCAGGTGATGGGCTTTTAGTCTTTCCTGGTGAACTGGTTCTTTCCTATGGTAATCTTGGTGGTCAGTTTAGAACCTGATTTCCAGCTGTAGCTTCTTCCTTGAATCTTGGTTAGAGGATTCTTTCTCTCTCCCTTATGCTTCCTCTCCCTCTCTCTCCCTTTCCCTCCCTCCTCACTGCATGTAGTCCAGGTTGGCCTTAAACTCCAAGGATGGCTTAGAATTCCTAACCTCGTTGCCTCCAAGTACAAATACTGAGGTAATGGGTCTGAGCCTGTGGAACTGTGTAATGGGTGCTGGAGATGCAGCCCAGGGCTCTGTGCCTGCTAGGCAAGCACTTCACAGACCTGGAAGCTACAACTTCAGCTGGTAGATGCTATTTGAAGTGCAAAATCCAGCAGCTCTTTGCCCTCCCCTCTCAACCCAAGCCCATTCTTAGGGGTGGGGGCAGACACAAGCAACCGCATCAGGCACTTGGGGGTGGGAACTGTATGTGTTTTCTTTGAATTTCAAAGGAGAGAGAGAGAGAAAAAAAAAGAAATCGAAATTAAATCCGGCAATTAATTTCTAATTGCACAATTACTTCATTTTCTGGCTTGGTGCCAAGGTTGGGAGACTAGCTCCCACAAATGACTTTTTTTTTTTTTTTTAAACAAACTAGAGGAGAGGTCGGGAGGGAGAGAGGGATCAGGAGATCATTTATGGGGACCAAGAAACAAAGTTACTTTTTAAGATTAAACAATTTTGCCCAGGACTTGATGTCAATGTTCTGACTGGCAGGGCTGTGGGTGAGCCTAGAACCCAGGGCCTTTTCAGAGCTAAAATTAATCGCTATGCTGAGTTACTTTCTCTGGTCTGTCTTCCATTGAGACTTGCTCTCTGCAAGAAAGTGATAGACGCCCTTGGTTTATACTTGGGGTGGGAGATCATCTCTGCAGGTTGGGAATCTTGGGGTTTTTACAGTTGCTGCTTGGGGAAGGGAGCAAAGCAGCATGTAATCCAGACTATCCCAGAACCTTCCAGAGAACAGGGAGGGGGCAGGAAGTGGACGCTGCGGGTACTGAGTAGGTCCTTGATTGTGTGTTCAGGAGGCATGGTGCTCATTCATTTATTTTCCCATTCATTCATTCATTCATTCATTCATTTTCTTACACATTTCCCCATTTTCTAATTCTTACAGGGTCACTGATCAGCAGAAGGCTTTCTGCTTGGTTTTATGGGGAAAAAGATTTAAGGTGGATCGTGGACTAAGAAATATGTGGCATTTGTAAGATGTTTAGTGCTTATTGAGCACCAACTGTGTGACAGGTTATTGTTAAACTCATAATATCCCTTTGAGGGGACCATTTTTAGAGGAAGAAATTGGTAGTGGGGAAGGGTTGAATGTCTCCTATTTCCAGTCATTTGGCAAGTCATCCTGGAGCTCTAGGGATTTTAGATTTCTGAAGCTCATGACCTTTTCATGACCTTTATGTAAGAAATAACGTGTTCCAGAGAAACACAGCCATACCAGGAGGCATGGAAACACAAATACCAACATGGCTGGACCCACTCTTTCCTTTCAACCAAAACCATAAATGCATTAAATGAAGAGGAAACTTGCTGACGTCACCAGCTGGGGATGATGACAGGCTTGGTCCCTCTGGCAGGAGCCCTGACACTGTCTTCTATGGAGCAGCTAGCACAGTCATGGGGTGTCCTGACTCACAGCAGCTGAGCTCTGACACATCATGAAGTGTGCCCAAATCATTCACACTCCAGTGAGCTGCCAAAGACAAAGTCTTGCTTGAGAGGGAAATTCGACATTTTACTTTGCAGCCAGCTTGAAAGCTCCAGAACTTCAGCTATATTTAAAAAAAAAAAAAAATCAAAAATCAAAATCAAATGCTGGCCCAAGAACCACCTGCGCTATTCCCTGGAACCCTCCAGGCCAGAGCCTTGGCTGGGAAGCAAAGGGAAAGTGAGGACTCGCTGACTTTTTCAGCATCATCTGTTGCTGTAGCTTTTCCAGCTGCAGCTTATGTCCAGCCCCACGAACTGTGTCCCCACTGGCTCTGGTCCTCTCTAACGCTTTCTCTGCAAGTGATTCTTCAAGCTCCTGTTCAGGCACACCCATCCCACCCAGCACATGCTTGCTTAACTCATGCCCCCTTTCCTAAGACCTGCTCAAAGGCTCAGGGGTTAAGACAAGGGGCTGAGCCAGATCTGGTTTGATTCCCTAACTCTGCAGCTCTGTGCAAACTTTGACAAACAACCTCTGCTTTCTGCTTGTCAGCATCTACATCTGTGTACTTGATACCACATTGTGCTGGTTAGGTTTTTTTGTTTTGGCTTGTTTTTTTGTTTTGTCTTTTTTTCTAAATTGACCCAGTTAAGGAACTTTAGTAGCTTCCATATCATTGCCTGTAGGCAAATTCGTGTGCATTTTTTTTTTTAAAAGCTAATGATTGATGCAGGAGGACACAGCCCACAGTGAGAGGTGCTATCCATGGACAGGTGGTCCTGGGTTGTATAAAAAAGTGGAGAAAGCCATGATAAGCAAGCTAGTAAGCATCGCATTTCCATGGCCTGTTTTAGCTCCTGCCTGTAGCTTTCTGACTTGAGTTTCTGCTCTGACTTCCTTTCTTGGTTTGAAATAAAGGGTGTAAGTTTGAAATAAACTCTTTTTCTCTAAATTGCTTTTTGTCATGATTTCATCACATAGAAAGCATACTAACACACGAATCAGGACTTATCCCCAAGGCAGTTCTTCTTGGGCAGATGATCCAGCATGCCCTCAGTGTGCTAAACTTCATGCCTTATACTGAGGGTATGGTGGCAAAATAGGGGTTGCAGGGAGGTCTTCTTGAATGCCTTGACAGAGCTATTTATGCACAGGTTCAGTGATGTGCCTTGTACCAATAAGAGCCAGGTAAAGTGGCTCTTTTGTTTTGATTTGGTTTGAGACAGGGTCATACTATACAGTATAGACTGGCCTGGAACTTTCAATTATTTAACTTCAGCCTCCTTAGTGCATGAAGTACAGGCATCTACCACTGTGCCTGGCTAGTACATTGGTTCTTAAGACTATGTCCTGCAGGGCTCTGAATACATCTCTCTTAGATTCATAGTCACTAGAGCACATTGATTAGGTAGGTTCCTTTTGTATAGGCTGTGAGCACCATGAATACATGGGTGGTCTTATGTAGTCCTATGTTCCTAGTGCCTGCCCAGTTCCTGACCTGTAGTAGGTTGCCTTCCTGCTCTGTTGCCAGGCGTGACTGAAGGTAGCAACTCAGCAGCTGTCAGCTCTTTGGCTATAGAGGTGGTTTGCAAAGTAAGGTTCAAAGTGATGGGCAGAGGAAAGAAATCATCACAAGACACTTGTTGGATTTGCCCACAGAGCCCATTTTGGTAACTTTATTTCTGTCTCTTTCTTGAACAAGATCCCAGAAATGTGATGCTGGATCAAGTCTTTAAAGAACAGGATGGGGAGGGGAGGGGTACAGGGTTGGTGGAGCAGAAAGTAGGGGAGAATAGAGAGAAGGTAACAGAGACAGGGAGAAGGGATAGAAGTTGTTCTACACCAGACAAAGCATAATGCAAAGTCATCTGGTCCATACAACCCTGAGAGGATAACAACAGCTCTCTTCTATACTCCAGCCTGGGCTGTATGCTCATCTTCTCAGTGGGTTCCTGGCTCATCTTCCAACCTGTAGGCCATGGATCCTTTCTAAGATGGGCATCTAATAGCACGATGTCTCTGCTCTGGTCCTCCACATTTCATCACGCCCCTTTGAATAAGGTCTGTGCTCCTTAGAATTGCACTGAAGATGCTGTGTCTGGCTCCTGCCCATACCTAGTTTGGGCCATTTCTTCTCTCCATTACTGCTATGCCTCACCATTCTGTTCAATTGCTCTGCCCTATGCCTTACACTCCTGGTGCTTGGAAATTCTATCACCCTCTGAATGTATCACCTGGTTCTTCCCTTCTTGGCAGACACCTCAGTTTTCAAGACTATCCAGGCGCCACAGTCTTCTCGAAGTTTTCCCAGACTACTACATACTTGCCCCTTGCATAATTATCCACTGGAACCAGTACAAAGCTCTTGCATGTTGCCAACAACACTTGAATGCACTTTGTAATAACAAGCAGCCAAGCCTTGCTGGGTGCCAGCACCAGGCTAAGAATTTTACATCATAGTTTATTTGAAGTCTCTGAGCCATCTCTGAGAGAGGTGCTATTACTACCATTTACATTTTGAGAGAGAGTGACTAAAGGTCAGTGAACAAGAGAGTGAACTTGCCCAGGATCACACAGCTGGCCGATGCAGAGTGCACTTTGGAGCCCATGTCTGTTTCACTGGGTAACTTTTGCCTCTTTAGGAAGTTATCATTGGTAAGATAAAGCTGAGATGTCAAGGTTTTGCCTTTGGCTTGAAATGGTTAGCAACTGGCCTTGACCCTTCAAGACATCTAGGGGAGTGATCTATGGGTGTGATGATGTTCTGAATCCACAACTTGGCCAGGTCTGGGTAGATGTATGTAGGTGGCTTATTTTTTGGCAAGAGAGATACTTGGGCTTTAAGGCAATAGGTAGTTAGGGTAACAATAGCAAACAGTCTCTGAGAACTCCTCATTGCCCAAACAGCAATAACAAACAATGCAGAGGATCTCAACATGGCACTTGTTCATCTGGGTGGATTGATTTCCCAGGGATGAGCGCCTGGAGGTGGAAACACCTTAGGGTTGAGGAATCCCTGGTCTCTCCTCCTACACAATAAACCAAAACCAAAGCAAATAGATACTCTTTCCATTCACTCAAGGATGCCTGGAACTCCCTCCCCATGGGGCATGCTCTAGCTTTTTACTGTTCCAGACTGTGCTGGTTAGTTTTAACTGTCAACGTGACACTTTCTAGACTCACCTTGGAGAAGGGCCTTTGAGAACGTCTGCGAGGGATTTCCTCCACTGCCTTAGTAGAAAGACCCATCTTAATTGTGGGTGGGACAAGTTGCTGGGCAAGGGATCCTATACTCTATGAAGAGGGGAAATTGAGTGAAGTACTGGCATGCATTCATTGCTCTCTGCGATTGATTGCAGATGCCATGAGTCTAGCTACATCAGTTTCCCACTGCCTTGACTTCCCATTAGGGTATTGCCTGTAATTGTGAACCAAATACACTTTCTCCCTTAATTTGCTTTTGTCAGGATATTTTTGTAAGTCACAGACATAGGAAAGGAGACTAAGATATAGAGCTTTTTAAAAAACTCAGTATGTCACATACCTTGTAAAATAATTTCAATCAGGACAGAGGTTATAAACTGAGGGATATTTCTTCCCACTGCAAATCCTGAATTTGCTCAACCAGGAACAAGCACAGCTGGTAGCCTGTATAAAGTTTTCTGAGTTATTTTTAAAAAGTAAAATTATATGAACAGTCTCAATATAATCATGAATTAAAATGATCCTAGTCACAAGAAAATATTGAGCGTACATTCTGTCTTTCCTGAATGAACTATATTTTTAAGTAACTTTCAAAGCCTTATTGAGGAAGGAAAGGGAGGTATTTATGGTAATTCCTAATTAATAAACATAAAAAGCAATGTGTTATTGTCTGGAAGCTTATGTTCCTACGATCTTGCTGTATTACCTAGGCTGGTCTGGAACTCCTGTCTTGGTTTTATAAAGGCTTAGTTTACAGCTGTATACACTGTTTGAAACTTCATTATGTTGTAACCCCAGTCCTCTAAATGAAGGGATTAGAAGGTAGAGCCTTTGATAGAGTGGTTGTATCATGTGGATGGAATCTGAGTGAATGGGAGTAGAATGAGAGTAGTACCTTCCTAAAAGAACCAGAGTCTCTGTGCTTGATCAGCTATGAACTGCTGTAATCATCTCTATCTGTAACAAAAAGAACCTGCTTTGATAAGGGGCAGAGCTACTTTTATCTGTAGCTAAAGGGATAAGTATTTAGAATACAGTTAGAAATTACGTTGGTTTAAGAAAATAGAAGTAGTTATTTTTCCTCTAGGCTCTATGATATCTCTAGCTATGAGTAGTTGACTAGGTTTACAGTACCCACCAGGAATTCCCTCTATTTTTTGAGTGAATTTTAAGTGCAGTTAATTATCTGTTGGTTATCTCTAAGATGAAAGTGTCACCATGCTTCAGAGAGGATATCTTGCCAGGCCATCAAGTACTCAGTTCCAACTGATACATTGACAACATAACCCTTACACCCAAGGTTCAGGGGATGATAATAAGAGTTGGAGGACCAGAACATCTGTGAGACTGTGTCTTCTATAGAGGACAGGGAAGATGCTGTCAATCATTAGGAATCATTCCCAATTAGGAAGTTGCCTAAACAAGACTTAAACAATGACACCACCAGTTGGCATGCCAAAGTGAATGGGGGAAATCTCATAAGGTCCCATCCCTAGACAAAGATCTATAGGCAATCAATAGCTACTGAGAAATGGAGAGTCATTCTTCTTCAGAGATATGCATCCTGATAGGCTAACCCAATTCAAGTGGTTAGGCCTAAACAGGTTTACATATGAGCATAACATAAGAGGACTCATTTTACCCACATATGTGTGTAACAACAATTAAAGAAGAGCTCCCAGATTTGAGAGAAAAGGGGCACAGGAAGAGTTGTAGGGAGGGGTAGAAATGTTGTAAACACATGTTGTAAAAAATGGTGCATAACAATCCAAACAAATATAAATTTTAAATAAAATTAAAATATTTTAATTTAAGTTTTCTCACAGTATATTTTGATCATGTCTTATCCTCTCCCAACTCCTTCCAGATCTTCCCCATCTCCCTACCCACCCCTACCTACTTTACGAGAGAGCAAGAGAAATAAAATCTTTAAAAAGGGTGGCACAGTGAGCTAACCTGCCTCTTTTTGCACATATTGGATTAGAAGCTTGTGAACTTTGAGCCAGAACGTAGCCCCTCATCAGTTGCTGACTCTGTGAGCATTCTGACCTTGCTCTTCTCAACCCCTAGAATAAGAAACACATTTCTGTCTCCAGGAGCTCACAGGCTTGTGGGTCTAATCAGTAGCTATGTGATGACCTGTGAGACATGTGCAGTATCATGCCTAGCTCAGGGCATGTGCTCAGTAAGCTACTGCAGTATTGCTGCTGTCTGTTACAGGCCCTTACCCTTTCTCATTTTCACTTGCTAGCCTCCATGTTGACCCCTCTTGTTCTGGAATGTAAATTCACATCTGGGTTTCTTCCTTTAAGCTTTAGAATTTTGTTTACTTTATCTCGTAATTAATTCTCAGAGCATGGAAAAATTTATCTATTGATTAAAATTATGTATGCTGCTGTCTTATTTAGCATTTGACGAGGGAGAGATTTTTCCCTTTTCTTGTATGTCCCTCTGGCACATGAGAATTTAACATGGATCAGGCATTGCAAAAGGCCCTTCACACACATAATCTTTAGAAACTCAAGATGGTTTTCAATTAAAGTTTCATGAATCAAATAGCTTCCTTTGGGGCACACGACCATAAGAAAATCTTTAACCTTCTGGATAATCGGGTTTCTCAACTGTTAAATGAGATAATGCCAGCTCCCCCACCGGATGATCATAATGCATCAAGGCATGTCCATATAATGATATGTCCAAGTCCTAACTCTTAATATTTGTAAATATTGCTTGATTTGGAAACACAGTCTTTTTAGATGTCAACATGACACTCTGTGCTAATATAGACCCTATGTCCATTGATTGGTGTCTTTATTAAGCAATTGCATGCAGAGACATGGACATACTGAGAACAAAGAAGGTTCTGTCAAGATGGGAGCAGAGATTGGAGTGATGGAACTATGAACCAAAGAACTCCAAAAGCTATGAATACAATTCCGGGGCTTTTCTTCACCTCTTTTGCTCCCAAGTAACAACAGGGCATTTCTATGCCCACTCTAGCCCATTTTTGCTCCTGAATAAATGACACAGACTCCTGATATTCTTATCAACAAGCTGCAGGCATGATGCTAAGGAGGTTCTGAGATATTCTAACCTGGTTATGCTGTCTACTTTCCAGCTATGTGGTCCTTGTATCTCAGTCTTTCCCTGGCTTGCTCTGGTCCACATGTGTCCTCATGGCTGATCTCTCATTGAGACCTCATGGTGAATCCTCCTAGTCCTTCTCCTCTTCCTTTCCCTATCTCTCTTCCTCTTTCTTTTTTGCCTGAAACCCCCACCCAAACTCTCTTCTGGGACCAGAAGCCCCACCTTATTCTCTTCAGCCATAGGCTGAATCAGCCCTTTATTAACTAATCAGAGGTGGAAAATAATTTTTACACATCATTGAGACAGGAGATGTTCCAAATATCATGATCATGCCAGCTTCTGGATGACAACCAGATCTCTGGGCACAGCAATTGGTATCCGAATACACAGTGCACAACAAACATCCTAGTTTCTGGGATCTAGAAACTAGGGGAACCTTGAGGCTGTGGAGAAATGACTCTGAAGCTCAGCTTTTGGCCTTCTGGTCTGTGAATGGATAAACATGGTTGTCTTAAATCACTAGCTTTGATGATGCACCACAGCAGAAATGCATGGGTTAAACACTGACCTCATTAAAAAACTTGTACACTGCCTAGATGTTTTCCATGGTCATTTGGGAAGAAAGATGGACTTGTGTTGCTTCCCTATTATCTTAGTCAGGGTTTCTATTCCTGCACAAAGATCATGACCAAGAAGTTAGTTGGGAAGGAAAGGGTCTATTCAGCTTACATTTCCACACTGCTGTTCATCACTAAAGGAAGTCAGAACTGGAACTCAAGCAGGTCAGGAAGCAGGAGCTGATGCAGAGGCCATGGAGGGATGTTTCTTATTGGCTTGCTCAGCTTGCTCTCTTATAGAACCCAAGACTACCATGCCAGGGCTGGTACCACCCACAAGGGGCCCTTCCACCCTTGATCACTAATTGAGAAAATGCCTTACAGCTGGATCTCATGGAGGCATTTTCTCAACTGAAGCTCCTTTCTCTGTGATAAATCCAGCTTGTGTCAAGTTGACACACAAAACCAGCCAGTACACCTATTTTCTCTTAATACCCATCTGGAATACTCTTATGGTTTTAAGAAATACATTATTTGCTTATAATATTTGAGCATTGTAAATGTGAAAAAAACGAAGCTCCACAAGTACAATCACTTTAAAGCAGACAATCAGTGATAATTAGGTCAAGTCCAATACTGTGAACTCAGCACTGGTTCTGCAGAACTCACACACTGTTCCAGAGGGAAGACCCCCCACAAGTCAGGTACCCCTCAATTCTCCTGTCTCCCAGCCCAGGCCATGTAGCTAGTTACTTTTTATCTCTTTGGGTTTTCCTTTTTTTATTATTTCATGCAAGTTCAAAAAAAATACTTTTGTGTGTGTCTTGCTTTTTAAAAATGTGCTTACCAGAATGCTTTAGAGATTCATCTGCCCTGTAGCATTTATTATACTTTAGTTTCTTATCAAGATTTTAATGTGACAAGATACACATAGCATGAAACTTTCCATCTTCAGTGTGTACTTGTGATAGTAAGTGAATTCACACTTGGGCAAATAGTGCTCCATTTCATCTATCACTGGACCCCTTCATCTTATAGAACATAAGCTTGTCAACCCACGAGCAACTCCCCAGCCCCTGACAACCACTCTCTGCCTCCGTCTCTATGAGGCTGAGGACTGCAAGCATCTTACAGAAGTGCAACCACACAACTGTCTTTTTGTGATTGACTTATCCCACTTAGCATGATGTCATCCAGTTTCACCCATGTTGTAGCATATTTACACAAAAGAAAACATTTTAAAAACTGAATATTGAGCTGTATACATCCATATTTTATTAATTCATCTACTGATGAACAATTGGTCACTGCTACCATTTGGGCATTGTAAATCATGCTGCTCTTGATGGGACATGGTAATCTCTTCAAGATGGTGCTTTCAATTCTTCTGTGTAGATATTCAGGAGTAGAACCATTGTATGCTCTGGCAATTTTTTAAAAATAATCTCCTGTGGAATCACCGTACTGTTTTTCATGGTGCACAAATTTACATCCCTCCTGTAATCCAACTACAACCTACAGAGGTTCTTGTTTTTACAGATTCTTCTTGTTGAAAAGAAAATTTGTGGCCAGTGCCCTAAGCAGAACTTGGGAGTGAACTCTTCAGCCTGTCCCACAACACCCAGAGGAAGCTCCACTCCCAGGCTCTCTAACATTCTCAGGATCATAGGATCAGAGATGAGGAAGACTCAATATCTAACCCAACACTGGGAGTAACTGGGACCAGTGGGATCCAGGGACCTAGGAACCCTGCTGGACCAGTGGCAAGGGTTCCTTCTGGTCTGGGCTGGTGCCCTGAGCAGACCTTGGGTGCCAACTCCTCAGCTAGTCCCACAACACCCAGAGGAAGCTCAACTCCCAGGTGCTTTAACATGACCAGGATCCCAGGATCCCAGGATCCCAGGAGCTTGGTCATACTAGGATCTCAGGATCACAGGATCCCAGAAAATCAGGATCCCAGAGAAAGCTGGTCTCTGAGGAGTTCTGACACAACCAGGATCACAGGAAGGACAGGTGCCAGTCAGAGAAGGGGAGGGCAGGTAGCACTAGAGATAACCAGATGGCAGGAGGCAAGTGCAAGAACAGAAACCAAGGTTATCTGGCATCATAAGAACCCAATTCTACCCATCATAGCAAGTCCTGGATACACCATCAAATCAGAAAAGCAAGATTTGGATCTAAAATCAGTTCTCATGATGATGATAGAGGACTTTAAAAAGGACATAAATAACTCCCTTAAAGAAATAAAGGAGAGCACAGGTAAACAGCTAGAAGCCCTTAAAGAAACACAAAAATTCCTTAAAGAATTACAAGAAAACACAGCCAAACAGGTGAAGGAATTAAACAAATCCATCAGGATCTAAAAAAGGAAACAGAAACAATGAAGAAATCACAAAGGGAGACAACCAGAGAGTTAGAAAACCTAGAAAAGAGATCAGGAGTCATAGATGCAAGCATCACTAACAGAATACAAGAGATAGAAGAGAGGATCTCAGGTGCAGAAAATAACACAGACAACATTGACACAACAGTAAAAGAATATGCAAAAAGTTATAAGGTCCTAACCCAAAACATCCAGGAAATCCAGGACACAATGAGAAGACCAAACCTAAGGATAATAGGTATAGAAAAGAGTGAACTTAAAGGGCTAGTAAGTATCTTCAACAAAATTATAGAAGAAAACTTCCCTAACCTAAAGAAAGAGATGCCCACGAACATGCAAGAGGCCTACAGAACTCCAAATAGATTGGAACAGAAAAGAAATTCCTCCCATCACATAATAATCAAAACACCAAATGCACTAAACAAAGAAAGAATATTAAAAGCAGTAAGGGAAAAAAGTCAAGTAACATATAAAGGCAGACCTATCAGAATTACACCAGACTTCTCACCAGAGACTATGAAAGCTAGAAGATCCTGAGCAGATCTCATACGGACCCTAAGAGAACACAAGTGCCAGCCCAGGCTGCTATACCCAGCAAAACTCTCAATTACCATAGATAGTGAAAACAAGATATTCCATGACAAAACCAAATTTACACAATATCTTTCCACAAATCCAGCCCTACAAAGGATAATAGATGGAAACCACCAACACATGGTAGGAAACTACACACTAGAAAAAGCAAGAAAGTAATCTTTCAACAAATCCAAAAGGAGATAGCCACATAAACATAAAAATAACATCGAAAATAACAGGAAGCAACAATCACTTTTCCTTAATATCTCCTTAACATCAATGGACTCAATTTCACAATAAAAAAACATAGGCTAACAGACCAGATATGTAAACAGAACCCAGCATTTTGCTGTGTACAGGAAACACATCTCAGTTACAAAGACAGTCACTACCTCAGAGTAAAAGGGAAATCAATTTTCCAAGCAAATGGTCCCAAGAAACAAGCTGGAGTAGCCATTCTAATATTGGATAAAATTAACCTTCAACCAAAAGTTATCAAAAAATAAGGAAGGACACTTCATACTGGTCAAATAAAAATATTAAGGAGTAACTTCAGCAAGTGTTGTAGGTATCTGATTAATCTCAGTGTAATGACCTTGGAACACGCAAAGGAATGTTGCTCTTTGCTCAGAGTGAAGCTAACATATCTTCAAGGGAGAACATTGTAGGTATTTGAATTTTATGTTCATATTAGGGAGGTGAGTCCTGTATATTTTAGAAGACTAGTATGTATTTTCTCTGAATTTAGTCAGGACTGGTCAACTTATTTCTAGTTGAGTGTGACAGTAGTAAGGTTTTCAAAACCTACTAAAAACAAGTAACATTAAATGTGTGATTTATGAGATTAGGTTGTGTGTTATTTTGGCTGAAGTCAACTTTTCTTTGTCATTTCAAAGGAGAAAAAAAGTGAATGGCCTATAAAACTGTAAGAGTTGATCTTTCAGAAATAATTTCCAATTGCATATTGTTTTTACAAAGTGATTTAATTTATTTTAATCATATTTATAATGTGAAAGTATAAAATAATAATTATATTGGCTTCTAATGTTTTAGGCAAAATATAACATTTTCATTATTATAGAAATGTCTACAAGTAATTTCATAATTTATTAATTCTGTATTTAATTTTGACATGTTTCTCATAATTCACTATTGTATATAATACTTTGATAGATTTCCCACAGTACATACATATTTTTGTAAACATAAAATCCTAGGAATAAGTTTACTAGATAAAATTTTATGCACAATTTATACTTTGGTACTTGGTAAACTGTTCATTAGAAGTACTGTATTGATTTATACTGTTATATGGAACATTTCTCTAAAATTCTCTAACAATTAAATTTTCTTACAAAAATTTGTTTTTAATGCATTTTATGTATTACTTATTCATTCATTTATAGTATGTGCATATATGTACACACTAATTAGTGTGAGTGTGTGTATGTGTGCATACATGTGTATGTGCATGTAGGTTAGAGAACAGCTAAGGGAGTTGGTTCCTGTCTTCCATCATGTGGGTTCCGGGAATGTCCGTTTCACAGCCTCCTTTATTGAAAACACTTCTTTTTTCTGCTGAATGTACTAGACACCCTTGGCCATAGATAAGCTTTATTTATGTGACCTGTCTTCTTCTTCATTGGGTTACAAGTCCATTTTTATGGCAGCACCACTCTGTTTTGGTAGCTGTGGCTTTATTGAATTCTCTTTACAGCCAAACATCCCATTGTACAATTGTATCACATTTGATTTTTCTACTATCGTTTGTTGGGAGTTTGTGAGAATGACTTTTTAGAAGAGAAGTTATCTCCATCTTCCTTTCTCCCACTGTTCTTCTTGGGACCAAATATCAAGTCTTTCCCATGGTTCTTTTGATTTATATCCTCTCCCTGAGGCCACTGCACTCCTCAGCTAGCTCTGGCCTCTAGTTGTTCCTAGGGCATACTTGAAGTCCGTATAGTGTGTTTGTACTTCTCCAGTCTTCAAACTCTTGCCCAGGTAACCTCCTGATATGTCCTCATTCCAATTTGCTAAAGTGTGCTCTTCCTGCCTGTCTAAAACTCTCCTCCCAGCTGCCCTCCAGACCTTTTTTACTGATTTACTTTCATGGCTCTTATCACTGGTTTTCCGTTAAATATTCTTTCATCCACTTATAGCATAGACGTTTCACCAAGGTCGAAGCTATGTCTTGCCTTGTTCTCACAGTATCTCAGCATCTCGAACAGTTATTTGTAGCATCATGCTGAGTGCCTGTAGATGTTTTTCTCTTCCCCACTTGCTCATGCTATGTGTCTTAGGAGGTTCTAGCAGGGAGAACTTGCAAGAAGCTGCATGCTTAGATTTCTAGTTGGGTTCTGACCCATAAAAGTACAGACAGAACAAATGCTTTCTTTTGGCCTTCAAGGAACTTGTTAGACAGCTTGGTAACCCTGCATATTTCCTAGTTCCATCAGCAGAAAGAGGAGAGGAGGGGAGACAAGAGGAGGGGAGTCGAGGGAAGGGGAGGAGGTAGGAGGGGAATAGAGAGAGAAGAGAGAGCAGAGAAAGGGGAGATAGAGGAGAGAGAGAGAGAGAGAGAGAGAGAGAGAGAGAGAGAGAGAGATAGATAGATCACTTAGTAGGTGAGGTGATGCGACCAGAGCATCCTCTCCAGGGTGAGGAACTCTGATCCAGGAGCCTGAAGATTTAAGTGAAAGTGCATCCCAATGAACATGTATGTGGTTCATGGGCTTAGTTCCATCAGTGAATCCCTCTGAGTAGCCAGATTGTTGTAAGAAGAAGCTGATGAGCAAGCCAGTGCTTATTAGTAACATCCAAGCCAGTGTTAATTATTCCTTTCAATTTTACATATTTGTATCCCCTTGATGACTAATAGTACATGTGTGTTCTTCTGGCACAAGCAACTGAAGCAGGACTCTCCTTTCTGTAAATACAGAAGGCTTTCTTAGAGGGATGCTGAAGAGCTCCTAGTGGGGGAATGCTGCAGAAATCCTCTCAAAGGAACTGGACTATTTTGGCTCCACAAGGGCTGAAGAAAAAAGCCATGGTGGTGGGGAAAGGAATCTATTTTGTCCCCAGGGAAAGAATATCTGGTTGGTTCTAATTGATCTCAGTGCCCACTAACTGGTCAAGGGAAAGAAGATCCTTTAATCTGACAAGCCCATTAAGGGTGGAAAAAGAAAACCTGAGATACAGAGACCATGAAGAGGAGCAATGAAGGAATGTGATAGATACTATTACCATTATGGCTCCCACAGCCCTAGTTTTGCTCAGGATGTGGGAGAGCAAAAGCAAGAGAAATCACAACACTTTTTCTGATCCCTTTTACTGCAGGCTGCTGGGCTGTGGTGGGTCAGTGACTTCTAAATATGGTTGGTTCACAATACATTGGGTTTACCTGTTTGCCTGGAGTTCTTGGCTATTGCTCTGACTAATTAGGAGACATTGTCCATGTGAAGTTCAGGGCATACTGTCACCCTTCCCAGCTTTGCTCCCTGGTACTCACATGACCCTGGGAATGAGGATTCTGTGCTGAGCAGGTCTGCGTGGTTAGCTTTGCTCTCATGCACTTTCCTGTCTGGGCCGCAGAAGCCATTTCTGAGTCATCCTTCTGTGATGTCACCTTGGGACAATGGTGAATAGCTGCTGCCTTTTCATTTTCCAGCTCATGTTCTGAGATGAAAGTGAAGAGGACACAGGTACATCTCTCCTTTGCGCTTTCCCATTCTTTGCCTGGATGTTATTATAAAAATACCACAGTGGCTGCTTTCATGATTAGGAAATGAACAAAGTCCTTTTTGTGGGCAACTGAAAAAAAAGATAACAATATAAAGAAGAAATAAAATGTTCCTCTTAGTTCTATCATGGTTCCATTGTGTAATGTCACCATTTGGAGGATTAACTTTATTTCATTTCAGTATACACAAACACTGTGCCGGCTGGTTGCTTTTTGCCAACTTGACACAAACTAGACCAGATGGAAAGATAGGGAAGCTACAATTGATCAGTTGCTTCCTTTAGACTGTCCTGTGTGCTATCTGCAGAGCATTTTCTAGATTGATGATTGATGTAGGAGGGTGCAGGCCAGCCTGTGGGTAGTGCTATCCCTGGGCAGGTGGGCCTGATCTGTATAAGAGAGGGCTTGTGATCTGCACAAGCCAGAGGGAGTAAGCCACTGAGCAGCTCCCCTCTGCAGCATCTGCTTCAGTTCCTGTCCTGATTTCCTTTAGTGATTGACTGTGACATAGAAGTAAGCATAAGACAAATGACCTCTACTTCCCCAGATTGTTTTTGGTCTTGGTGTTTATCACAGCAACAGAAAGAAATCCAGGACATACACACCAACTTTTCTAGTTTCTGTTATTTACCAAATTAATAGCCAATGATAAAGCTCTGATATTAAATGCACAACTTCTTCAGGAGGAAGGAATTAATTAATAATGCAGGTGTGGAAAATCACATTGGAGGCTGGTATATCATGGTCTAGGCATGGCCAACCTGCAGCCCATGTAACCATATGTGGTGGAAGATAGCTATGAATGTGGTCCAATACATGTAACCCTCTGTGCTTATTTGAATGGCTCCCATAGGCTCATATATGTGGATGGGTGGTCCCCAGTTGGTAGAACTGTTGAAGAGGATTAGGAGATGTGGCATTATTGGAGGAGGTTTGTGTGGGCTTTGAGGTTCTAAAAGCCCACAGTGTTCCCTCATAGCTTCCTTTCTGACTCATGCTTGTGGAACAGAAGAAAGCACTCAGCTACTGCTCCAACATCATGTCTGCCAGTTTGCTGCCATGGTTCCCATCATGGTGTCTGGGGACTCATCCCCTGAAACTGTAAGCAAGCCCCCAGTTAAATGCTTTCCTGTATATGTTTCTTTGGTTGTGGTGTTTTTGTCATGGCAATAGAAGAGTAACTAAGATGTCCTCTCACATCAATTAACAATTAGGAAAATGTGTCATAAAAAAGAATAAAAACATCTCATACATATATTTACAGACCAACTTAGTAGAGGAGAGTCTTCAGTTGAGGATCTCTAACAAGTTACTTTTGTCAGTTAAAGCTTAGTTTCCTAATCTGTAAAATGGACAGAATTATTACAAGTTATAGAATTTTAGGGTGCCTCTTCCCTGGTGTTTTATCAGGGGACCAAGACTATGACATTTATGCTTTGCTTTACGTAGAGCTTCTTCTCAGCAGACTCCCAAGGAAGACTCCTTGAGTAAGGTACAGGGCAGAGAAAACAAGCACTACTTTATCTATAGAGGTGTAGAACATGTAAGCTCAGCTCCTGAAGCTCACACATTACCAGAAGTTAATTCTAGCTAAATAGCTTCAAGTCCATATTAACTGGCATGCTGGCAGAATCCACATGGAGAGGGATAGAGATGTGGAGAGAACACACTTACTCTGAGTCCAGGATGAGCTAATGGGGACTGGGGTCCCGTTGGCTGCCAGCAGAAGACTTGGCAGAGAGAAAAACAGTAAGATGCTAGGCCTTCCTCTAAGAGGGTCCTTAAAGATGTGAGAGAAGGAGTTTCCAGAGCCTTTACTGGAAGGCCTGTCTTTCAGCATAGGAGGAAGGGAACCACAAGAAGCAGTGCTTATGTGCATACACTTTAAAAATAGTATTTTCCCTTTAGCTTTACAGGAAAATTGAGCAGAAAGCATAAGTCCTTCTTTGTCACTGTACCCTATTCCCAGGTTTCTAACTTCTCGGATTAAGGTAGCACATTGGTTACAAATGATAAGCCAATATTGATCTGTTATTCTTACTGAATTCTGTACTATCTATTAGTGTTTGTACTCTCATCTGTTACCATATACCTGAGAAAAAGTAACTTAAGGGAAGAAGGGTTTATTTATGCCCACAGTTGGAGGTTTATTCTATTGAGGTAGGGAAAGCATGGTGGTTAGAGTGGGTCTTTGTTTTGGTGGCAGGAGCTTGAAGCTGCTTGCTCACATCTGGGCAGATGAGAATGCAGAGGCTGGGCAGGAACCATGGCTGGACTATAAAACCCAAGAGATCCAATTCCTCCAGGCAGGCCCACCTTGTAAAGGATCCAAGACCTCTCCAAAACAGCAGTACTAGACAGAGACCAAGTGTTAATACACAACTCTGCGAGGGGCAGCTTACAACCAAGCAACACTGTGTTAATTCCTGATGTTATTCATTTCATGGGTCTTGGCATGTTTTAATGACAGATATCCACCCAGTCTCCTTAAATCCCTTTTTTCTCCCCTATCCAAGCTTCCCATCATCCTCTAACCCCTGTCAGCCTGTATTACTGCACAAGTACTTTTAATGCCCCTGTCAATGAGCATGTGACCTATTCTCAATGTCTGAGATCTGATCATCCATTCTGGGTTCCCTGGGGGGGGGGGGAGTGAGAACTGAGGTCAGAAGATTTACTCCTTGCTTTTCTGTACCCTGGACCACATAAAGAAAAAACAATATCTATCTGTGGGTGTTTTTTTTTTTTTAAATAAGAATTGAATATATGAAAATTGAGTTCCAAGTCTTAAGATGTTAGTCATCCCCTGAGCCTCTAATTTTGGTTTTTGGTACGTCCACAGGAAGTAAGTTAGTATATGTTTTAATATGGCATGGGTTTGTTAAACAAACCTAGGAGCTGAAGGACAGGGCTTGCTTTAAAAAATGAGTTTCTAAAGGGGGGGGAGGCAATTGGCCATTGCTCCGTATAAAGTAATGTTCCATTCCAATGGGCCGTTCCCTAAACCTTATCATTACCAATGCTCCCCAGAGTCCTCCAACACTGTCACTTATTTCTTGCTGGAGTCACCTCTAAATCTGTCTGCTGGGGCATTCTAACACCTGAGTCATAGATGGTATCTCTCATTGTCTCCTGAGTATTCCACTCAGTGTTCTGCCTTCATGTCAGATTTGACAGTCACTCTGGCGCCTCTATAGCTGGAGAGAAATTGCTTTACAAGTGCATGGTGGGTGAGAACATCAAATGATGTATCTATAGTGGAAAATATAGCATGGTTTCTCAACAAACTAAAGCTAAAACGACCATAAAGTCCAGCCTCTGATTCTAGGCATACATCTAAAAGCATCAAAAGCAGCGATTTAGATGCAGTTACACTCCAAGTTCATACTGGCACTACCACACTAGTCAAAAGGTGGAAGCAGCCTGGACACCTATAGGCAAATGTATGATATGATGACTCTTTTCAGTTATCAACTTGTTACAATCTAGTGTCATGTAGGAAGGGAGTCTCAATGTGAGATTGGCTACATCAGGTTGGTTTATGGCCAT
Organism: Rhynchomys soricoides; assembly: GCA_019843965.1. Taxonomy (NCBI): domain Eukaryota; kingdom Metazoa; phylum Chordata; class Mammalia; order Rodentia; family Muridae; genus Rhynchomys; species Rhynchomys soricoides. The sequence goes on from JADRCH010000060.1 coordinate 2,952,201, forward strand.
GTCTATGGGGAGAGTTGTCTTGATTTTGTTAATAATGTGGGAAGATACAGCCAAGTGTGGGCATCACCATTCCCTAGGTAGGGGAACCTAAACCATATGGGTGTAGAGAGTGAGCTGAACACTGATGAGCATGCATTTCTTTTCACTTTTGACTGCACATATGTATTGTGACTAGTTGCCTCAAGTTCCTGCCTTGACTCCCTTGAATTGATGGACTATGATCTGGGATCGTAAGCTAAAACAAAGCCTTCCTTTCTTAAGTTGCTATATTTAATCATAGCAACAGGAATAAAACTAGGATGTATGAGTAAACAAAACGAGGTAGATCCTTATTATCGAATATTATCTTTAAAAAGAATGGAAATTCTAGCAGATGCTACACTGAACAGGAACACTTTATGGCTCTGCTCAGGTGAGATGCTTGGAAACTGAATGAACCAGGGGCCTGGTGGAGTGGTAAGTATGGGAATTGTTAATTGGGAATTGGGAATTGTAAAAATAAGTACTTACTTATTTTTTAGACTCAACAATTTATTCTTGTAAGAAGCGTCTGTTATTTCTGTGCATATGTGGAGACATTTCCAGCAGATCATCTGATGTGACTTCTCTTTGAGGCAACATCAAGGGGCAAAATGATAACAAATTGACCAAGATTCATAAAGAAACAAGTGAATTACCAGGGTTGATGTGGTGCTCTAAACACGGAGTGGAGGTAGGCTTTCCTGAGGGCTCAGTATATGGCAAGCATTTGATGAGAACAATTGCATCTTTTGGATGTGGAGATGAATCAAACCAAGCTACAAAATGCCCAAGTCTAGCTGCAGTCTGTTGTACAGCTAAATACAGCTAAATGATTTTCCTATGCAAGGAACTTTCTATCCATCCTTTATTAACATGTATTATTTCCAGTGAGAGTTGGGGGTGGGGTGGGGATGGCACTAGGCTTTATGACTAGAAGGGCATTGTTTAGGTAACCACACCCACGTAGTCTCAGCGTTCAAAACAGCCACATATTTTCAGAACTAGGGATGCAGAGTAAAAATGGAACAATAGTCCTCAAGTCTGAAGGAGACAACTGGAGTCACCTGTTTTCCTGGGTGTCGCTTTATGTCTTTTCTTTCCACTCCATAACTTGACAGATGAATAAACAGAAGTCTATGTACAGTTGATGATCATCCAGGAGCATATGTAAACACTGCTAGATGTTTATATGTTTATATCTTACCAAAATACCAAGAAAACAATGTTTATATCTTTCCAAGATGTCAAGGACACCTATTGAATTCTTAGAAACGCCATTTAGCTTCTCAAGAGATTCTGATCATTGTTACCAGACTCAAAATGATGTTTGTACTGTTTTATTTTTGGAACAATATATTAGTTACACAGAATCTTGGGTTTCACTGTAGCATTTTAATTTCATTTGACCATAGCCACCCCCATTATCATCCATTGTTCCCTTCCTGCTCCCTTTCCTATTCTTTTAAAAAGTATGGATTTACTTGTTATTCTTTTAGATTTGTTTACTTTATGTGTATGAGTGTTTACCTGTATGCACGCATGTATGTATATGTATCACATGTGTTCCTGGAGGTCAAAAATTCCATATTCCAGAGGACTGTAGTTACAGATGCTGTGAGCCACCTTATGGATTCTGGGAACTGAACTGGGGTCCTCTCTAAGAGCAACAAGTGCTTTAACTGCTGATATTGCTGATTTGGGAAAATCATTGCAGGGAGCAGGACTACAGGAAGAGGACAAAGGAGGGAAGGGAGAAAAGCCAGTAGAAACATGTACTGTTGAAGGTACTGTTCTGGGAAACCAGGTGTTGATCCTGCTCAGGATCTTGGGGGATACTTGGGAGGAGACAAAGGGATGAAGGACAAAGGGGCAGGTGATAATTATATTAGTCTCAAAGATGTAAAATATAAAAATACCAATAACAAAAATATCAACGGGGGAAAACTTTCTAAGATTTCTATAACTAAGAATGAGTCCTCAGCTCTGTCTTGCTGGCTGAGTTTGTTCCTGGGACATCATTTCCTTGGTATTTTGGGAGTGATGTGCATCCTCAAAGAACCAGGTTTCTGTCACTGTCTGATGGCATTGAAGCAGCCCTGGTGCTAAACACCATGGGCAACTTCCTGTCCAGGGTCTTCATGACATCATTTTACACAGCTTTCCCTGTAAAGTAGTAAAACTGACCACTCACCATTCCACTTTTTATACCAGCAATAGTCAGAGAAACTAGGGAGGGAAGGTGGGAGGAAGGGAGGGAGGGATGGAGAGAGAGAGAGAGAGAGAGAGAGAGAGAGAGAGAGAGAGAGAGAGAGAGAGACTGAGAAAGCTGTTTTTCCATAGGCCCAGAATTGTGCAAGTTTATATTCTACATCTTCTCTAGATAATCCTGTTGATCAAGAAAGTAAATATTTGTAATTGAAGAGACTTGGGTCAAATGCCTGCAAAAATGAAAGAATAGAAGACTTGGGATGTATGATTACACAACACATGCCAACAGGAAACCTATGCCGTAGGGGAAGATAGTCTCAAGAGGGAACTACAGGTTTGTACATACATGTGGCATGGCATACAGATAGGGTGCATCACCAGAGAGTTTGAAGTAATAGAAGACAGATGGCTAAACATTCACAAAATAAAGGGCACGGCAAATATCATGATTCATTCATGTTGGGAAATACACGCAGGCACCTCTGTTTCTCATTAGAAAACCCTGGTCAGTAAACAACATGCCCACCTCTGAGGTCAGGGGATGAGATGGCCCAGCTCATTGTAGGAGGTGCCACCTCTGGGAAGAAGGAACAATACTAAAGCAAAAGAGACCATGATTTCAAGAGGGAGCAAATGGGGAGTTGTGTACATTGGAGGGAGGAAAAGGAAAGGGGAAATGATATATTTTAATTAAAGAAAGAAAGCAGATTGAGTGAGTCAAAGAGAGCAAGCCAGAAGGCAACATTCCTCCATGGCCTCTGCACTCAGTTCCTGTCATACTTGAGTTCCTGCATTGGCTTTCCTCAAGGATTGACAGTGATCCTTTGCCCCTGAGTTGGTTTTGGTCAATGTTTTATTACAGCAATAGAAACCAAACTAAGATAATCTTACTTTTTATGAATTTTTGGATTATAACTAGAAAGCCTTTACCTGTTCACACACTATAAAGGGACACACATATCTTTTCCCTTCAAACTGTAGCTTCACTTTTAGAAATATGTAGATGTTTGATAGTTTTACATCTGTTTTTATGTGTGAGATGTGTATCTAATTTTAACTTTTGCAAAATGGCTACCCAGTTGTCTCAGCACCATATATTAAAAGCCAATGTTTCCTCCCAAGAGTATTTTTTAAACATACTTACAGGGCAGTTAGTTTGGCCAAATAGACTGCTTGGCTCAAATTTTGGGTTAGAATGTACTGCCCAGGTTTATTTATCTTAGTTCAAGTGACACTGACCTCTGGTTGGCCAGCTAAAGCTCAGTTGGTCATACCAGGCTGGTGTTGTGATGACAAGTTTTGCAGCAGGGCAAGAACATGTGGCCAGTTTGGCATCTGGATTCTGCCCCCCACACCCGCCTGTGGATTGATTCCATTGTAGCTGTCCAATTCCTTGCCTGTGGTTATTTCCACATGTTGAAACATCACCAACTGCTCTTAGCCGCAAATTACTATGCTGTGTTTTTCCTCTGGCCTTTAAAAATGCAAGGCATCCTTCTAAATACTAGTTTCAAAGTTGGCTTTGCATTATTCTTATTCTAAATCTAGATGACCCTGGTGGTGTAGCAAAAGGTGAAGGCATCAAGAGAAATGCATACATGTCTCTTGGTGTTCTTTTCATCTATCTGGACTGGTGTTAGGTTGAAGAAATCAGAGGTATTGTATCTCTTTATGTAATAAGCACATATTGAGTGCCTACTGTGTACTATCAAATGCCTACTAATGCTAATTCTTGACAAGCCCTGGATAAGATACGGCTCTGGTCCTTGAGTTAGAACTCATGACCTAAGAGGTAGCCTAGATAACAGCTCTTAGGGAGAAAGTATTAACTACTGTGGAAAGGATAGGGAAAGAGAAATCTGTGGTTTGAGGTTTTTCAAGATGGTAAGGTAGGTTGGTGAAAAGCTTTCTAAATAGTTTTTTACAATAGCAGTAAGAATGGATATGTTTATATTTAGAAGCCTTTTCACTCCACCAATTAACCTGAGCTTCAGTGTACTACCACCTTGTAGGTGTCCGTACTAAATCCACTTTGCAGCAGAGGAAACTGAGCTCCAGGGAAACAAATATTCAAGAAGCTTCTGAACATTTGTTCAGAAGTTCCTCCCTCTGCCATAGTCCCTCCTGGGCATTTTTCTCAGTTTTCCTAGAATTTGAAGGAAGATGGAAGCATATCTGGCCTGCATTCTTTGGGACTGTGATTTATTTTCTCTGATGCTGTGGAATGCTATCCTCCAGACACTGCTTGGACATTGCCCTCTTGAACTGTCAACATGTATAATTACTTAAAGGAGATATCACAAGACTGAACTCATTCCTTTTTCATCATGGAGGGGACTTGGGTCTCACAGGACCCTCCCTACACAGGGATGTATAGATCCTTAACAGTTGCTGAAGTCTCCAAGAGATTCTTCTCTTTGATAGTGTACATTGTCAACTCTTCACTCTCTGGTAATTAATTCTAATTAACTCTTTGTTTCATCAAGCTAGAATTGAGTGGTATTGTTATCTTTTTTTTTTTTTTTAATGTCATTGGTGTTCTACCTGGGAAAAACAGATATTTATTATTCTCCCCAAGAAAAGCTCACAAAACACCTGCCCACTTCTGAGTAGGTACAGATCAGTATAAATTTCCCTTCTATTCCTTCCCTCACACATCCTTTGTTTGCACTTTTTCCCTTCTGTTCCTGTTTCAAAAGGGGCATCAATGCTTGTAATAAACCCATCTTCAGATGGCTGCACATGTGTGACAGGATGGGAAATGACAAATACCAGCCCATCGAGGATGATTATTGTAATTTTCTCCACTACGATAGGCTCACAAAGACCAGGCAACGATAGCCAATAATAACAGTACAGTTTAGTAGGTTGCTATGGTAGGGACTTTAGATAGGAAATGTCATTGAGGCATGCAACAAATCAACAAGGGAGCATATCCACCCTTGTTTGTAGGATGAAACCACATCAGTTGGACTGGAAGTAAGCATGACACCAAAAATTGTTTTCTAGAACTAGTTTGCATGAGAAAGAGGGAAACAAGTGTTCATTCCTTCATGTCCTCTGTCCACTAGGAGTTTCACTTCTTGATTGTTAGACTCTGTTTTACACATCCAGCCCCTGCTTGGCTCCTCTGCTTGCAGCAAGCTTAGAGACTGGCCTTGAGGTTCTTGTGAAGAAATATTGGTCCCTTCCCTGCCCAGACCTGGTGAGACGCTCAGCTGATACTCCTCTGAGATGCAGCATCTATTCTAGTATGTTCTGTACTAGAGCATGGATGGACCAGCTTGGAGGGTCAAGGTGAAGAGGCAAAAGGGCAAAGGAGGCGTGTTTTGGGTTGTGTTGTCTCTTTCTCGCTAAGCACAGCATAGCTGCTTCTGCTTGGGCCTGAACTGTGGCTGTCCTCAGCTAACATGTCTAACATGTGGGTCACACGGTGGGTTGCTCTCCTTCTTTTTCTTCTTCTTTTTTTTTTTTTTTTTTTTTGTCATTTCTTGGAAAATGTAGGCTGCCTGATTCTCAGGACATGTGAGGTGCTTCCAAAGTGGTTTGCCAGGACTTGCTCTCTGGTGAAGACAGAGAAGTGGTGAAGAGAACTTCTGATGTGTTAGCAAGACCCGTATTGATACTGGATAGAGAAGTTGAAATGAACGCAGCTTAGCACAGAGGGGTATTGATGTCAGTGTCAGGGGATGTGGGAATATGAAGGAGTAAGTTAAGTGAGATCATCCCTTAAGGTTTTTCCTAAGTCAGGATCCTCATATGCCCCCTTTCGCCTATCTCTGTAAGGGCTTCCTGTGGGGTGTGTATGCCTTCATGACCTTCATCCCAGGATGTTATGAAGAGATCAGTGAAAAGAACTTTTCCTCCAACTCTCAATTTCATACATCTTTATTTCTGGCATGGGGCCTAAGCTGGATTATTAAGTTTGCTGTTGGTATAGGGGTTGGAAGAAGGCTCAATTTCAGAGCCATAGTCTAGCCATAGGAGGAACCTAGCATCCTTGCTGCCTCACCTAGAAGGCTGAAGTCAAGAATGAAGATGTGTTTTGTCCTCTCTAGTGCTGACTAGTGAGGAAAAGTTCCTACAGGATCCTGTAGGAAGAACCATCACGTAAGTCTGGCCACCAGCCTCCAGCCACATCTCCTTTATTTCTCTCTCTTCCATGCCACTAATCCACAGTCCAAGTACTTAGCATGTATCTGGGAGATGAAGGTTGACTTTTGCTCTTATTAGCTCAGGCTTTAGATTCCTTTGGTTTAAAACACTTCTCTCCTGTGATATCTGTCTGTTTAGAAGCTTGGTATATGTGTGCCAACACTGTGTAATGAATTACCCCATACTTAGCACTGAGCACTGAACTCATCCCTCCTCACCACAGAATCCTGTGGGTCAGTGTGATGGCTTTTCTCAGTTGTCAACTTGAATATATCTGGAATGAAGTACAATCCAGAAACAGAGAACATGCCTGTGATCCGAATGTTTAGTCAGGAAGACAACATGCCTCTGATCTGGATCTTCAGGCTGGGAGATTCAAGTCTTGAGATAGGACGACATATGCTTTTGATCAGCACATGCCTTTAATCCAGACCTTGAGGCACGCCTTTATTCTGGTTCATATCTTCTGCTGGATGCCTATATAGAGACATTGGAAGAAAAAAGGGTTCGTTTGTTCTTCTCCTGCACTCTCTTTGCCAGCACATGCACTGGAGCCTACTTCCTCAGGATTCCAGCCTACACAGAAGACCAGCGGAAATACCCAGCCCCTTGGGACTGAACAACTACTAGATTTTTGGACTTTCTCTTCATAGCTTGCCATTGTTGGGTTAGTTGGACTACAGCCTATAAGTCATTCTAATATATTCCATATATATAAATATATGAACATATATATATATATATATAAATATATGAATATATACATTCCATTAGTTCTGTGACTCTAGAGAACCCTGACTAATACAGGCAGGAATCTGGAAGCCATCAGTTGGGATCCTGCTGTCCACTAGGCGGCCAGGTGGGGTTGTGGCTGTGGCTTGTCCACATCCCTGCTCTATTTCCAGACCATGTTTTCTAGGCATAGCCCTGGATTTGATCATCCCTTAAAAGTTTTTCTAGCTTTGAAGTTCATTTACAATCTAGGGAGAAGGGAGCGTTCAGAATCATCAAGCCCTAGCTTCATCTTTTTCTATGGCTCATTCCCCAGTTTGTCTCTCTCCTCTCACACTTTATTCTAAGCAGTAGAAGAAACTGGATAGGTTCTTAATACTTTCCCTGGGAAGATTCTTATGGAGATAATGCAGTTTGCTAGCTCGACTCTTTACTTTCCACATAACTACAGAAGAGTGTTGCCAAGATTTCTGCTGAGTTCCAACCAAACCTTTCTGTCTCTCAGCTTCCGGTAAAGTTATCTTTGATTTCTTATGTTCTTAAAGTCCAAAGTCTTAAAGTTCTGTACTCTTTCCAGGAGTTATTTATTTGTTCAGGTGTCTTTGTATACGTGTTTGCATGCATGTATGTGTCTATGTGTGCAAGTGGAAATTAAAGGTCAATATTGGATGTCTTCCACTTCCTATCTTATTTTTTGAGACAAGGTCTCTTCCTGTACCTGGAGCTCACTGATCGGCTAGACTGTCTCCCAGTGCTGAGGTGACAGGTATGCACTACAAAGCCCTATTATTTACATGGGTGCCAGTGATCCAAACTCAGGCTCTCACACTTGTGTGAAGAGCACTTTGCTCACTTGTGTTCATCAGCCCTAAAGGTGATTTAAACTGTTTTTTTTTCCTTAAGAATTGTTACTTATTTTATGTGTATGAGCACACTGTTGCTGTCTTCAGATACATCAGAAGATGGTATCCAATCCCATTACAGATGGTTGTGAGCCACCATGTGGTTGCTGGGAATTGAACTCAGGACCTCTGGAAGAGCAGTCAGTGCTCTTAACCCCTGAGCCATCTCTCCAGCCCTCTAAACTCTTCTTAACATTGCTTAATTTTTTTTTACCTTGTTCTAAGGTCAGTCCCACATTCTGGACTTTTGTCAGGTAAGCACTCCATCCCTACACCCAAATCTGTGTCAGTTGTCTATTTCTGCATAGATTAAAGCAAGCATTATCTTACAAGTTCTGTGGGTCAAGGATCCCTGTGGCTTAGCCGATGTTTCTAGCTCCATGTCACTCATGAGAATGCAGTCAGGCTGACATCCACGGCTCAGTCTCATCTCAAGACTCAACTAGAGGCTGGGAGATCAACTTGTATGTTTACAAATGTAGCAGAGAGCAGACTGCATCCTTTTACAGGCTGTCGGCCTCAGTTTTTCACTGAGCCATGCAGGCCTCTACACAAGATGGGAGCATGATTATCCTAGCCTGAGCAATCAAGAGAAAACAAGATGATTTATAATGTCTTGAATGTAACATCCTGTAGCTACGATTTAGTCAGTTAGAGATGAGTTATTAAAATCTGGCTATGGTGGTGCATACATATAATCCAAACCTTCAGGCCGAGGCAAGAAGATCTTGTTTGAGGTCAATCTGAAATCTATGTATCTATGTATCTATGTATGTATCTATGTATCTATCATCTATCTATCTATGTATCTATGTATGTGTCTATGTATAATATATGTATATATGTAAGAATGTATGTATGTATGTATGTATGTATGTATGTATCTATCTATCTATCTATCATCTATCTACTATCTACTGGGATAACCTGCACTACATAATGAAACCCAGTAGAGGTGGAGGTTGGACAAGTAGGTGCAATGATGATTGGATTATAGAATTAAGGAGGTACAAGCAGGAAGATCAAGAGTTTGAAGTTATCTATATAGGCTACATAATGAATTTCAAGAACATTCCAATTAAAATTAGCCAAAACTAAATAAGCAAGCAAGTCATTAGTCCAGGCCACACTCAAGGTGAGGGAGTTACCTAAAAGTCTTAACAGTAGAATGAGAATCACTTGAAAAACCTAACCTTTGCAACTATCTACACATGCAAACAAAACAGTTACAGGCTTGGGTGTTTATTGAGCAACTACTTTGTTCTAGACATTCTTCTAGGTGCTTGGGACACATTAATGAGAAAAACTAACAAAGATGAACCTGGTCTCATGGTGCTCCCTGGGGGGAATTATTATGAAGGCATGTGAGAATAAGATATGTTTGAGGAACTGCCGAAAGTACTGTAGGATGGGACTTGGATATGTAGTAGGCATGAACTACAAAGAGTCTTCCTCACTAGGTTGTGTATTTCGATTAATAACATGAGAAAGAAGAAGTTCTACAGGTGGTACAGCCATATTGTATGGTGGGCTCCAAGACTATCAATAGGCCAACGTGGGCAGTAGCTCCCATGAGAGATGATGGTGCCCACCTCCTGCTTAATGAATTAAATGTGGAACTGTACAGGTGAGTAATATTTATAAATTGAAAGGAATGGCATACTGGCAGATGTTACAACTTGAATGAAACTTGGAAACATTACACTAAAACAAACATGTGAATCACTAGAGAGCACGTTCTGTATGATTCCATTTGTATAAAATGCCTAGAATGGGCGAGTCATCCATGGAGATGGAAAGTAGATTAGTGGTTTCCTACAGTTGGAGAGGATGGGTGTGGAGGATGGCAACTAGAAGATACTGGGTTTCCTTTTGAGGCAATGAAAAAACCGTTCTTAAATTGATAGGCCTGACTGCACAATTCTGTGAATATAATAATAACAAACTACATTAAGTTGTGTGTAGTCAAAAGCTTGCTCGTGAGCTATGCTTCAACAAAGGTGTTTCAGAAACAGAAAACAGTCTGAGGATATAGCTCTGTTGGTTGAATGCTTGCTTAGTGTGAAAACTAAGTCCTGAATTTGCTTTCAGCACAGCGTGAACCAGGTGTGGTGGGACTAGCCTCTGATGTCAGCACTCAGGAATTAGAGGCAAGAGGATCAGAAATTCAAGGCCATCTTCAGCTGGATAGCAGTTTAAGGCCCTGTCACAGTAAAAATGATGATGACATCATCATCGACAACAAAAAACGACAACAACCATACCAACAACACCACCAAACTCTCCTAAACACAATTTAGAACCTTAGGTGGTTCTGGTGAATCTGAGGCCAGTTTTTGAACTAGCTTATCCCTTCTTGCTGCTCACGGTTAGGTACTTAAAGCTTATCAAATCCTGTTCTAAGTACCATTTTCTTCCATTTCATTTTCTTCCCTTCTTTCCTATTTTTATGGGAATCTATTACATTTTTTAAATCCTCTGTCTTATTTCTGTTTTTTCTCTACCACAACCCATTTGGGGCTCCTGATCACTTGTTCTCAGCATCACTCACATGACTAAATCAGTGTGGCTATACCTACATCTATAACCCCAGAACTGTGGAGATAGAGAAGGTAGGATCCAGGGCTTGCTGGACACCAGCCTAACTACATATTCAGGTGGAGACCCCATCTCATGGAAATAAGGCAAAGAATGAAAGAGAAGGACACCCAACATCTTCCTCTGACCACTGTGCGAATGTGCATACAAGTGTGTACACACAAAGAGATCTGAATCTTTTAGTAATATTGAATTTCTAGTTAAACTATGCCATCCACAATCCAGAAAATGATACTGTATGACTACAACTAGCTACCGTCAGGTTCCATATCCAGTGATCATCTTTTGTATTAGGTCTTATCTGATAGTACACTGAACAAGGCAAACAAGTTTCTCGTTTTTGCAAAAGTTTACATCCTAATGGGGAAATGAACAAATATATAAGAGTATAGAACAATTAGTAAGACAAAGGAAGCACAGACAAACACACTGAACAGAGCCGCAGATGCAAACGACCAAGGTAAAACCTAAGATTGGCTGGGAAAGGACAGATGTGCAACCAGAACATTCTCAGCAAAGAGGCAAGTTTAGGTGCAGATCCAGATGTGAGAGAAATCATGTGTTGTTTCCTAAGAAACAGAACAGGGCCAAGCCAGTAAGAACTAAGGGAAGAACAGAGGTCTGGTCAAAGATTGTGAGCTGTGTCTCAGGAGTGAATGGGAAGCATCAGGGTGCCATTTTCACCTCAGACCTCTCTAAATCAGCGGGACTTGTCTTGGTCTACTCTGGGTAGCTGTAATGGAATCAAGCAGAGATTTCTTTTTTTATAGATCTCAAAGCTAGGCAGTCTGAGGTTGAGGAGCTCATGTCTATTGAGGGCTGGCTGGCTGTGCCATCTTATGGTGGAACACAATGGATAACAAGTATGCATGAGGCAAGAGCTTGACTTCAGCTTAATCACCATAATTGGTTCATCAGAGTAGAGTCCTCATGACCTGAAGACCTCACCTTTCTTCCCAATACTATTGCTCTGGGACTCATTTCAACTTGACCTTTGGAAGGGATAAAAGTAATCAAGTGACAGGCACCTTGCATGGCTGTGATGACACCCAACTTTGCCTTGAGCTTGCTATGTGCTGTGCTCATATCATTTCACCCCTTGGGTCACAGATTTCCATGTGGTAAATGGTGTTAGTAATAACCACCTAAAAGGATTATTGTGAAAATGACTGTGAGACACATGCACCAGCTGGCACATGGTAGGTAAATGAACACAGGACTAAAAGAAGCATTGAGTTGCTCATGCATATTCACTTTGGATTTTTAGTGGATCCAGTTTTACAGATGCTCTCCCAGAGGAGAGTTGCTGGAAACTGTGTGTGATTTCCCCTGTGCATTTATATTTCCACAGATTCAGCTCTGGATACCATGTGCTCATCTCGGGACTCACAGTGAAGATGGGCTTTTTCAGGGGAATAACCAAGTTGGAATGTGGGGTAAAGATGAAGCACTGGGCCACAGTCAGACTCTGGGAGAGCTGGAGTAGCCCAGGATGTGTACATGTGAACAAAGTGAAGATGAAGTTAAGGGACAGAAGAACGGGCCTCGAGTACACCAGCAGTCACAGTCATACTGAGTTCCAAAGTCAGGTGGCCGTGCTTCCATACACTGAGCCCCCCCTCTACCTCCCAAGATGAAGGTTGTTCCTTGTGGTTTGGTCTTCCTCATGGGTTCACTTTTCGGGGGTTTCTGATGATAATGTGTTTTTTTCATATTAAAAATGCAAAGAAGAGGGCTGGAGAGATGGATGGTGCCTCATAACCATCTGTAATGGGATCTGATGCTCCCGTCTGGTGTGCATGAAGATAGTATACACATATACATTAAATAAATAAATAAATAAGAAGACATGAAGGTGGGGAGAATATGTCATGAGGGGGAAGTCTGGAAATTAGAAGAGTTGGAAAAGAAATGAAAAACATACATTACATGCACATATGAAGTTGTCAAAGAATAAATAAAAATATTCTCGATTTTCTAAACAACATACTGGCATACTACTGTCATTTTTTAAGATGTTGCTACCAGAATAATCTTTCTCAGAGAGACAGAATTAGCCTTCAGTTCTGGCCTCTCTTTTACTGACTCGTGTTGGTTGACTCATTTCTTTGAGCCTCAGACCTTTTGCTAAGAAAATGGGAATCATATTACCTGTCACACAGGTTTAGTGGGAAGACTGCATGAAAGAATTCACCGAAGGTTCTTAGCACAGGGACTGGCACACTATGCTAGTCATTATTAGCATTATCAAAAGAATAATAAAAGCTACCTTGCCTGCCAATTAGATGCGTGACAGATGGCACTTGTGTTTATTATTATTATTATAAAGGAATGCTGGGGTTTTATTGTAATCACTCTGAGGCTGATTGGCAGGAAGCTATTCTCTGGGGGTTTAAGGAAGTGTAGCCAGTTCTAGGAAGCACACCCACCAGATAGTTTCCTGGAGGTGGACCAAGGATGACTGGTTCTTCCTGAATTAGTCCCAGGGAGAAAATACTAGCAGTGTGTCCCACCCAGGACAGCACCTTCTGTCTCGTGCTGTCTTGGGCAGACTGCAACCTATCACTTGTCGAGGTCATGGTTGAAGGGCTTTGGAGTTCTTTTCTCCTATCAGCCTGAAGGATGAAGAAACAGCCAGGACAGCATCAGGAATTGCAGAGTGGAGGCAGCAAGTGCCTAGGGCAGTTTTGTACTCACAAGACGCTGTTGTGAAGTTCCATTGAGACTTCCTGGCTGGGTCTTGGTAACACTCCCTGAAACTTACTCCAAGGGGCCTGCAAGATGCCCCTTGGAGAAGCCTATTCTCCATGTCTTCAAAGGCTGTCCTTTAGGGGTATGGACACTTCCGTGTTCCAGGTAAGAGCCAGGAGGTGAGCTCAGCCTAGAACCTCAGGGATTCAGGTATTTGGAGCAAGGGAACCTATTGGCTCTCTGGGTGTTGACCTCTGGATTCTGACCATGGCCACTAGTACCTCTTCTGTGAGCAGGTCTGAGATCTGACTACTTGGAGAATGTGATGAGAGCTTTTCATATTTTAGACAAAATCTGGGAGTCATGGCCAAGCTAGGCTGGAACATTGTTTATACCCCTTGTATCTGTATATGATGGTCAAGTTACAGCATGGCTCTGAGCCTGGAGGTCCTTATCTCCAAAACGACCTCACTTCATGTGAATCCTGACATGTTTGGATGCAGTTCTATCATTTCGACATTTGTTTTCATTCTTCCATTTTCCATCTCTTGCCATCTTTTGAATCATTTGCACATTTTTCTCTATTTTTTTTTCCAGTGCTGGGGCTGGAGCTCAGGGCCTTGTATTCTCATACTGAGCTACCTAGCCCTGCATTACATGTTTGTTTTTTTTTTTTTTTTTCAATCTTCTGGACTAAATTATGTCACTTAAATTTATATTCTGGAATGTTAACCTGATATTTGAGGATGACATATTTGAGATGGACTTTGATTTAGGTGAGGTCACAGGTGGGCCCTCATGATAGGAATAGGGCCCTTGAAAGAAAAGGCATGAGGGAGAGGGAAGGAGAGGAGAGGAGAGGAGAGGAGAGGAGAGGAGAGGAGAGGAGAGAGAGAGAGAGAGAGAGAGAGAGAGAGAGAGAGAGAGAAAGAAGAGAAGAGGAGAGGAGAGAGATTATCCATTCTGCTTACATACCAAGGGGAAGCCACGTGAAGACAGGGAGAATATGCACAATATGAAAATTCTTTCTAGCCCTATTTGCTCCTTCATCTCAGATGTCCATTCTCCAGAACTGTTTAAAATGCTCCCAGTCTGTGGTATTTTGTTTAAGTAGCCTGAGCAGATCAGATAATATTTTCTCTAGAATTGTGATATTTACAAATAACATCTCATACTCTACCTAGAATCAGTATTAGACCCTTTCCATTTGCATCTCACAGGGCTTTCTATCCTCCCCCTTTACATTGTGTGGTCAAATATATGTCATGTACAAATTTTGAAAATCTCAGCTGCCAAAATTAATCAGCCTTGCTTGTAATCCTCATATACAGTCTTTAGAGGTTTAAGAAGACAATAGTCATTTAAGGAATGTGTCATTTTCCCTGGCTGTTTCCAGTATAGCTTATTTTTTAGTATTAGCTCTTTCTGATACATCTAGTCAAGAAAATAGTATTTTCACATGAAAGGTATATAAGAAGGGATTTATACATTGTGACTGCAAGTTAGACATAGCTGCACAAAATAGCAAAATTTAATTGAATGTACATTTTCTAAGAACTGTATATTTCCATGGAGATGAAAGAATATAGTTCCATCAGCTCTTAGAGACTGAACCATATTTCTTAGCATATCCCCAAGTAAAGTTTGTACATGGGAGAACTCAGCAGCTAGATTGGGCTTTTCAGGCTTTTGTTAAGAGAAGAATTCAGTAATAGCATGCGAGAGTTTAGGCTGTTGTTGTTCTCTTTAAGTTCTGGAAGAAACATTCTTTATCTATTAACATTCATAAGTAGTCTTTGCTAAGAATCTAGGCTGCCTGATTCCACTTCTCCCTTAGTAGATGAGGCCAACGGCAACAAAAAGAAACCCTCAATTGGTTGGAGGCCCTTCCAATTGTCATGATGAATATGAGGGCTACAGTTCAAAGGACTAAGGGGCTTCAGACCAGATGACACCATCAGGGGACAGCTTTGATGGTTCCAACCTCTGGAGGACACATTATGATCTTGGTCCAAGACAGAGTTCCATTCCAATTCCTTCTTATCTTACGTGTGGTCTGCCAGCACAGTGCTGGCCTTCATGCCAAGCTAATCATTCCGGCCTGGAGGCCAGCCATGAGGAAAGAACTCCAGATGGAAACCACGGTTAACACATGGACTGTGTTTTGTGCAAGGAACTGTATTTAAGCATCATAAGTTGGCTCTTGGCTATGATGTTGAGACCCATGGGCATAATAGTTATACCAAAACCTTCACCAAAATCAGGTGGGCCTAACTTCTCAGCACATGAGACTTAATGACTTAAAGGTAATAGCTTAAACATAATGTCTAAGTATTTACAACCCCATGAGCCTATGAACTCTAAGATGAAAGGAAGTACCCTACAGCATCTGAGGCTGCCAATGAATTTCACACTGAATCTGGAATAACTGCTCTAAGTCACAGGGCCAATGGCTTCTCAGGGTCGTTGGGGATAACTGGAAAACTACTGAGCTGACCTCAGTTATGGAGCTCATATCAGCCCTTCACCAATGGGTGGACTTGGGCATTCACAGTTTGGGAGCAATGGAGCCCCCACCAAATGAGTATTGTGGTGTGTCTTCCAAAGCCAAAAAACTCCACAAACAAATGGCAAATCAACATTTCACTCTTTCTATAGCATGCTTCCATTCAGTCTTCTGAAATAATACTATGACTTCCCTTTTAACTCTGTCCATCTCTTTCTAGATATAAATTTTGCCTATATATACCATCCATCCATCCACCCGCCCATCTATCCATCCATCCATCCATCCATCCATCTATACATACTTTAGAGGTTCTCCCTTTACTTGTGAGATTCTCAGGTAAATCACTCTTATATATAGATGATCAGTCT
Organism: Rhynchomys soricoides; assembly: GCA_019843965.1. Classification (NCBI taxonomy): domain Eukaryota; kingdom Metazoa; phylum Chordata; class Mammalia; order Rodentia; family Muridae; genus Rhynchomys; species Rhynchomys soricoides. Next base: position 2,968,385 of record JADRCH010000060.1, read on the forward strand.
ACACTCCGGGAACTATTTTTGGCAACCTAATTTGATGCTGAGTCTTGGATTCATATATAAATGGGTGTGTTTGAGGACTTTATCAAATAGCCCTAGCTTCATTCTCACTGCTAATCTCTCTTTAAGTAAAGGTATGTGGATGAAGCGCTTTCTACAGTTTTTCAATCTACCTCCACCAAGGGTGTGGAAGTATTTTTCTTTCTTTGATAGTGGCTCAGAGGTGGAACAGTAGCTTCACATTTGAGGGCCTACCTTCTTCTCTCTCATGGCTCTGCAGATTCCTTCATGTGATCAGGATGGCTTTTGGAGCTTCGCTACAGATGGATTGTCTCCACAAAACCTTAATTACTGGTGGTCTGCTTGCAAATGAGCTTGCCTTTGGGGAAAACCCAAGGGGAGGAAGATGGAGTTATAAATAACTTTATGGTTGGTTTCAATAATAGTTTTCTCTAGCTATATAACAAATGACCACACACTAGATAGCTTAAAATAATACACAGGTTAGGAACCTGGGTATGTCTAACCTGCAAATGGACACATAGAAAGTGAATGCTCAGGGCCTTACAAGGCTGCACATGAGGTCTCAACTAGGCTGTGCTATCACCTGAAGTGTGGATGGGGAATTCACAACCAGGTTGTTAGCAGAACTCAACCCAGTGTTTTGTTGGCTATTGGCTGAGTGCCATACTTAGATTTTGGAGGCTGCCCACAGTTCTTATCATATGGCCTCCAGATAAGCTGGTCACAACCTGGCAGATGATTTCATCATGGAAAATGATTTCATCAGAATGAGACTTTCTTCACTTAACAAAACGTATCCAATCATCAAGGTGGTGACATTCCATCTTTTTTTTTTTTTTTTTTGTACATTCTAAGCTTCATAGGTTCTACCAGAACTCAAGGGACTTGTATGAAGACCTTGGGGTCATGTGAAGGTTTTTTTAAATGTCACCTGGACTATGAGAAGATGAACTGCTTTCCCCTGACCCCACCATTTACTGGGTGTAGGGCTTTCAGTGAACCATCTTGCTCTTCCCAATGTTGTTCATCTGTAAATATCAGCTAATAGTTTGCTTCTTATCCACACTGCAGCTTCTGGGAAGGTTAACTGAGATCACACTTGTGTAGAAGACAGAAAACTAGGAGGTTATGATATACTAATGATAATAAGCTGGTTCCTCAGATGAGGTCTTATAAGTCGTTATTATCCTTGGAATTGGGTAAGTCTTGGGTTGCATAGATTTCCTGTCTATCTGTCATCTACATATTTAAATAACAAAGGACTGTGTTTAATTTTATAGATGTATTTATAGCATAATCAATTATGGTAATTGAATATATATGTAAAAAACTTGGCAACTGAACTCTTGAGGACACTTTTTCTGAATGATTTAAACAGCATAAATACAGATTATATAACTTTTGCATAATCACTTCTGCCAAACCAATGAAGGGCTGGAGTCATGCCATGAATTAAGTCAAAATAGAAAACTTCCAGATCTACAGAATGACTCTGAGACCCCAAGAGAATGAATTGACTACTTCCTTTTTATAAAAGAGGGGAATGAGCTTCAAAATCCTTGTGTTTTAGATTGAAGACTATAAAAACCAAAACAACAAGCCACTTCCAGACTGAGGGTTTCCTTTATTTATTTACTTACATATTTACTCATGTTGGTGTACATGCATGTGGTATGTATGCAGGCATACATATGCCATGATACACTTGTAGAAGTAACAGGACAATATGAGGGCAACAGTTCTCCCTTTCCACTAAGTGAATAGTAGGGACAGTAAGGCTTGGTGAGACAAACCTTTATTCACTGAAACATCTTGCTGGACTCTCCCCACATCCTTAGGGTTTTTTTTTTTTTTTTTTTTTTGGAGTCTTTGATATAATAAGTAGGTCTAACTGCTACATGCTCCCTCACAAGATTCCTGTTTCCCTGGCCATCTGTGCTTGAAGGTTCTGTGTGCATTGGATGAATGCTGCCATTTATGTTCTGAATGACACAGTATTTCACCAGGTGCTGCAAAAAATATTGTGAGGGCCAGTCTCAAGAATTGTTCTCAACTAGGAGAGCTTCCTGGCTGAAGGCCATGACCTCTTTCAGGAGGAGCCGAAGGACAGAGACTGGTATACATAGGCATCAGAAAGTAAGAGTTCATATATTTGTCTCCTTGGCTTTCTTTTGAGTCAGCTCTGACATTCAGTCTTGGCTCCATAATTCCTTAAGGGAGAAATATAAACTCCTTCAAAACCATCTAACATTTAAACTCTCTCTCCTGCCTAGTGCTTGTTGGGTCCCTTTCCCGAAGGTGTTTATCCTGAAGATGCTCCCAGTCAGTCACCATCTCTGTGTCTATTTATTTCCTAGGAATCCTAAGCTAAGAGCTGTCATTAAATAGGCTTCATCATTGAGCAACAGCAGACCAGGCAACAAGTTGATTGAATAATGGAGCGTCAAGCTTGGCTATGGCACTAGTTCAAGAACATCACCAATGGTCTAGGGGCATTCTAGTCTACTCTTCACTATTACCACCAGGAAGAAAATAAAAAGAAGAGTTAAGCATGTTAAGCATGGAGGCAAGGTTTCAGTGTATGAATCAATGGCTTCCCAACCCTGATGTTTTTCTTTTTGATATTATTTTAAATTAAAAGCTAACTAAAACTGTTTAGAGGGGTGCAAGTCTGCAATCTCAGTAGCAAAGAAGGAAAGGCAGGAAGATGATTGTTATGAGTCTGGGGCTGTTCAGAGATTCAACAGGGTTTTTATTCATATAAAATGAATGGTCTACACCTGGGACTCAGGATTCCCAAATGCACAGCCCAGCCACTTCAGGAGCATTTAAAGGCAAAGAGCACAAAGTTACAGTCTGTCTGTGTGCAAGCTGAAGTCATCCGTGCAAAGCAAGCTTTTGTTTACAGAAGCAGACACAGCTGTTTTGTTAACATCGTACAAGCCCTGATTACAAAATTTACCCTTAGCAGCCCTTAATGTTTGGAAATTCAGTTTTGCTTTATACTTCTCTTAAGTATAGAAAATTTAAACTTTTAAACATAAAGTTAGCCACCAACATAATGTTATCCATCACAATCATCTCTTCAAGACCAACCTTGGCCACACACCAAAACTCTGTTTCAAAAGAAAAGGTTGGGGTGTGCTTAAAGTTTCTACCTAATTTCTAATGAAGTCAGTAGTTTTAAACTATTAATTATTTTTTTTTTATCAGTATTGTGTATGTGCATGGTGTGTCTATATGGGCACATGTGACATGGCATGTAGGTGTGCTCAGAGAAAACTACATGGAGTCAGTTCTCATCTTCCAAGTCTACGTGGGTTCTAGGGATTGAGCTCAGGTTGCCAGGTTGGCAGCAAGTATCGTTCACTGTTGAGCTATCTCACCCAGCCCCTAAAGCCTTTTAAAAAATTGTGTGTGTGTATGTGTGTGTGTGTGTGTGTGTGTGCTGTATCTTTGCATGATGCTCCCTCTCTCTCTTCCCTCCATCTCCCCTTCCCTCTATCTCTCCCTCTCCCCCCCTCCCCTCTTCAGATGGAAGCCAAATTTGACACTAAGTGGCTTTCTCAGTTGCTATCCATGTTATTACCGATGACAAGGTCTTTCAGTGAGTCCTGAAGCTTGGCACTTTGGCTAGGTTGGCTGGCCAGCAGGTCAAACGGATTTGCCTGTCTCTGTCTCCCAGTGTTGAGGTTACAAATGTGTGTCACTGTCTATATCTCCCCCAGTGTTGCAGGGGATGTAGACTCAGGCCTAGCACTTCATTTACTGAGCCATTTCCCTAGTCTCCAGTGCTTATAATTTTGAACACACTTTACTTTTTGTTATATTTAATCTTCCTAATGGTTTTATTACCTTATTCTTTTCATAATTATTTGATCATAATTATTAATTTATTATAATTAATTTAATATAACATTTATAAGATAATAAAATGGATAAATATGATATATGACATATAATGAATAATATACTAAAATAAAATAATTAATTAAAAATTTAAAAGTAAAACTATATAATGTATATATATACTTATTCTACATGTATATATACATATTTTATATATGTTTATATATGTATACACATAATGTATATATAAAATATAAAAATATAAAAATAATATAAAATAATAATAAATTTAATACAATAATAAATCATTTATTATAATTATTTTATTATTATTTCTTATAATAAGAACTAGTCTCCAGTTCTTATTTTTTTAACATAGTTTACCTTTTATCATATTTAATCTTTCTAATTGTCCCATGAGATAGGTGTTATTATCCTTCATTTGTAGAAGAAGAAATGAACTCAGATATGTATAAAAAATGTCTAAAGTTATTTAACAGTAATTATAGGCCCTGAACGAGTCTTGCTCCTTTCCCTCAGAGTACATTAGCTTCTGCAAATGTCACCTTAGGTACTCATAACACAGGATTTGATTGCAAGCAACAGAAACCAACCTTGGCACATGCAAACAGGTTGATTTTAATTTTGCTGCTAAATTTTAATTGCATATGTCATTTAAAAATTAATTCTTCTAGTTTATATAAAAAGTGATGGGTTTCCTAATGGCATGTTCACACATATATACCACCATACATACCTTATTCTCATTTGTGCCCCTCTCCCATGCTGGGTCCTTGCATGGCTCCAGGGACTTTACCTGACTTGGGCAGTGAGGGAATAAAGAAAAGACAGTCAGACAAGCATGTGTATAAAAACACAGGAAGCTTGGGATTGGGTGGACTGGGCTCTCTGATGGAGAAGGCACAGCACCCTGGAAGCTGAGGATTTCTATCATATACAATTAAACAGAGAGGTGGGATTATTGCATACTGCAGAACAAGGAGATGGAGTTATTTTATATGGATAAACAAAGAGACAGGGTTTATAGTATATAGCTGGGTCAGGGAGACAGGTGTAACTAACCATGGTAGGAGAGGTTCTGTAGAGAACAGTCTTTAGGTCATAAATATTTAGAGGAGAGATAAAAGCTATGATGGACATTTTCCATGCACACAGTCAACATGTGCACATGGCCTAGAGCAGTGGTCCTCAACCTGTGGGTCATGAATCCTTTGGGAGAGTTGAATGACCTTTTTATAGGGTTGCATATTGGATGTCCTATGTATCAAATATTTACGTTACAATTCATAACTAGTAAAGCTACAGTTATGAAGTAGAACTTCATAAATAACATGAAGAACTGTAATAAAGGGTCTCAGGGTGAGAACCATTGGCTTAGAGGAAGGCTTTGCCATCCCTCTGAGCCTCACAGGAGATAAGTTGGGGTCTGTGGCTTTGGAGTCCTTGACATGTCTGTGTTCATGTCAGCAATACACCTGCACAGAACTTCACTCAACCAGGGCTTCCTGTGTTCCCCAAACCCGACAATCCCATTTTCTTCTCCTGGTGGTTTCCTTTCCCCTAAATAGTCAGCATCTGGTTTTAGACCATGTAATCCATTACCTCTTGTTTTCTCCTCTACTTTTCTTTTAGACTGTTTCATTTCCTCTTCATTAGTATTCTGTCTATTTCATGTCTTATGCATGTATGTACCTACATATGTACCTGTGTATGTGTGTATGTACACATTTAAATCTAAGATGGCATGTCAGAGAAAAAATATATTTGTTTTTCTACGTCTGGATTGTTTTGTTTAGTATAGTGAGTTTCATACATTTTCCTGCAAATGTCATAGTTTTACTCTTGTTCATGGTTGAAAAAAATTCCATTCTGTCTGTTTCTGTCTCTGTCCCTGTCTCTTTGTCTCTGTCTGCCCTTGTCTCTCTCTGTCTGTCTCTGTCTCTCTCTCTGTCTCTCTGTCTCTCTCTCTCTGACTCTTTCTGTCTCTCTGTCTCTGTCTTTCTGTTTCTGTCCCTCTCCCCCCTCCACGTGAGATTGGGCTTAATGCAGCATGCAAACTTCCACTCTACTATCATGCTGTATCCCTAGCCCAATACCACATTTGTTTTTGTATATGTATTTATCGATGAACATCTAGATAAGTTGTATATCTTAGCCAATGTGAATGGTACAGTTTTAAAAAATATTGGTTCATTGTTTTGTGTATGTGTGTTTATATATGTATGTGACTGTGGGACTAAGCATGCCAGGCATGTGTGTGAAGGTCAGATAACAACTTTTACCTTACTGAGGCTGGGCTTTCTATTTGTGGTTTTGCTGAGCACATATCCAGGTTAGCTAGCTTGGGAATTTTGGGGTAATTTTTTTATGCCTGCCTTCCATCTTGTCATAGAAGTGCTGTGATTACAGAAGCTCCTCCCCCTCTGGCTTTTTGAGTTTTGAGGATGGAGCACCAGGTTTGTGCAGCACGTGTTTTTCCTGGTGAGCTATCTTTCAAACTCCAAATACTTCAGTTTTTTAAGTCCCAAGCTTCTTCTAAAATGAACTAACAAGATAGTTTTCCTTTATCTGAGGGTCAAGAAGCTCAGTGAATTCCAGAAACCACAGATAATACTAGCTCTAAAATGTTATGTTTTTACACCATATACATATACACATAGCAACTTCTGCCCTGACTAAATACTTGCTATTCACCATGCCATGCTTTTTATAATTTGAGATGTAACAAAGAAATGAACGTGACTCTGTCTTCACTTAAATGCTCCATTCTTGCCACATATTTTAGTGACCTCCATCTCCTCTCTTTTCCCTTTCTTTTGAATACAGAAATTTCACTTTTCATCTAAAGGAAGAATTTTTAAATTCCCTTTGGTGCATGCGGACTGCTAGTATCATACCTCCTGTATTTGGGGGCTATTCTTAAATAAAACAAGGGTTACAGGGAAACAAGTACTGTGATTTGATGATGATGGTAAGGTCAGATAACAGAGGGTATTGAAGTTACCAATGGTAGCGTATCTAGTGTGGATACAGTAGACAAAGGATGATTCACATTCTGGGCAAGAGAGTTGGACAGTGTGAAATTTCATCATGCAAATCTGAACATTGCACATGCACAACTGAAAATTTATGGATTGTTTATTTCTGAAATTTTCTGTGTGATGCTAATGTAATCTGTTGCTAATATATGAACTGCCAACTGCCACTAATCTAAGAAATGATAGAAAGTGTGAGGGAGCAAGTTTCTGGTGTATTTCATTAGTAGGTTCATTAGAGTGCTACTACACATTCCATCAGAACCACATACCAGACAGATGCATGGTAAGAACCACAGTTACCATCTAGAACATAGCCATGTGATGGCGGTCTATTTTACTAATGACACCAACCAGATCTGGTTAACAGGAGCCTCGGATTGCTTGTGTGGCAGACTTGTGTAACAGGAACCTCAGCAAAGAATCAACCCATGGCCTTTCTTCAGTTGCCACTTAGGGCACAGGAACTAAATATTCATGATAGCCAAATCTGGCCTGCACAGAACTCTTTAAACAGAGCTAATGGATTATTGATTATCCCCAGTCTTGCACTGAGCTGTAAAAGCATCAGTGTTGAGACTAAGGAGAGAGATGGAGTAGAAAATATTAAAAAGGGGAATTATGTCAGATGCTTATTATTATATTGCATATGATATTAGATAAATATGAATAAACTAATTGTTATAGTTGGTTATCTATGTGAGTTCTGCATCCATGTATTAAAGCAACTGCAGCTACAAAATACTTTAAAAAATTATGCTAGCACTGTAGCTGTGCAGCCATTTTTTTGGTCAGCATTCATTACATTATATCACATTATAAATATTTATGTGGCATTTACATTGTATTATGTAAGCAATCTAGATGCAATTTAAAGTATACACAAGGATATGTACACTGCATTGTCTTGTATAATGGAATTGAGACTCCTAATCTATTCATAGGAGTCCTGTAGCCACTCTCCCTTGAACATGAAGTGCTGACTGTATTTTTAGATACTCCAATAAGTCAAAGTGATTTTAATTTTTCCATATCTTCTTCTGCTCTCATCTTTTATAATAGTTTTTAGAGAGAATAGTCATACTACTAGACAGTGGTTCTCAATATGAGTTCTACGTGAGAAATAGCAATGTAGCTTTAAAAATATAGATGCCAGGATCCATCCTAGGGATTCTGCAAGGGTGAGTTTGAGTATATCACAGTGACTCTGGGATGTCTTCAGGTTTTAGAAACATGCAAATATGAGCACATACCCACTCTCACTGACCCTATCTAAAGGTTACTTTTAGTAAATGTAATGGCCAAGTCAAATAAATAGAGTTTCCTTCACCTCTTGCTTAGGACTGAAGGCATTTGAAGTCTAGGTACTGTTTCCCCAGTGATTTATAGTACTATAGGAACATTTTATACATTTTCTTCTTTCATATGGGAAATCAGTCCTCATTACAGTCCTCTTGGCTTATAACCTAGAGCATGCTGGGAAAATATTCAGGAAACACCCCTCACCCAGGGCACTCAGCACCTGTGATGGTACCACACATATTCAGAGGGGGTCTTTTTCCTTCAGCCTAATGGATACATCTAGAATTGTGCCTCACTGACCTCAAAAATTCTGAATCCATTTTAGATATCAGTAAGGTTCAGCCACCATGCATACATACTGGGAACAGTTTGAAAATGGTTGTTTTGAAATATTCCACCATTTCAAAACTTTTTCACACTGGACATAGCACATGATACTTAGAAAAACTAGATTTTGCAAACAAGAGAAAATGTAATGTTTTTTTCTCTGATTCCAGTTTATTTTGTTTACTGGATGTCAAATTCCATCCATTTCATTGAAAATAATACATTTTTTTCCTTCATGATTTAATAGTTTAATAAAACTATTAAATATATGCTGCATTTTCTTTATTTAGTTCCTGGTTAATAAGCATTTATGTTAGTTCTATATCTTTGGTATTTTAAATAGTACCATTGTAAACATGGGTTCACATACATCTCTGTTGCAACCGATAGTTTAAAAATATAGTAGCATAAGCAATCACATTGATTTAACTATATTAAAATATCTTTTAAGTGTTTCATTATTGATAATTTATTTTGGTAAGTGGTTTTGTATCATTAATGATGAGTAAAGATCTCTTTCTGTAACACATAGTTGTACAAATGCAAATGTTGAAGGCATTTGTTCAAACATATCTGGGATCTTTTACATTTAACTAAGAGCTTCTCAAAGGTAAGGACATATCTAAGTCAACATTCAGTGCTTGACAATTAGTGGATGTCACTGAAATCATTACTGAAAGAAAATGGGATATGGACATTGGTGGAAGGACACTGCCTGCTAGGTTTGTACTGCTGACCCCAGGAAGGTGTATTTCTTCTTCTGCCCAGAAGTTCATTTCCTGTCTCAGTAGACAAGTGCATGTGCAGAAAATAGTTCAATGAAAGCACAAGATGCTCACTAACTGTTCAGGTAAATGAAAATGATGTAAACGTGGTATATTAGTGCTAAGTTCACTGAATGGAAAGCAGAGCAGGGCTAGAGGCTGTCCCCTCGCTGTCACCCTGTCTCTCTCTGTCTTTGTCTCTCTCTTTCTCTCTAACTTTATATTACTACCCAAACAAACCCACTAAGCATTATTGGCATTAATATACTCCAGCTTGAGAAATTAACTTTCTTGTGCAAGACATGCTTTCTAGTTTCTGCTTTTTAGTGGGAGAGTTTTCTTCCCACTAAACTATATTTTATAACTTTATTTTGAAACTATAATGATGCTTTCATAAGTCCAGCAATGTTTGTAGGTAAGGCCTAACCAGTCTTTCTTTTTGAGACATGTTGCAAAAATGAGTGAAATAAATAAAATATAACTTGATTATTGGAACCAATCAATCTTATCACTTAGTCTTCTAAAAGAAACTTGGAGTCTTTTCAGAGATTACTTAGCTGCCCAAACGACACTTTTTATCTATCAGCACCATATTGAATGCCAGGGAAATTATGACCATTGTGGCAGTATTCTGTTGACTTGGCATAGTATAGAACCACCTAGAAGACAAGCCTCTGGGCATACCAGGAAAGAATTTTGTAGACTAAGGCTAGCTTCTGAGAATAAATAAAATCAACATGCTCTAAGTACTTTGCATTGTCCTCCGGATAGGTCAGATTAGACTTGGATAATCCATATTCTCATCTTTGAAATAATCCCTGAAGTACCTAAAAAAGTGAACACAATTTACATGGTAATAAATGGGAACATAAGTAAACACTAAAACAAATGAAATAATCTTGATGACAGAAAGTAACAAAACTAGACCAATCTAACAGTCAACCAACCAACTAACCAACCCAACCTAACCCAACAAGGTAATTGGCCAAACATCCCAAACAATTTAACCAACCAATCTGTCAGCTAACTGACCAACCAACCAGCCAAAGCAGCATCCAACAAACCAATTAACTAATGCAACCAACTAACCAATTAATTAGTTAATCTTCAACAGTAACAACAAAACAATAATAAAACTCCCCCAAACCCCAAAAGATTTCAGAATGGATAAAAACATGGATCCCAGATGTATGATCTTTAAAGAGTCACATTTAAAACAAGATACAACAAAAGAATGGACAAGGAAAAGGAAGTGGCCTTGCTACTATTGTATCAGATGAAGTCCATATAAAAGGCAAAATAATTGCAAGTGACAAAAAAATTGTAATAAAAATAGCTGTAGCCAGGCAGTGGTGGCACTCGCCTTTAATCCCAGCACTTGGGAGGCAGAGGCAGGTGGATTTTTGAGTTTGAGGCCAGCCTGGTCTACACAGTGAGTACAAGGACAGCCAGGGCTACACAGAGAAACCCTGTCTCGAAAAAAAAAAAAAAAAAAAAAGAAAAAAAAATAGCTGTAATGTGTCAGGAAGATGTAACACTTTTAAATTTGCATACACTTAGCATAGTCTTAAATATATTTGAAGTTAACTTAGACAGAGAAGTGATGGAAAGTACACAAATTTTCTACCAGACAGAAATGTTAGCACAAGTTTCTGTAAATAACACAGGAAACAATAATTTCACAATATTTTGTGTATAGAGACTATCAAAACAGTGTAGTTTCCTTTCTAGTATGGTTGAACTTTGCTTATTTATTGATGGTATTTCAGGAAAGTCTGTAACTGGTAACATCCAAGATCCTCATGCAATTACTTTTGAGAGAATAAATAAATGAATAGAATCAGGGAACATTATTTATGGGTTTGCTTTGGTCTTTGTTTTGTCTCCACACTTCTTATGCCAAGGCTCCATTGAAAGTAGCTTGAGAAACATTATCCATCCAGGAACATCATATTATGACTCTATGTGGACTGGCATACATTTTAGATATGTTTTTCATCACTGTGAGAAACACCTAACATAAAGGACTTAATAGAGGAAAAGTTTACTTTGGCTCCTGATTTCAGAAAGATTCCATCCCATCATGGTGGTGTCTATGTGCTGCAGAGGCTCTCCCACTGTGGTAGAGCAATAACAGAGGACACACTGGCAGAACCAGAGCCAGGGATAACTTTCAAAGATCTACAGAGAGACATCTGTCTGCCAGCCAGACCCCACATACCAAAAGCTCCACAGCCTTTAAAGTAACTTCATAAGCTGGGGAGCAGCCTGTGGTTGACATTTCAGATCCAAACCTTAATAGTACTGTGGACAGTAAGAATATTCCTTTTAAGCTGAGCTCCCAGTAATGTAAGTTTGCAACCACAGGATGTCATCTCACCAAACCCACCATGCATGAATCAACATCTCAACTTAAGATGACTCTCCAAAACGCAGCACTTACTTTCCTTCAAACATCATAAGGACAGCATGAAAAGAGGCTAAAGTGGAAGGCATAATTTTAACCAATGAGGATAAAGTACCTTACTTAGCACACATACAAATCCATGGGATGAGCTTATGCAAATGAGAAGCCCTGATAGTTATACTTGATTAATTCATAGCAAAAAAATCTGTCTTTTCCTGATACATTGTAGGAGTCCATAAGTGTTTGTTGAATGGATGTTAAAAATGAATGATTGGTTCGAGGCCAGCCTGGTCTACAGAGTGAGTTCTAGGACAGCCAGGGCTACACAGAGAAACCCTGTCTTGAAAAACAAAAACAAAAACAACAACAAAAAACCAAAACCAAAAAACAAAAAACAAAACAACAAACCAAACCAAACCAAAACAAAACAAAAAAAAGAATGATTGACCCCAAATCCAGTAGGAACCTCCTGCTCAACCACAGGCCAAGCCAGCATGAAAATCAGAAATACTGCACGTAGACTTGCAGACTTTCAGACTTTCTCCTGTTCCTTTTCCTCCTTCTTCCCCCCTCCCCCTCCCTCTCTCTCCCTCTTCCCCTTTTTCCTCCTCCTCACACCTCTCCCCCTCCCCTCCCTCTCCCTCTCCCTCCCTCCTCTTCTCTCATTCTCTCTCACTCCACCTAGACCCAATTCTTCAGGCTTGCCTCTAGCTCTGCATCAGATACAGCTACTGTTCTTCATGACCTACATCTCTTGTGGATCCCATATTCCTTTCCCTCTTAACCTCCTTCCCTGAAAGAAGTGGGGGCAGGGAGGTTAGGTTTCTTCCCAGCCTACAACAGTAGTATTCCCTGTGAGCACTGCAGCTGAGCTGATCAGTAAAACAGGCAACACATAGCCATCACACTTTCTAAAAATACACACAGGAAATAGAAACCAAGGAACAACACCCCCCCCCCAACAAAGATAAATCAAGAAATCAGCACCTAAACCTGTAATCGCCTCAAACTCCAGATACCTAGATGCCAGCTTAAGAACACAATAAAAACATCCAGGGCAATATGTCTCTACCAGAGTGCAGCTATTCTACCCTAGCAAGCCCTGAATATTCTGACATAGCAGAAGCACAAGAAAAAAAACCTTAGAATCAACTATATAGAGATGATAGAGGTTCTTAAAGAGGAAATACATAAATCCCTTGAAGAAACCAATGAAAACACAAACAATGGAGGAAACAAATACATACCTTGAAGAACGCAAGAAGGAAAATGAATAAATCTGTTCAAGACCTGAAAATGGAAGCAGTAAAGAAAACAAAAACTGAAGGAACTCTGGAAATGGGGAAAAAAAAAAAAGGAATTCAAACAGAAACTACAGAGGCAAGCATCGCAAACAGAATAAAAGAGATGGAAGAGAGAATATCAGGAACTGAAGATGCAGTAGAAGAAATGGATACCTCAGTCAAAGAAAACATTAAATCTAAAATATTCCTGATACAAAATTTTCAGGAAATCTGGGACATAGGAAAGTCCAGACCTAAGAAAATTAGGAATAGAAGGGGGGAGATTCCCAGCTCAAAGGCTCAAAAAATATTTTTAACAAAATCATAGAAAAAAAATTTCCTAACCTAAAGAACATGCCCATCAAGATACAGGAAGCATATGGGACACCAAATAGATTAGATCAGAAAAGAAAGTCCCCTTACCACATAATAATTAAAACACCAAACATACAAAGAAAGAATATTAAAAGCTACAGTGGAAAAAGGACAAGTCACATGTAAAGGCAGGTCTACTAAAATTACACCTGAGGGTGATGATGGCACACATCTTTAATCCCAGCTTTTGGGAGGCAGAGGCTGGTGTGTCTCTATGAGTTCAAGGCCAGCCTGGTCTAACAGAGCAATAGTCTAGGCTACACAGAGAAAATTACACCTGATTTGGAAAATCCAAAAATCTGGAAGGTTCTGGATAGCTGTACTGCAGATTTGAAGAGGTCACAGATACTAGCCTAGATTACTATAACCAGCAAAACTTTCAATCACCATAGATGGAGAAAGTAAGATAGTCCATGATAAAATTAACCACCTGATAAAAATCCACCAGAGTGCAGCTATTCTACCTCAGCAAGCTATGAATATTCTGATACAGAAACACTGTAGATATATTAAACAATGTGTATTTGCAAATCCAACTCTACAGAAAGTGCTAGAAATGAAAACTTCAACCTAAGGGGATTAAACACACCCATGAAAACACAGGAAATAATAATCTCAAACCAGCAAAAACAAAAGAAGGGAAGCATTCATGCACACACACACCATCACCACCACCACCACCACCACCACCACCACCACCACCACCACCACTACCACCACCACCACCAACAAAAACAAAACAGAAACCAACAATCATTGAGCATTGGTATCTCCCAACATCTATGTTCTCAATTCCTCCAATAAAAAGACACAGAAAGGCTGGTGAGATGGCTCATTGGTTTAGAGCTCTGACTGTTCTTCCAGACTTCCTGAGTTTAATTCCCAGCAACCACATGGTAACTTACAACCATCTGCAATGAGATCCGATGCCCTATTCTGGTGTGTCTGAAGACAGCTACAATGTACCTATATTCATTAAGTAAGTAAGTAAGTAAGTAAATAAATAAATCTTTAAAAAAAGACACAGACTAACAAAATGCATGTGAAAATAGAATCCATCTCTCTGTTGTATCCAAGAAACACATCTCAACATTAAGGATAGACATTATTTTAGGGGAAAGGGTTGAAAAAATAATATGTTATACAAATGGACCTAAGAAGCAACTGGTATAGACATTTAAGTGTCTAACAAAACAGACTTCAAACCAAAAGTAAAGTAATCAGAAGAAATAGAGAAAGACACTACATATATACTCATCAAAATCCACCAAGATGATTTCAATTTTTAACATCTATTCCCCAAACACAAGGGCATCTAAGATTGTTTTAAAAAAAGCTTAAATCACATATTGACTTTCACAGACTGATAGTTGAGAGTTATTAATACCCCACTTTCACCAATGGACAGTTCATCTAGACAAAAACTAAGTAGAGAAATCTTAGAGCTAACAGATACTGTAAACCAAATGGACCTAACAGATATTTATAGAATATCACCCCACACAAAAGAATATGCCTTCTCAGCACCTCATGGAACTTTCCCCAAAATTGACCATATACTTGGGCACAAAGCAAATTACAACAGAATCAAGAAAATTGAAATAACACCCTGCATCTTATCAAATCACCATGGATTAAAGCTGTATATCAACAACAAAAGAAACAGCAGAAAACCTAAAAACTCATAGAAATTCTCTACTAAATGAAAAATGGGTCAAGAAAGAAATAAAGAAAATAGTCTTTCTAGAATCCAATGAAAAGGAATACATAGAATACCCAAACTTAGAGACACAATGACAGCAGTGATAAGAGCAAAGTTCATAGCACCAATAAATAGCCTAAATAAAAAATTGAAGAATCTCATATTAACAGTTTAACCACACACCTGAAAGCTCTAGAACAAAAAGTAATAGTCACACCAAAGAGGCATAAACTGCAGGAAATAATTAAACTGGAGTTGAAAACAGTAAAATAGAAACAAAGAGAACAATACAAAGAATCAATAAAAGAAAGAGTTAGTTCTTTGAGAAAATCAACAATATAGACAAATCCTTATCCAAACTATCTAAAAGACAAAGAGAGACTATCCAAATTAACAAAATCAGAAACTAAAAGGGGAGCATAACAACAGACCAAGGACATCCAGAGAATCAGAAGAACACACTTTAAAAAACCTGTACTCCACAAAACTGGAAAATCTAAAGGAAACAGATAATTTTCTTAATAAGTACCACTTACCAAAGTTAAATCAAGACCAGATAGACAATTTAAACAGATCTAAAACCAGTAATGAAGTAGAAGCAGTCATTAAGAGTCTCCCAACCAACAAAAGCCCAAGGCCAGATAGTTTTAGTGCAGAATTCTATCACATTTTCAAAGAAGACTTAATGTCAATACTTCTCAAATTATTTCACAAAATAGAGGCAAGGAACATTGACCAATTCATTTTATATGGCTAGAGTTACCCTGATCCACAAACCACATAAAGACTCAATAAAGAAAATTACAGAATAATTTCCCTTATGGATATAGATGCCAAAATACCCAATAAAATACTTGCAAACTGAATCCAAGAACACATCAAAAGATCACCCACCATGATCAAGTAGGTTTCATCCTGGAGATACAGGGATGATTCAATATTTGAAAATTGGTTGATGTTCTCTATATAAACAAACTGAAAACCAACCCACAGAATCATCTCATTAGATGCAGAAAAGGCCACTGACATGATAAAAAAAAGATTCTTTCACGATAAAATTCCTAGAGAGACTAAGTATACAAGGAGACATACCTAAACATAATAAAAGCAGATTACAGAAAGCCTATTGCCAACATCAAAATTAATGGAGAGAAACTTAAAACAATTCCTTCCTTGCTTCTTGGCCTGGAGTCATTTGAGCAGAAGAGCTGGTCCTAACCCTCACTAGCTGCAGCACTCAGGAGAGTGGGTTCTTGGCTCTGGTTGCAAGGGATTGGGGGTGGGAGATTGGAGGCTGGTATAGGGGCTGGGATAGGGGTGGTTGCTGCTTAGGCAGCCCTGAGGGCATGGGAGCAGAAGAGCTGGTGGGCAGATTAGCTTAGATATCTCTAAGGCCCAGATCCAGGGCTTTGAATTGGCCCACACCCCATCTACTGTTGGAGTGCGTGAAGGGGCTGGTCCTATAGGTCCAAGACTACAGGACCTCCATGACACATGGCAACAACAGGATATCTGAGAGGAGTCCCATTATTGATAGAGTAGCAGTAGTCAGAGGCCTCATACCAGACCAATAAGTCATTTCGATGAACATTTGCAAGTAAAAAATATGGACCAAAGGGTATACTGTGGGACATACTGTGGCACACTACAGCTTCCACAATGAGATTTTTTTCTCTGTTGGTGAAGGGTGGATACAATGGTCAGATAGATGAATGGGATTGGGGTGCATGGTGTGAAATTCACAAAGAACCAATAAAAAATTTTTAAAAATTATGAAATTCGTAGGCAAATGGATGAAACTGGAAAAAAAAAATCATCCAGAGTGAGGTACCCAAGATCCAGACAGACAAATCTGGTATGTATTCACTTATAAGTGGATATTAGCTGTTAAGTAAATGTTAACCAAACTACAATGCATAGGCCCAGAGAGATAAGATAAAGGGAATGAGTCTAATGGGGGACATATGTTTCTCCCTGGGAGGGGGAAATACAATAGAGTTTATGGGAAGACAGGGGAGGGGGATGGGGGCAGGAGGAATCATATATGTGAGAGGAGATAGAATGGAAGGAGAGAGTGTGAGGAGAGATGGCTGGAACTGGGGAGGCATTTGATATGTAATGTGGAAATCAAGAGCAGTGAAAACTTCCTGATATCTATGAGGGTGGTCTTAATGAAGATTCCTAGTTATCAGGGACACATTGCCTCAACAGGACATCTCTTTTAGCCAGGCAAAGATTTCAGAGGAGAAGAATTGGGTTGCATTCAACTAAGTTGTTGACCAAGTGGGTCTCATGGAACCACCAGACAACCCAGACTGTTGCCAAGACAAAGGGTTGCTCTCAGCAAAGTGACAGCAAGGTCTTATTGCAGAGGACGACATTCTCATAACTCAACGAACATGATTGAGCTGGTACCTACCTGGAATCTTCACCCTATGTTCTAGTCTCTTTGGTGTAGGAAGGAATTTTGCAGGCTACCGAAAGAGAAATTCGAACACTACTCCAGGCACAAAACCTTTGACCTACATAATCTGTCCTGCTGCAAAATATTCTAGGGCGATGGTGGCACCAAACTTGTGGGAGTAGCCAACCAATGTCTGATTACGCTTAAGGTCCATTCGACAAAAAAAAGAGTCCAGACTCAAAATTGATTGAGCAACTAAGAACTGCCAGTCTGTGCATCAGATAGCAGAGGTCTATGGCCTGGCCAGGAGGAGCATTCAAGTGAAGGGGAAAGGGCGAGAGCAGGGAGAGGGAAGTACAACCACTGCAGCTACTTTGGTGCTGCTGCCGCCCCTGGATGCCACTGTTGCTCCAAGATGATGCTCAGGTTGTGCAGAGCCAAGCTGTTGGAGGGCTGACTAGTGAGCAAGGCACATGGAAACTTCTAGCAGTGAAAGCTTCAGGAGAGCATTCTCTTCCCAGCAAGTGTTACAGCTCTTATACAACAGATGCTCTCAGGTGATGGAGCAATTCTCACACACCTTTATTCCTTCTGGATAGGATATTATGTATAGTTTTGGGGTAGGCTGAGATATGACAGCAGGTGCTTCCTATTGGCTTGGTCTAAGATGTTAGGGATGCCTCATCTATATGTGGAGGGGATTGGGGGCACTGCTCCTACATGACTGACGGTCGGTCACAACTCTCTGGGGGGGGGGCTGTGGCTTCGTGACAGGGGCATAGTGTTGGGTGAAGGTGAAGCTCCTACTGTCCTTTTGGGTCCTGGATCCTTCTAACCCAGCTCAACCTTACCAGGCTTCCTTTCATGGTCCACTGTCCCAAAAGAACGAGAAAATAGGTAATGCATAGACCTAGGGAAAACCAAACATGGCTGGTATAAAAAAAATCACTAAAATGATTTATAATAGTATTCTTCTATATTCATAGATCAATGCTTTATCCAGTCTTCATCAGAGAGGCTTCCTCTGGCAGCAAATGGGAACAGATGCAGAGACCCACAGCCAGAAAGAGAGTCTAACTTGGAGATATCCATCAAATCCCTCTTCTTAGAGTTCAGGGAATCCTGTGGAAGAAGAGGTGGAAAGATTGTAAGAGTCAGAGGGTATGGAGGACACCAGGAGAACAAGCCTCTCTGAATCAACTAAGTGAGGCACATATGAGCTTACATAGACTGCAGAAACAACCACAGGTCCTGCATGGGTCTTCACCAGATCCTTAGCATATATATTATACCTATTAGGTTAGTACTTGCATGGGACTCCTGACTAGAAGCCTGTTCTTTTTTAGTCAGTGACAGAAAGGGAGTGGATTCAGAGGAGAGAGGAGACAGAAGAAACTGACAGGAAACCTAATCAGGATATATTGAATGAGAAAAGGATCTATTTTCAATTTTAAAAACTGAATGATTGAAATAAGCGCCAAATTGTTATTGTATAGGATAGATGCTAGGCATAGATGGTTGGTATAGCCATCCAGGTCAGTACCAGGTGGCCTTTGTCAGTAATCAATGGAATCCAGACTGACTTTATCTAAGGAAACTACCTCCTAGGGATGATTTATCTTTCATATATAATTTAACTGTCTGAATCCAATTTGGGAACACATGATAGAGCGTGACTTTTGGATTTGTGAACATGCCAAGTAGATTCAAATTTAGCTCCTCTATAATTGCCATCTTGGCCCCAAACTCAGGGTAAAATTTGAGACAATTACTTTAACATTACCTAGAGTTAACAGCTTAAAGTAATATCCCCACTGTGCCCAAGAGCACAGAGAAAATTCAGCTACTTTGCAGTAAAAAACAAACAAACAAAACAAAACAAAAAAACAAACCATTTTATATTTGGTTCTATTAAAATTGTTTTTATTTCATAATTTGAATAGATTTCACCCTTTTATTGAAAATAGATTTTTCCTCATAGAATATAGCGTGATTACAGTTTCCCTTCCCTCTATACCTCCAAGTTTCTCCCCACCTTCCCTCCTGTCTGGATCCACTCTCTTTCTGCCTCTCATTAGAAAAGAACAGGAGGAGACCATTATAAAACACAACAAAATAAACCATGGACCCAGAAAGATTAGGTACTGAGGAAGAAGGAACTAGAAGGGGACACATGGATTTTTCTGAGAGGAAGATAATAGAGTTTTTAAAAATAGATTTAAAACAAGAATTCATGGTTGATTTTGAACAACCATTGGCCATTTGGAAAACAATAGTTTACAAAATTTATGTGGCTCTCCTAATTGTTTTTTATTGAACATTTAAAAAATTGCATTTTTTTTAAACCCCACAAAATCAGTACCATTCGTTACCACTGATCTGATCATGAGTCACTGTTCATGAGGAGACCGTCTGAAACTTTAATCTCCACTAAGAAAATTGAATTTCACTTTTGGCAACAAATACGGACAGCTGCTTTTCTAGAAATGATTTGTTTACCTCATTCATCTTCAGTAATATGTCAGCCAAATACCCAGCTCGGAATAATCATGATTTGTTGGTGTTCATTCAGCTAAAACTGGCATTCTGTGGAAAACACAGCTATTTCAGCTGGCAATTCAAATGATCTCACAAGCATTTTCCCTAGGACAGTATGGGACAGTGCCAGGGAGCAGAATGCTCTACCTATAGTTCTCATTTTGTTTAATATCACAAAATAAAATGAATAGTTTTCATAACTTCATCAGACATGATCTGACTGGGGAGGTAGCTCAGTCCATGAAGTGCTTTCCTGACAGGCATGGAAGACTTGTGCTTGATCTTCAAAACCCATTTAGAAGATGTTAAGTGTGGTGGCACACACTTATAATCTCAGTGCTGAGGAGTCCAAGCCACCTCTGAGAGTCTGAGGCATGTCTGAAGGTCAGTGGCTACTAGTCTAGCCTAATTATTGAGTTATTGACCAATGAGAGACCTTTGTCTTAAATAAGTAAACTGATTTTCTGAGTATAATGATACCAAAGGTGGTCCCCTGGCTTCTACACACACTAGCACAGACATTTAAACACAAATATTAAAACAAAATATGCTCTACAGTTCAATTAGTTTTCAACAATATTTTTAAATATATATATAGGTGCTTTGCCTATATGTATATCTATGAAGTACTTGAGTGCTTAGTGTCCAAGGAGGCTTGAGGGTGTGATAGATTCTCTGGAGTTACAGATAATTGTGAGTTGCCAGGTGCTGCAACCTGGGTCCTCTGGAACAACAGTCAGTACTCTTAATCACAGAGCCATCTCTCCAGCCACACAAGTAGTGTTTAAATGATCAAAAATTTGTATTTATTATTATTTTCCAATGAAGCATACAATGGTTGTTAAAGAGCTAGGTGTTCCTGTTAGATTCCTACTAATGGTTCAGCAGCTTGACTCATTGTTGATTTAAAATGTTCAGTGTAAATGTGAATGTAGTAGAGTAATGAGAATATTGCTGTAGGCACCATGAAGGCCTTGAGGACCTCTGGGGTCATTGGATCACATGTGGAAGTCACCACTCTAGAGATTTGTGTGCTTTTCCTCTGTCCATAAATGTACAGGCACACAAATCAGTGGCCACAATGACCAGGTCAGAATTGGAACTCAATTCTAAGTATTTTCCGAGTACATGTTTCCAGGTACACAATAAATAAGCACATTTTAACCTCAGTAAATGTCAGTCAAAAGAATGTGAATGGTTTGAAAGCTTAATGACACCCATGCCCTCCTGAATCAAATGAATTTAGTGATTCAGAATTCATTTGAAAGTATTTATCAGTGAGCATTCAATATCCAGGACTCTCAGCTGGCCTATCCTGAACTCATTTTATGCAGCATGGAAGCCAGCACTTTAAATACACCATAAAGACGTAATATGGGGTATGCACTGTAGGCAACAGGGAAGAGACTAGCATTACAAGCAGATACTTATCTCCTGTTTCTGAAGTGTTAGATCAAGCTACTGTGGTCCTAAATTCACTTCTAAATACCACACAAATTGCTGGGAGCCTCCCAGCCTGGACCAGGTTGAAATGAGACAGAGTAGCACTCAGGTGTATTTTTAAAGACTGGTGGTCTCTGGACATTCTAGCTCTCTAACTATACTAAATTCTTGTTGTTAGCTTCTAAAGGGTCCTAGAAACTTTCTTGCTCTTTTTGGGGCTAAAAGCCAATGGCTTAGGTGATTAACACCAATAGCCGTATGGCAGGAGACTAAGTAAAGTAGCCTTTGTTTTATCTCTTCAGGAACTGCTCAGCTTGAACTATTAGACTGCTAGTTGAAATTGCAGGGAGAAATAGGATGTGGAACATGGTTTTATCTTTTACTTCAAAGTTCTAAAAAGTTTCCGATTAAAGCTCTCTAAGGAAAAGGGGATCAGGGCCTAAGGAAAAGGGGGATAAGAGTCTCTAAAAAAAAAGGGAGATAAGGTAATCTAAGAAAAGCAGGACAAGGAGTGCTAAGAAAGAGGGATTAGGAGAATGCTAAGAAAAGCAGGATAAGGAGAATACTCTCCTCTCTTTGTCTTCAGCACTTATACATCTTTCTGAATATATGATCACAGGGTAAAAAGTTCATCACAAGTTTACACATAAATTCAAATCATAAATAGAAGAAGTTTACAAGAGAGGATGTTTACATGCATATCCATTAGGGTAATCATCTGGTTAAACTTTCATAATCTCTCCCAAGTTCATCAGGTTCATGGAGAGTTCAAACTCATAACTTTTAGGGCTGGAGAGATGGCTCAATGGTTTAGAGCCCTCATTACTCTTGTAGAGGACTTGGGTTCAATTCCCAGCACCCACAGGGTGGCTCACAACCACCTATTACTTCTGTTCTAAGGATCCAACCCCCTCTTCTGGCTTCTGAGAGCACAAGGTTTGCAGGTGATGCCTGTACAAAATACCCATTCATATAAAAGTTTAAAAAAAAAAAACCCTTAAAAAATAATTAAATATTTATGCCAAAACTATAACTTTTTGTGACTAAGAATTAGTTAAGTTTTGTATAGATAAACCCAGTCTGTATTTTATCTTCTGTACTTGCACCTATAGTAAATCATTAGTCCCCATTAACCTTTGGTTAATGGTTTTACAACCTCTTGAAATGTGCTTGGAGTGGTGGATGCCTGCTTGCTATCTGGGAAGCAATTAACTCATGTCACTAAAGACTGGCAGAGAGAATGTAATTGCAGTTTGGATTATCAGAGAGACCCTAGTAGAAGTCCCACTATAAAGGAGCTTAATAAATACTGATATAATTTTAGAAATTCTTATAGCATTATCATTAAGAATTAAGAAGTCATCTATTTGTCTATATGGCATCACTACAAGACAGTAATCTTCATTGTTCTTCAGAGATCTATTCAAAAGGGTAGGATAATACCTAGTGATTGCTATATATGTTTAATAATGACAGGAAAAGCATATTAACAACAGGAATCTTTCCTAAAATTTATTTCTACTGGGCCTTGTCTACCAGGTCAAATCTGTTGTGGATTATAATCCAAGGCAGACTCATTTTAGGAAGATCATCTGTTAGTTATTAGCTTGTTGGCTCCTGACAAACAATGACTCTTTCAACCTGTTGACTTGAGTTTACACTCAGATCCTAAATGTAGCAGATTTTTCTGAAGGGAATGTTACCTTGCATGTCTTTAATTCCAGGGAACCTCTCTATGATTTAGATAGTAACTGCGTGGTAGCCTTGAAACACCTGTTGCTTCCTTGGTCATGTCTACTACAAGATATTTATTTTTGAATGTCATTCTAAATGAGATTACTTTCTTGATTTTTGTCTCATCTTGTTCATTATCATTATATAGAAAACTACTGATTATTGTACATCGATATTATATCCTGCTACTTTGCAGAAAGTGTTGATCAGCCTTAGAAGTCTTCTGGTAGATCTTATGGGTGCTATTAAGTATAGATTCATATTGTCAACAAATAGGGATAAATGAATTTCTCCCATTTCTACCTGTACTCCTTTTATTTCTTTCTCTTATCTCATTACTATAAGAGTAATATATTGAGTAAGGTTGAGAGCATGGGCATCCTGTCTCATTTCTGATTTTAGAGAAACTGCTTTCAGGTTTCCACCACTATTAATGTTGAAAATACAATTGTCATATGTTGAATTTTATTATGGTGAGTTATATTCCATTTGTTAATAATTTCTTCAGCACTTTTAGCATGAAGAGATGCCAAACTTTGTCAAAGGTCTTTCTTGTATTTATTGACACAATCATGTGATTTATGCCCTTGAGTCTGTTTATTTGATGTATTATATTTTTGATTTGCATGTGTTAAACCAGCCTCTAAATAAGACAACCATATCATGGGGAATCATGGTCCTTTTGATGTACCACTGAATTCAGTTTGTCTATTTTATAGAGATTTTTTGTGTTCATATTCATCTGGATGACTGCTTACAGTTTTGTTGTTGTATCTTTATCTGGCCCCAAAACATGAGTTAGGGAACATTTCTTCCATTTTTGTCTTATGAAACATTTTGAGGATATTGGTGTTAGTTATTCTTTGAAGGTCCATTAGAATTCAGTAGTGAATCCGTCTGGGCCTGGATAGATTTTGTTGGGAATGATGATGATGATGATGATGATGATGATGATGATGATGATAATAATAATAATAATAATAATAATTACTGCTTCAATCTCATTGCTTATAACAAGTCTGTCTGAGTTGGCTTAATTTTGGCAGATGCTATATGTCTGGGGATTTATCTGTATTTCTTAGATGCTGCAAGTGATCCTGTGAATTTCATTGGTGTCAGTTGCAAAGAATCCCCTTTCAACTCTAAGTTTATTAATTTGTGTCTTTTCATATTTTTCTTTGGTTTAGCTCAGGTTTTGTCAATTGTGTTTATTCCTTCAAAGCAACCCCTCTTTATTTCATTGATTCTTGGTATACTGTTCTTTTCATTTATGCTTCACTAGTTTCTTCATTGATTCTTATCATTTGTTTCCATTTAGTGACTTGGTTTGGCTTATTCTTTTTATTATAAGAGCCTATGGTGAGTGCATCATTAAATTATATATGATAACTTACAGTATTTATAGTCATAAAGTTCCCACTTAGAATGGATTTCCTTATAAGTTCAAGGTTTTAGTGAGTTGTTTTCATTTCATTTGGTTCTAGGAACTTAAGAAAATTTACCCTTGATTTATTCATTGATCCATTAATCTGGCAAAAGTTTACTTTTCAATCTCCATGAGTTTTTATAGTTTCTATGTGTTTCTTCTCTTTTCCAGCATAATATTTTTATTGGTTCTTTGGGAATTACACACCATGTACCCTGATCACACTCATTTTTCCAGTTCTTCTCCCCAACCCCTGTGAACACCCCTTAAAAAAAAAAAACTAAAAGAAAAAGGAAAACTCAAGCTCAAATTGTGTTATCTATATACTCACTGGAGCATGGTCAAACTCTCAGTGGCCTGCTCTTAAGTGGAACTGGTACTTCTTACTTGTACTTGGTAGATTGAATTCTATCTTTTGATTTGTAGTCTGTGGGTATCTTTGCCCATGTGGTATGTTTCATTGAGACAACAGATAGTTGAATCTTGCCTTTTAATCTAGCCTGTTAGTCTGTGGGTTTTTGTTGGAAAGTTGAGATTATTTACATTTAGGGTTATTATTGACTGGCACTTGCCAATGACTGTAATTTGGTTTAGTTATATTTTTGATTATTTGTATATTTTTTATTCTTTTCTATTTCTCCTATTAGTGTCAGAGATTTTCTGGCTTACTGTATTTGACATGGTTGATTCCTGCAAGCTTTCCTTTGTTCAACTATTCATATCATGAGAATTTTCTTTTGTGTGCTATTATGACTGAGATGGTCTTTCTCTTCTGTGCATAGTATTATTTTAAATATCTTCTGCAGTATTGGCATGGTAGTCACATACTGTATTAGTTTGTGTTTGTCATGTAATGACCTTATTTCTCAATTAATTTTAAAAGATACAATTTTACATATAGAAATATCCATTGGTAGCTATTTCATTTCAGAGGTTGAAATACATCATTCCATGGTTTCTTGTCTTTTAGGTTTGCAGATGAGAGGTCTTTTGAAGTGTTACCTTTGTAGGTGAATTGCTTTCTTTCCTCTTACAGTTTTTAATATTATTTCTTTGGTTTATGTTTTTGATATATTGACTACAAAAGATCATATATTCATCAGTTTGTTGGAGGACCCATGTATGCTCTGAAGTGTCTTTCAGAGTTTTAGAGTTTTCAACTCTACCACATGAAAGATAAGTAGGTGGCTCCAGAGGTTTATTCACCCACTGAGCTCAGGCTCTGGGCTGTCAAATTCCAATGTTATTCTCAGTTGATGAGAGGGAGGGCTACTTTTCTCTTTAGTAGGACTCACTTCCTGAGCTCGACTTCCTGCTGCCTGTACCCTCTCAGCTTAGAAAGGGTGGGGAAGGAAGAGGCAAGGTACAAGAGGTTGCTGTCCACCTCTGCTGGTGGGTGGGTGGGCGAATACCCCCATAGTGGCAGGGGGAGGGCGGAGGGAATGGGGAGCTTCCAAAGGGGAGATCTGGAAAGGAGGAAACATTTGTAATATAAATAAAATATGAA
>JADRCH010000060.1:2995091-3022685 GCA_019843965.1 Rhynchomys soricoides
CCCCTTTTCCCTTACTGCTTTTAATATTCTTTCCTTGTTTTGTGTATTTGGTGCTTTGACTATAATGTGACAGGAGACATTTCTTTTCTGGTCCAGTCTATTTGGCTTTCTGTAGGCTTCTTGTATATGTATGTTCATCTCTTTCTTTAGGTTAGGGAAGTTTTCTTCTATAATTTTGTTGAAGATATTTACTGGTCCTTTAAGTTGGGAGTCTTCATTCTCTTCTATACCTATTATCCTCAGGTTCTGTCTTCTCATTGCATCCCGGATATCTTAGATGTTTTGGTGTAGGAGCTTTTTGGATTTTGTGTTTTCTTTGACTGTTGTGTCCATGTTTTCTATGGTATCTTCCACACCTTAGATTCTCTCTTCCATCTCTTGTATTCTGTTGGTGATGTTTGCATCTATGACTCCTGATTTCTTTCCTGTGTTCTCTAACTCCAGGGTTGTCTCCCTTTGTGATTTCTTTATTGTTTCTATTTCTGTTTTTAATTCCTGAATGGTTTTGTTCATTTGTTTGATTGTGTTTTCCTGTAATTCTTCAAGGGATTTTTGTGTGTCCTCTTTAAGGGCTTCCAGTTGTTTACCTGTGTTCTCTTGTATTTCTTTAAGGGAGTTATTTATTTCCTTCTTAAAATCTTCTATCATCCTCTTGATAAGTGATTTTAAGTCTGAGTCTTGCTTTTCTGGTGTGTTGGGGCATCCAGGGCTGGCTGTGGTGGGAGAGCTGGGTTCAGCCGAAGCCAAGTAGTCTTGATTTCTATTTCTTGTGTTCTTGCCCTTGCCTTTCACCATCTGGTTATCTCTGGAGTTAGCTGGTCTTTCTCTCTCTGACTGTGGCTTGTCTTTCCTTCAAGCTCAGATGTCAATATTCCTGGCAGACTAGTTCTCTCTTCCAGCTGTTCTTCAGACCCTGAGTCTGGAGTCCTCCTGTTGCTGGCTCCTCAGCACAAGTGGGCGGGTAGCTTTCTCACTGAGCTACTTGTATATGGAGAGGCCTGTTGGCCCAGGCAGGGTTTCTGGCCACAGGTAGAAGCAGGCAGGCTTTTACCTCCTGGCTTTTCCTCCAGAATGTGACATTTAATGTTATTTATTCTTTTTTTGTTGAGACATATCTGCTCCTAGCATCTCCCCTTTTGTGGATTCTAAGAAGAAATTGAGCATCTCTACCTCTAGGTAAGGTAGTACATTGTGGCTAGGTAGTCACTGGGCAGAAATTGCCTATTTCATCTACAGACAAAATACTGTCCATAAAAAGGACACACTGTGCGGAATAGTTGACTGATCATCTCTGCCAAGACAAGGTAATCAATCCTTCAAAATTTTGTATTACAAAGGTCTGTCAGATGATCCTGGATCAGAAGGCTAAAGACTGATGCTCCAACTTCCTGACATACAGCTGTCTTTACAGTTTGTCTCAGTTCTTGAAGCTGTGTTATGCTTCCTGTATTTTCAGATAATTTTGGCCATTCTTGGATTTCTGACAGAGTTGAAAGACTAGTTATAGTCTCATAGTCAACACAGGCTATTTAGCATTGAGAGAATATATTTAAGAGGATTGTTTTCAGATAGTATACAAGCTAAACCAGGACATAACAGATATGGAATTATAAGCCTTTTTAAATTTAGGATAGATAACAGACTGTTCCATTTAATTGACAAAAATGATGGACTGGATATTAGGTATATCTTGTACTTTATAAATTACAGAATGGTAATAGTTATACTAAGTTTATATTTGAGAGATAAGTTTTTTTTCTTTTATTGGACAGAAAAGGTGAGATGTGGCAGAACCTTCCCCTAATGAATAAAGATTTCAGGGGACTAATCAGTGCATGTGGAGTAGGAAGGATTTCCAGCTCAGAGAGAGGAAGAAGGGAGGCAGGAGAAAGATATTCCCTTTCGGATGGGAAGCGGATTTATAATTTAGAATAGCTTACAAATTAGGATGCTAGTTTTGGGCCCAGTGATTGTGTTACCTGTTGATTCTAAAACAAACAAATAAACAAACAAAAATCAGCTTAGTGGCATGGTCTTTCATTCTCCTCTTTTATCCTAAACATTACGGTACATTTCACCTTGTTAAAAAAATCAATGAGCTGTATTAAATGTATGTATGTATATATTTATGAATGAATTACTGGGCATAGCAATTGCTGAGTGAGTGTATGTTAAACTTTATTAGACACTGCCCAACATTACCCCCAAGTGGCTATCCCAATTTATAGTCCCCCAGCAATGCAAGCCACATTATTACTGAAACAGTTTAGTGCATTTGCCAGTTGACTCACTGAAGTTCTTTTTCTCTGACTGTCAATCAAGTTAGAGTGCTAAGCATGTGATTTGGCCAGCCATATAAGTATCTTCATAAAGTGCCTGTTACTTTTTAATAAAATTGTGACTTTTGTCAGTTACTCTCACAACTGGAGTAGTTTTTATTTTTTAGATACACATCTTTTTGTTTCCAGAACAATGTATCATAGATATTTTACAATAATTTATGGCTTACCATTTTTGCTTTTTCTTTGATAATGTCTTTGGATAAATGTATTTTAATTTTGATTATCCTATCCACCAAAACAAAGGATTATGTCACCTTGCAGTCATCTTTGCCTACCCAAAGTTTATGAATGTCTTTTACTGTGTTTCCTTCAAGAAGCTGTCTATCTTAGCCTTCACATGCAGGCCTCTACCTCATCTTGATTAATGTATACATGAAACTGAGGCCAAGCTTTTCCATGCGTATATTCAATTGTTCCAGCACCAATTATTGAAAATTATGCCCTTTTCTTCTTTGTTCTTATTAATGCCTTTGTCAAAAAGCAAGGGAACAGATGCCTACACAATGACTATTCCTAGACAAACAACTTTTATATATTTAACCTTGATCTCGCTATTGGGTAGTCATAGCAAGTCTTGAAATATAACACTGTGAGTCCTACTTTGCTCTTAAGAATGACTAGTTTTGATTCTTCCCATTTCTCCACACCTTCCAGAATCAGTTTATTAATGTTTTTCAAAAGCGTTTTGAGATTGATTAGTAATTCACTTATTCTACAGGTCAATTTAGGGAGGATTTACATCCGTAATGTTAGTAATTTTAATGTGTTAACAAGATATACTTCCTTTTTCATTTCAGTAATTTCTTTTACAGCATTTTTATTTTCAGTGAAGAGATCTTCAAATATTTTACTAATATATCCTTTGGTATTGTGCTAAGCTTTAGGGCTTTGCACAGTGTTTTCAGTGATTGTTAGAAGTAGTAAAATAATTTTTCATTACTTTTTATATCTTAGACATAGTTTAGGTGAGTTTTATAATTTGCTTCAAGAATCTTTTGCTATAGGATTGGAGATTCAGGGTGTTAATTTATTTCTAATGATTTATTCACTTTTATGAGTTTGACTGTTTTGTCTGCATATAAGTGTACCATGTGGGCCTGGTGCCTATAGAAAAGAGTGTTGGGTCCCCTTGAGTTGTAATTACAGGTGTTGTGAGGTGCTATGTGGATGCTGGGAACAGGGCTCAGTCTGCTGCAGTTGAAACAACTAAGCCATTTTTCTAGCTCTTGCTTCAGGTTACATAAGGATTCATATTGTTCTATCTGTCAGAAAGAAGCTGAGTTGAACATTAAAGCAAAGTACACAGAACATAGAACACAACACTTTTCTTGGTACCAGGAACTGCTGTTAATCTTCAGAAAAGCTGTTTGCTTGGCTTTGAATCTTTTCATAAGATATATCCTCAGACCCAGACTTACCAGAGAAAACTAAGCATTTGCAATAAGCTGGTGGAAGAGTTAGAACTTCAGAAAGGCCAGCTCAGTGTAGCCAGGTTCATGATGCTGTTCAGGCTGTCCTACAGTATAGTATATGTCTTGTTACCTTTATGTTACTCTGATAAGACACCATGAGATGAGCAAGACAATTTATATAAGAAAGAGTTTATGGGGGTCATATGGTTCAGATGGTGAGTCCATGACCATCATAGTAGGGAATATGGAAGCAGGTAGGCAGGCATGATGCTGAAGCAGTAGCTGAGAACTTCTATCTTGATTTACAAGTAAAGGCTGAAAGAACTAACTGGGAATGGTATGGGCTTTTAAAGCTTCAAGTTCCTCCACCCCAGTGATATATCTCATCTATCAAGGCCACACCCCTAATCCTTCCCAAATAGTACCATCAACTGGAGACCAAGCATTATAGAACATGAACCTATGTGGATCATTCCCATTCAAACCACCACAGTATATAAGGCTAAATACTAGCTCATAGGAAACACAGTGATGTCACTGAATGAACATAGAATGAACACAGAATGATGGTGCTCAGAGAAAGGCAAAGGTCAGTTACCTGCCAGGAGAGACAGAGCCAGCTGTGAGTTTGTCCACCTATATTCACACTCATCAAGTAAAACTATAAACTCAGGAAATGATGGAGAGAAGCAGGATTGGAGTAGATAAGGCATGTAGGAGGGTGCAGTTCTCTCATTTCTAATGTGAAGAGGTACATATGGAGCTGAGGAGAAGAAACAGGAGAGTATGGTCCTAAGAAAATTGATCTCTTGGAAGGGTAGATTGTGAGTATTCAGGAGGAAAAGATGTAGAAATGGAAACAAAAGACATCATTCAGAATTCCCCAGCAAGTGCCCTTGGAGTCTTCTTTAGAAATACCTTCTCATTTCTGTCAGTTCTTAAAGAATGCAATGGGATGAGCCCCTAGCTGGGGACACAAACTGTTTGGGATTTAGGCATAAATAGGTATGAGTTTAAAACCAGCTTTTAATAATTTCAAGTGCTGAAAGTTTGTACTGAGAGCTTGAGCTATGGCTTTCTATCATGTAAAGGGAAATAACAGTATTTGTTTGCAAAATTTCTTTCTAAATAAATAAACTGGTGTCTAGATAGTCTCTTTTATAATACTGCAATTAACTTACAGGATACAAAAAGGGGAGTGGGACATTTTGTTTGCATGGGTAAAGGTGAGAAGGTAGAGGCCAGATTGTTTCTAATGTTAGTCCAAAAGTCCAAGAAAATGAATCGAGCATCTAAGGGTCTGTGCAGTTGGCATTGCTAGCCGATGGATGGTCAAACCCACTGTCATTTTCTATATATTTATCCTACTTATCTTTTCAAGATGAATTTGGTTGGCAAATAAATTATTTTGACCATGAAGTGAAGGTTCTTAGAGAGTCAGGTTCTGGGAAAGCACTAGTCCAAACAGTCTTGTTAGATCAAGCCTGGCATCTAGTTGGCAGAGGCCACTTCTCCCACAATCCCCAGGCCTCTTGGCTGCAGTTGTGCTGATGGAGAAGGCTCCATTTGGCTCCACATTTCAGACAAGCCTAATGAACATCATTAGAGAAATATAAAAGGGATGATGGATGACTTAAATGAAGTTGCATGAATAGTGCTGCTCACATTTGCATCTGACTCAGGGCCAAGAGGAAGAGCTGAAATTCTCGGTGAGGTAATGAAGACTCGAAGGGTGCTGGATGCTTGTCATTGTGGTTGAAGTGAAGTAGGCTAAACTTGATAGGAAGAAAAATCATGGCCCTGCCTTGAGACTAGGAAATAAATCAAGCTCTGTAAACGTAACGACAAGGCCTGAGTTTAATGTGAAAAGATTGATTAATTTGGCTCTAATAGGCAATAAAACCCACATGTCAAAAACATGATAAACTAGATGGAGAGAAAAGGTAAAAACTGGTTAGAATAATGGCAAAGTTTAACAGCAAGAGGAGGCAGGTATATTTAAGAAAAATTTCTAATCAATAAGGGGGGAAATGCTCCATTACGAAATGAAGAGTGTTTGTAATCATCAGGAAAGAAGAAATCGAAAACCACCAAATAGCATGTACAAATATAGTATTTAAAAACATGGGGAATGCTTTTATTTTCCCATCAGAATAACAATGAAGTAAAGGAGTCATAATAATCCAGGTTGGTAGATTTACAAGAGACAGGAAGGCTCAGTCCCCACTGCAGAGTATAGACCATCCCCACCTTATTGGTGGATGGTTTAGTCATTATGTATCAAAGGCCTTTATATCTAAACACAGTGACTTAGAATCCTACTTTTCAGAATTTACCCTAAAAAGCCTTGGAGGGATGCAGAAATAAAATATACTAGGGAATTCATGGTATCATTGCATATAACATCAAAATCTAGTAATGACCTAATCCTTAATAAGAGGGGATTCATTATTTAGGATCACCAAGGACAATGGCACACTATGCACTCATTAGAAGGTTCTGGTCTGACAAATGTCCTCACTGTACATCTGAGGCAGACATGGAGATGTGCTGCACAGGTCACTCTTCAAGGAAGAGTCAAAACTATGGAAAAATCAAGGCCATGCCTTGAGATTACAAAATGAGTCAAGTTTTGTAAATATCATGACAATCCTGAATCAATATGAAAAGATTATGTCAGACTGCTGCTTTCTAATATACTCTAGTGAGTTATTGTCTAAGGTATGGACATATCAGCTCTGTCATTTCTGTCAAGTACCAAGAACTCTAGAACACCATTTATGCCCTAGAGTATAGCTCCCCATGAAGATGGCATGATTGTATTAAGTCTCCAGCTTAGGACAATCATCTATGAATACTTTTATGTATGTTTTTGGGGTGTGGAGTGGTGGACTGTGGCAGACAGCCTGGCTCTCTGGTCGAGCACAGGCCTAACCATGGGTGACCCAGTAGGGTTTACCCTATAAGG
The DNA here is from genome assembly GCA_019843965.1 of Rhynchomys soricoides. NCBI lineage: Eukaryota > Metazoa > Chordata > Mammalia > Rodentia > Muridae > Rhynchomys > Rhynchomys soricoides. The sequence continues at coordinate 3,001,814 of JADRCH010000060.1, forward strand.
GACTGAAAAGCATTTTGCCAATGCTTCCGGGAAGCCCTTAGCTTCTGTCAAACAGCTATAACCCCCACACCCCCCTGTAAAGAGATCTGTCATGTGAGGCCTGTCAAGTAGGAGCAACACCAAGCCCTCCCACATGCAGATAAGGTATGCTTAAACTCTCAGACCAAGTCCCTCCTCAGATAGAGGCTTGGCCACACAGCCCCAAGCCATCCCCATGTTAATAAGACACCTAGAGACTTAGCCACTCCCCTTCCCAGTTACTATATCTGCCTCACCCCTCCCACAATCTCATCCACGCCACTCATCATAATTCCGATAAATGCCTTGGAATTATGGACTGTCTCTATTCATCTTGACTCACCATGGGAAGCAAGGAGTCGTGCCTAATCTCTCGCTGAGGGCGTCTCAGCGCTTCCAAACAGCACCCATTCACCCAAGCCAAAATAGCTAGCCGGTGCCCCAAGTGCCAACTGGGTTCCGTGGCAGGATGCCAGCTGCACTCTGTGGGGTGTGGGGGTAGGGGGGTGGGGGGAGGTGTCTGTTCCCAGGTCCCATGACATCTGTGATGTCCAGAGCCTGGGAACTCCAGAGCCAGCTGCAGCATTCCTTGGGAATGGCCCCCTCCCCCACCCATGGGTGATGTCCTGGTGGCTTCACATAGCTCATGCCTGGACTGTGTGGGAAGATGCATGACCACTTCCCGCATGTCTCATCCCTCCCAAAGCCACAGTGCCCAGGGTGCACAGTGGGGCTTCACTCTCCCCAGTGCCAGCTTGTTCCCACATATGTTGAAGAATTCATGAATTCTGTGTGGGGAAAACTGGCATAGTTGGTTAAAAGATGAATTATTAACACAATGAGACAGAGTGTTTTGTGCCAAAGAGATTTAGTGATGCATCTTTCTGGAGGCACATTTATGACCTTTGCATTCTAGGGTAATAAATCTGGAGATGCCTTTCTCTGTCCCACAGAAGCACACATTTAACATTCCAGACTAAAGATCTCATTTCCGAGGATCAGGTGGACAGATGTGGCAGTCACTGTATGTGCTCAGTTTAATGATGTAGAGTTCATAACCCATAGTGCAGCCTTGCTGAACACATGGGGTGACAGGATTTATTGAAGGTGTCTGGTGTAGACAACCAATACTAATATGGTCTTTGGTTAATTGCAGGAGTCAGAGGGATGGAAGACACCAGGAAAACATGGGCCACTAAGTCAACTAAGAAGAGCTCATATGGGCTAGGGACTAAAGCAGCATTCATGGGGCCTGCATGAGTCTGCAGGTCCTCTGTGTATATGTCATAGCTGTTAGCTTGGTGTTTTTGTGTGACTAACAGTGGGAGCAGGTGTTTCTCTGACTCTTTTTCCTGCTCTTGGGACTCTTTTCCTCCCACTGAGTTGCTTTGTCCAGCCTCTATATGAAGGCTTTTGCTTTGACTTACTGAACCTTCTTTTGTCCAGTTTGGTTGTTGTCTCTTGGAGACCTGCTCTTTTTTAAAGAGGAAATAAAGTGGGAACAGATGTGGCAGAGAGGGGAGGTAGAAGAAAGCTGGAAAGAGTGGATGGAGGGGAAACTGTGGTTGGGAAATATTGTAAGAAGAATCTATTTTCAAAAAGGAAAAAGGAAAAGAAAAGCACTCTGTCTTTTGAATCAGGAATTTCACAATTCCTATTAAAATCAGCCTCCTTCTTTTCACTTCTCATCCCCACTCCACTCTCTATATAGTGGATAGATGCATGAAGTGAATGTGTATCATTCATATATATATTTATATATATATATATATATCATATGTGTGTATTATAGATACATGTATCATATATGATAACATAAATATTTTATGTATAGTAAAAAATATATATCTTAGTATCTGCATTACAGTTTGACTACTTCCCCCATCCATTGCTTCATTACCCATCTTTTTTCTCAGGTGTTGTTCTGTAATGCAAATCTCCAAAGTCCATGCCAGTTTTGCCACTGGAAAGCCTAGCTTGCAATGGCTGCTGAGTTTTTAAAAGCAACCCATAGACATACACATAAAGAAAATAAAACCATTGTATTTTACAGAGGTACATCAGAAAGAGAAATAGCAAACTATGAAACATTGATGATATTTTTGTTTTGATAGTGTGAATATTCACAATTGCCTTTTCTTTGTGTGTTTTCTCTGTTTTTCCAAGTTTCCTGCACTGAGCATTTATTACATTTAATTACAGGGGCTGCTAAAATGCTTTTACCATGGGCATCAAGCAAAGGTAGCAATGGGGATATAATGGGTAATTTTTGTAGACTGCTGACAATGAGGCTGAGCTGCAATAGATTTTTCATTATGTATTCAGTTCCATCTTATAGGGGCACATTATCATCCTTTCCTCATATAGAAGGATGGAAAGGGTAAATAATTTGCACAACGGAGGGAAACAGGAGTCTGAACCCAGGTTCTCAGCATCTATGTTTCTTATCTTTGCAGCACTCACATGTTGACTTGTTCCCAAGTAACATTTTGCTATGAGAGCTTCACACTTCTTCCCTGATAATTGATGTTTAGCTCATCTTTATCCAGCCACATGCCCCTTATTTCAATTACAGGGCTTGACTTGGAACTGCCTCTATCCACATGCCACCCTTTATATTCTCTGGCGTCCTCTCATTTGGTCTCTGAGTACCCTGGAGTGTAGGCCTGGGTTACTCTTCCTCAGCTCAGTGTTTAGTTACCTGCTTCAGTTCTATGTGTTCAGTTTGGCCACTCTTTCAATGGCTGCCCTTTCTGGTCCATATCTGAGATTCTTATCTTCCCTGCTTGCCCCTTGTAGTTGTTCCCTGGTTTCCCCACTTTGTTCAACTGCGGCTGTTAGCGTCTGGTTGACTCTTGGTTTAGTTACTTGTCTTGTTGCTAGGACAAAATACTTGTCAAAACCAACATTAAGAAGCAGAGTTTATTTTGGCTAACAGTTTGAGCCACCCTCATTGTGGGAAAGTCACGGTAACAGTATGAAAGAGCTGTTTACACTGAACTTACAGGCTGTAAGAAGAGAGAGATGAATGCCCATACAATATCAAATCTCTCTCTCTGTCTCTCTCTGTCTCTCTGTCTCTGTCTGTCTGTCTGTCTGTCTGTCTCTCTCTCTCCCTCTCTTTCATCTTAGCCCTCAGACCGGGGATGGTGATCCCATACTAAGGCTGAGTCTTTCCATCTCAGTTAACCCTCTGTGGAAACTCTGTTACATGCTCAGCTGTTTATCTCCTACATGATTTTAAATTCCATAGAGATGACAATGTTAACCATGAAAACCTGTATACTGTTTATTCCTTTAGAAATGCACTGTAGCATATGTGGGAACTAGGACCAGTTATTTCTTGACTAACAACACACTATTGGGCATCACTTTTTTGTGCCTTAATTTCCACATATATGCATGGTTTAACACTACTTGGCACATCATAATATATACTATAACTCAGTAGCATCTACTGAGATCTCAGCACAGTACTTCACAAATGTTGGGGTTCAATACACTACTCTTTGTTAAAAAAGAAAGAAGCCTGGCTTTCATAGTGGCTTGAGAGAATGTACAACATAGATTCATGTATTTGAATTTTAAAGGTCAGTTGATGGAACTGTTTGGGAAAGATTAAGAGGTGTGGCCTTGTTGGAAGAGGTGTGACTTGGGGCAGGCATTCAGGTTTCAAAAGACTTGGGTGGTTTCCAGTACTCAGCCTTTGCCTTATGATTATGAATCAAGATATGAGTGCTCAGCTGCCTATTGGGATAATCTGTTATGCACTGTATAAAAGCATTTATCTGTCAATTAAAAAGCCTTTAGCCAATGAGCTGAGGCAGGATTAGAAGGTAGGAAATTTGGGAGGAAGAGAGAGAGAGAGACAGAGAGAGAGAGAGAGAGAGAGAGAGAGAGAGAGAGAGAGAGGATTCTGGGAAATGGGTGCGGGAGGATTGCTCCCAAAACTCCGGAGGAGGACAGACACATGAAAACTGAGCAAAGATAACTGCCATGTGCTGTACAAGTATTAAAATAACAAGGTAGTTAAGTTATGAGCTAGTTGGAAAACGAGCCAAAGCTTATGGCCAGTGTATCTGTAACTGTATTTACGTCTCAGAGTTGTTATTCCACAAGGAGGAGCATGGGAGGAAAACCACACGACTTACAGAAAACACTATACTGTGTCTGTCTCTTCCTTCTACCAGCCTGGACTCTAATCCTCTGAAAGCATAAGCCCAATTAAATGTTTTCTTTTATAAGTTGCTTTTGTCATGGCATATTATTATTGCAATTGAAAAGTAATTAATATATATTAATATATACTAATTAAGCCAATTGTATACCAGATTGCAGAAAAAGTGTTAAATCTAAGGAATTAAGAATGAATATCACACACACTATATCTTGTTAGGAAAACATGAATGAATGAATGAATGAATGAATGAATGGCTTATTCTCTGGTTTGATTACTTTAGTTTGCAAATTAGCGAAGGGGACACTCAAACCTGAGATCTCCCTGGGGGTCACTGTTGCCTGCTGAGAGAATCTGGAGTCCTTGCAAGGAAACATCAAAGTACAGGTGGAAGTTTAAAAAGAGCTGGGAGGGGGGTTGACATTTGCAGAGAATACAAAATCAAGAATCAAGCAGAATTAAAATTTCTTCACTAAGACCCTAGGAAAAGAGAAAGATATCCAGAATATTGAGAGTAAGAGTCATTGTTGTTGAATCCAAGACAAAGTCTGACTGCCCCAGCAGTCAGTGTTTTTGAACTTGGCTTCCAGCTTTGGCTGTGATCAGTGGTCAGTTCACAAGGTGTCCTTTTAAAGCAACAGTGACTTCATTCTTCTATGTGACAGCCATGTCGTCTCACCAGGAGTCCAAGATTTAGACCTTGAATAGGAAAACTCTTTGCTTGGTCCTTGACTAACATGCATGAAAGCCTGCACACTCATTCTCTAGGCTTACAAACAGTTCATTTTTAACCCCATCCTAACACACACACACATACACACACACACGCACACACACACACACAAACGAACCAGAGTAGTCTTAATGTTGAAATAAGTCTTAGTGAACTGATTAAGAGTCATTGCCTCCATTAACAGCTCTCCTATGATTGCCTTCCCTGCCACACAGCAGCTTAGCCTTCTGGACTCTCTTCTATTCTATTTGGCTGGTGCCCATTTGTTAGTAATCGTTGAGCAGTGTTGATATCTCCTTGTCACCATTGTAGCCATTACCTTACTGATCTGAACCTTGTGTATCTGTGTATCCCTCTCTCTCAATCCTTTGTCCAAACCAAAGTCTGAGTAATCATTCCAAATGCCAATCCTTCTATTGTTTACGACACTTTGAAGGTCTTGTGTTGGCTTTATTGTGACATACTGTCTCCCTTGTTGTTATGACTCAGTCCTTCTTCTCCAGACTCACTGAGGCTCCATCAACATCTTCCACTCTGCTCCAGCCACAAAGATCTTGTCTTTTCTGGTTCTTCAGTGGAATTGTGGTCTCTTCTCTTCTGCTCACTCCTGTCCCTTGCCAGCCCTGTTCCAAGTGAATGCTTCTCTCTTCTGAGGTTTCAACACTGCTGACTGCTACTTTCTTGATGAGTCCCATCTTGCTGTGTTCTTTCATCAGAGTGCTTATTATATTTCATTTTAATACATGTACAGTATCTGCCCTCAAAGTGTTTACTCTCTAAGGGGATCCTTGTCTGTCAGGCTCACTTTGTGTTTGCACTATTTTCCCACAATACCAAGAATACAGAGTGAAGTCAATATGAGCCACTATTCTCCCAGTAGGATATGAGTTTCTTGAAACTGTCCACCAATATCAATACCTTGCACCATTGTGCGGGGCATAATTAAGTGCTAAGTGAATAATTATTGTAGCTGTGAATTAAATGGAGGTAGATGTTTGATAACTGGTCAGTTCCACACTTATTCTTTACTGATGAGATCTCGAGCAGGTCACTGTCTGTTTTAAGGTTTAGTTTTCTCACCTGTAAACTAAGCTATGTGGAAACATCACACCAAAGTGGAAGGCAGAAGTGTGCTTCACAGTGATATATAGGCGGCAGTGGAATTGGCCAGAAGAGACAGGAAGATGGCATAGGGATGGAAAGACCTGGGCAAGAATTAGCAGAGTGCTGAAAGGTAAGTCTGTAGAAAAAATAAGAACCAGAATTTGTTCCTCGTGGTCCTTCACAGTACCTGAGAGCATCTAAAGTGCTGTAGGCATCTTATCTGATAGAAATCCTCCTGAGAAATGGGTCTAATTTCCCTCTTCTGTAGAGATATTGAGAAGAGCCACTTGCCCAAGATCACACAAGCACTAAGCCAGAATTATAGTTCATCTCATATGAGTCCTGAGTTTATATTCTTTTCCCTGTCCTGTTCTGCCTCTGTGGAAGGTGAGCACAAAAACCTGTTCATTCTATCTATCTATCTATCTATCTATCTATCTATCTATCTATCTATCTATCTGTATATGTGTGTATTATACATGTATGTATGTATGTATGTACGTACGTACGTACGTACGTACGTATGTGTGTATGTATGCCAGCCCAGCACCTGGCAGACCTAGCATGCAGTCATTAGTTACTGGAGGTTGTTTGGTTCTCATCATGCTTGGTGCAATTTCTGAACTTATTATTCTGCTAGATTCCATCTAGTTCTAGGATTTAATATTTGAAGCTAAAAATTTATAGCCTGCTTATTTTCCTCAAGCTTCAATTCCTGTGTCATTTGCATATTTCTATAAGACAAAGCAACTGACTTCAGGTTGTACAAACATACCAATAAGTGTTTGTTATGTGACCATCATATTTAGCCTTGGTTACTGCTGAGTCTCAGTCTCATAGAGTATGAGAGGTACATTCACTTCTCAGTTGATTACTCTATAGGTACCCAAGATTCATTATCATTCACTGAGAACCAACTCTGTGCTCAGGGTATCACTAAAGCTGTCTTTATAATACCTCTGGTCCTAGCTGAAGACTAGAAAACAAAGACAGAGAACCTAGGTCATTTAGTTGTATGCAGTTGGCCATGGCCATGGCTGCATCAACATCCTTCTTGCTTTCCCCAAGCACAGGCTTAGTCACAGCTCAGTTACTCATCTCCAGGAGATGTTGGGAAGTGGAGATGTTGAAGATTGTCTTTTTCTTGAAGGCCAGGACATTGTGCTTCTCCTATAAGTCATAGACTAACTTGGCCTTTTGTCTAGTTTAAGGCATGAAAGGGAAGTGTTTGACACAAAGCAGATGTTTGCATTAGTGACCAGCCTAAGGTTCCTTGTGGTCCTTGCATGTGCTTGTCATTTCCATGTTGAATAGCAATGTGGAGAGGTTTTTTTATCTGGAGTCTGAAACTCCATGTTCTATTGTTGTCACACTGTTACTGGGTATATGCCTGGCTGGGCAGGACACTCACTGCTTTCTCTGAGGATGGCCTCTTCCTTGTCATAGGGTTTAAATGAGATAATGGTAAAAGGAGCTTTGGTGCCCTGTGAATATTCAATGATTGGACAAATCCAGTAAGAAAAAGTGTTGGCTCTGGCTTTTGTCACCAGCTGTCACTTGGACAAGGTCGTTTTCTGGCCTTTTCTCTGTGTCTGCTATCCTTTCCTTCCCCCCTAAACCCACAAGCAAATATGAGGCGTGTAGACACAAACTCCCTATAGGAATACTTATGAGGGTTATTAGCACAGCCATTTTCTATTAACATAAACAAACAGTCTAGAAACATGTGGAGCACATGCATCAGGAATCCGCTCTGTGCTGGCATTTCATTTTCAAACCCAAAGTCATGCTGGACCCACTTTTCCAAGCCTGCCAGGACTTCTTCTGGCCCCCCTCTCTCATTTTCACTCCTGAAAAGCTCAGAGGCACCAGCAGCCAAGTAACACGTGGGTGGGCTGGTAATGAAAATCCATCCCTGGCTGGGGACAACTCCTTAGCTGCCAGCTCTCAGGCCTGTGCATGAGCCCTGAGTCCCCTGGGCAGAGACTTGTTCTGGGAGTGGCTGCTGGAACCTTAGCATGTAGAGGGGAGGGATATCCAGGCCACACTGTACTTCCTGTTGAGAAAAGGTCATGGGGGTGATGCCTTGGTTCATTAGGAGCTTGCAAGAAGTTTCCCCTTGGGCCCTTACTCCAATGCTCTGAGGAGCTAAAACTGCATCTGTCAGCTGAGATATGACTCAGCTAACAGAGCTGGTCTCCTGGGGCTTGATGGACTATGGATGATGCAAATATGCCTGATGATTCTGCCTTGTGCTGTGGGAAATGGAATGGGGAAATGGAAAAGATGCTGGGTGATGAACTGTTGTCCCTCACCAATCTTATGCCTCAACCCTTAAAGGGGCTTCAAGAATAGCTCTCACAAATGAGGTCATCTCCAAAGAGGTTCTTGTTTACAGACCTGGAGTCTGAGGCACAGCAAGAGGAAGTGATGTGTGTAGAGTGAGTTATTTTTTTGGAGGTTAAAGTTCAGTCACAGTTGTATGGAAGGATGAGGAGAATCCATTTAAGGAATGTGCTGTGTCAGGCTAACTGTTGGTTTCCTATGATCAGATATGGGGTCTGATCAGTCCAATCATAAAGGAGCAGAGAACCTGCCTGCCTGCATGTTTTTGGTATGTGTGTGCATGTGAGTGTGGGTTACACTAAGATAGCTAAGAAAAATGCTCACTATTCTCCCATGAGAATGGCTTTTTTAGTGGGCTGGAGAGCTGGAGAAGAGGAAGTGTCTGAGGGAGCCATGCTGGGGGCAGGGACAAAAGTCAGGAGCCTAGGGACCCATTAGACAAAAAAACTTGGTTTTTGGCTTTTCTGTGAAGTGACTGACTTTGCTACTCATTCTACAAATGTGCTGGGACTGTCAAATCCATCACCCTGCTTGTATACCGAGAGAACACCAAACAGCTGCGGAATAAAACGAATTATCTCTCCCTGAGACATTTTCAGTTGTTAACAGCTTTATGCCTCTGGCTCTACCCTCCTCTAAGTTATCTTCCTGTCTCCTTCTGCCAGTTTCACATCTGCTTCTAGGTGAGTCTCCAGGGAGTACATTTCTATCCTGCTGCTGTTGTTCAGTGCTTTTTCATAGTTTAGGGAAGCATAGAATATAGGAGGACACACCCTCCATAGCTTTATGGGACCTGGACCTTGGCATCCTGTCTATAATAGCCGAGTGGAAGATGATGTAACTGCCAGGACTCTGTTACGGTAGCTAAGTTAGTGGAAGCACAGTGAGGCTATGTGTGTAAGTCTATTTATTTGCTAGCCATCTCTCATGATTCCAGTATCCATGGCAATGCCCTCCTCCATGCAGGGATGGCCTTGTCAGGTGTGAAGTTTGAACAGGCCACCTGTACTGGCATTTCTACTTTCCAGTTCTTTCAGCCCCCTTAAGCCACCCTGAAGAACCAAGTTCCTGCTTCACTGCTGTGGAGCCCTCTTCTATCATTCTTCCTATTCTTTCTTCCCCCCACCTCTCTACTTACTTGGATCCCCAAGGTTATGAGATGCTACTTCAGCCATCTTATTCATATTGAACACACTCTGAGCAAGCAATAGCTGATTTTCCAAACCTGAAAGTTAGCTGAAAACTGTGTCCCAGGTAAAAGAGAAGTTGCCTCTGGTGGAGGGACAAACGTGGATGGTATACAGGGAGAAGGTCTTGCATGGCTTTTCAGATAACAAGTAATGGACCTGTAACCTTCCACTCTTGCTTGAGGGGGATGAAGGGATTCAGTGGAAGAAGAAACACCCTCAAGATTTGAGGGACTTGGTCCTGCCAGTTCCCTGACTATGACCTCATGTGACTTATTTCTTTCCTTCTTTCTGACTCATCTTAAAGGAGGGATGGCCAAGATGTCCTCTAGGGTTCTGTTTGGCTGTGACTTCCTGTGACCTCTGGTCAGCTGGGCTCATGAAATGAGTACCATTTGTAAGTTGAGTCCCCCAAACCAGAGGACAGTGAGTCATGCTTGATTGTTCTGTGACCCTCTCCAGGGTCTGCAGCTGCCCTTGGCTTCTCAGGCAAGCGCTCAGCCTCCACCCCTCCATGCCAACAGCACAATCTGGGATTCATTCTTTTCCAGATGCAAGAGCCAAAAAATAAATTGTGCCTTTTTCACAATCAGCCTGGAGTTCTGGTTCCTCACAAACAAGACCATGTGCACCTAAGGCTATATGGGCTACTGTGTCCTGACATGAAGGCATATGGACATGAAGTCCATGCTAGCATATGGCCAGCAGACCAGGACACTCAGTGTTATTTTCGAGACTAAAGTGGAATGTGCTTCAGGCCTGGGCACAATAGGTGGTCTCTATTCCTGCATCATAAATCACTGGGGTAACTGTTTCTCCTAGCCCCTCTTATGACCCAGTATAATGTTGGGATTGAAAGGGTACTGGAGTGGGGGCTTTCCCCTGCTTCTGATCTCCAGGGTCTATAAGTCTCTACTTTCATTGTCTCAGGGGCCATGTGGGATGTAGCAAGGGAAGAAGATGAGACCTTCCATCTTACTCCGTGTGACCTTGGCCCAACCACCTGCATTTTCTGAACCATATTTTCTCACCTGGAACAGGGGAGAGTTTGAGCACGTCATTCTCCAAGGCCTCTCAGTCTATGTTTGGGGCCTCGGTGATTTTAAGAGAGTCATGGAACCAACTATGAGGCTCAGGTCTTCTAATAGCATGGGCTGCCCTTGAGGCCCCTTGTAACCTGATCTCCCATCAGGAAAGATGCTTTCCCTCCAGCTGGCCTTCTATCCACCCCCTTGCCTATACTTTTCTCCGCACTGTGGCAATTCCTACAAACTCCCGTTTCCCTGATTTCTCTTTCTCCAAATATCTATGTGGCAAAACCTTCCTCTCTCTCGAACTTAATTTGCACTCCACGGTCTCTGTGGAGTCTTTCTAATCTCCTGGTGGCCTTATGAATGAGAAATGGTGTCCTCTGGATGTTAATGAGTGTGTACTCTATCCCTCCATGTATATACATCTTGGAATGTGCCTCCGTGAGTATACAGCTCAGATGTGTCTCCATGTGTCTATATAACTTATCTTAAATAGGGGTCTTTACCCCATATACTCTAATCATCTTTCCCATATTTGTGTTTAAACTCTCTCTTTTGATAGTCCTCAGTGGATTGGATAGTGTGGTGGTTTATATATGCTCGGCCTAGGGAGTGGCACTATTGGGAGGTGTGGCCTTGTTGAAGGAAGTATGTCACTGTGGGTTTGGGCTTTGATACCTTCTTCCTAGCTGCCTGAAAGACAGTCTTCTAGTGACCTTCTTGCACCATGCCTGCCTGGACCTGCCATGCTCCAGGCCTGGATGATAATTAACTGAACCTCTGAATCTGTAAGCCAGCCCCAATGAAATGTTATATTTATAAGAGTTGCCTTGGTCATGGTGTCTGTTCACAGCAGTAAAACCCTAACTAGACAGATGGGGTTGATCTCATCTCACTCTTTTAACTTGAGTTGAAAATGGCATGACCTAGGAATCTGCATTATCTTGAGACAATTCTTATGTATATCAAACTTGAAAACAATTCCTAATTCCTAATGCTAGCATTAGGCACACAATTGTCATAAGAATCATGTTTATAGAACTGGTGTAATTTTCAGGCCAATTATTTGTGCTTCTACCATATTCAGATGTGGAATAGTATGATAGCCAATAATAATATCAGCATACACGCAACAAAAAAGATCTAAAACTTAAGAAAGTGAGATGATGTGCCAACGCAACACCCATGGCAAGTAGCTGGGCTAAGATACCCACCCAGATTTCATGACAAACTGCCTGACATTGGCTATCGGTTCTCCAGAGACACTTTCTAAATACAGCTCTAAATCTGGAAGAAGTTAACGCTTTGTCTAGCTGCTCCCAGGGGACTGGACCTCTTTGATTGCTTTAGAGGAAATGCATCTTGGTGTACAATACTCCAAGTCATGTCACAAACCAGTGTACGTATTAAGATTAGACTATGAGAGGTGTTTATGTATCAAAAGAGCCAAAGAAGGACCTATGGAGATGGCTTAGTCAGTAGAGTTCTTATGTACAAGCTTGAGAACTAAGTTGAACAAGGGGGAAAAAAACCTAGGTGTGGTGGTGTGCTTGTAATCCCAGCATGGGAGACAGTAGGTCAGTCACTCTAGGCAAGTTGGTGAGGTCTAGGTTCAGTGAATGATCCTATCTCAGAAAAATAAGGTAGAAAGTGATTGAAATCCCCTATATAGACTTTTTGTCTATGCATGTAAACACATACATGTATACCTTCCCATACACATGTAAATGCACACACACACACACATACACACACATACACACTCACACACACCACACCATATACCGCATACAAAGAGCAAATCACCAGGTTTTCTGTGATAAATAGTGATGATAATTATAAAACCAATTCCTTTGTTTCCCCTATAATAAGCCAGGTAAGAATGAATGGTTTCAGACTTGAAGTAGAGGTAGGTCTTTTAGTTTTAAGAATCCAGTGAGTCACAAACCAGGGAAAGTTCCAGGCCTCATTTACTCTCATATCTGCTCACTAACAATAGTGCTGATAATGGTACCATACTTGTTAGGGTCAGAGGCTGGGTCTTGGAAACCCTCACAAGCTAGACTCAGCCACATGTCCTTAATAGAAAGACAAGTGACAGTGTAATAAGGAGAAAGGAGATTTATTCAATATGACCACACTGGAAAGAGGAACAAATAAAGAGATCCAAACACATCCTCCCCATAGCCCAAGTCCATCTTAGGGTCTTGACATGAGGTTTAGTTTTAAATAGAGTGCAAGAAGCTCTGGTTACACAAGAATGGTGTGTCCCCATTCATCATTGACCCATCATTGTCTGGGCCCCTGACTGTCCTGCAAGGTAGTCTGATAAATTGTTAGAATCCTGTAAAAATCTTTCTGGGAGAAATGTTGCCCATGTGACTGGCACAGGTTTTTAGCCTGTTCTTTCTCCCAGTATGAGATTCCTGAGGAATTTCCAGGTACTTGAAGACCAGTGTGTCTGAGTCTTACATAGTCTTACAGTCAAGGGGGGAAGAGTACAAGTATATTTCTTAAGTCATCTTTGCTCCTCCTGGGGCAGAGACAATGAGGGTGCTTTATAAAGTCCTGTCCCACTGCTTTTGATTTCTATGATCACTGGTTGAAGCTTATGGCATGCTCATGGCAGGACCACATGCCTTTTGCAGACATTATTGCCTTCAATTCCTTCATCAAGGGCTCAATGGACTTGCTTGGGGCCAAAGCTAGGAAGTAGAAGGGATAGAATTTGAACCCAAGACTGTGCTCTTACCTCTGTACAGACTTGCTTCCTGGGGCAAAGCATAGCCAGTCCTCATCTCTGTGCTGAGCCAGCGTGCTTGAATGAGGCTGGTCGAAATGAGCCTGAGGTGTCTGGCAGATGGGCGTGGCAATTCCAGGGAGCTGTGAGAGGCCCTGGGATCTTTCATTCAAGGCTTCATGTCTCCCACTGTCCATTCTTTCCTTCACCTCTGTGACCAGGAGAAGAATTTAAAATTACAACTTAGGCAAATTTAAAACACTGAATTAGTTGGCCACAACACCCAGATTTTCTTGCATAATAAGAGGCCAGAAGGAATGATACTTAGCTAAGTCTAATTTCACATTGGTTGTTGTATTTATTGCCCCTCTATGGCTACTGCTACATCATCACCCTAATCACCAAAACCTCATCATCACCATCATCTCAATCTCCCCACACAAGTCAGGATCTCCAGCTATTTCTCACCCAGTACCTGGACACATATGTCGGTTTCTACTGCCACAGCCATCCATTCCGTCCCTTCAAGACCACTCAGACCAGCCTAGCCACTTCTGCTACATGACCACCATTCACCATCTTCATCACCATCAGCAGCACACCATGGCAACCACCAACATCGCCATCATTCACTACCACACCCGTCATACATCTTCCATCGCTCTGGAAAATCTGCTTTTAAGACCCCAGCACCTTAGTCATACATTTATGTGTGAATTTCAGATATTCTTTTAGCCCCAGCATGGCTTTTGCTGTCTATTTCCCACTCCCTTCTTCATTGTTGGGGTCCCAGAGCTCTGTCTGAGCCTGACTCCACCTCAAGCCAGAGGCTCTCTTCTGCCTTGCCTTATTCCTGGCACTGTACACATCCTCAAACATGGAATTTCTTTTCTCCAGTCCTGAATAACCTGGCTATTCCCCTGTAGTTAAGGAACTGAGTGTCTCTTGGGATTTGTTAGGCTTTTTAGCCAGCAGCAGCAACTCCATATGACGGACTTTATCATTAATGATACCTTTGAGCATTTCATACATGCCAGCTCCTCGTCCATCTGAGAAGACAGGCGGGGAACCAGATGACCAAGCATTCTTTCTAGTTCCTATATCATACTTATCACTTGCTGAGGGAGCTGGTATGAGATGACTTTAGCTGATTTACAGAACTGTTTTCTGGTATGGGCTGCTAGCTCATTGCTAAGATGGAGTGAAGATTCAGTGGCAAGGTGCCCTTTCCAACTTGCTACTTCTAGAAGCAGCAGCTTCTACTTGAGTATCAAGCCTGGTGGCCTCTGGGGGGGCCAGACAAAAACTTATATGCTTTTCCAAGCATGAGTCATTGGTCTTTTTTGTGACTGTCCTGTTTTAAGAACACTGTAATTACTGAATCTGGGAGCACAGCTGTCCTTGGGGTATGTATCAAACCATCTGGTCCCCAAGATGTTCCCAAGTTACTTTTGTACCCAGTGGGCTTTTGTTTTTGTCTTGTGAATTTACCTGAGCATCCCATCGACTGCCTGCTCATTGTCCTCTATCATGTCTTTGGCATATTTCCCTTCATTTTTTGATGGCCTACACAGTCCTGCCTGATGTTGTTGAGGTCATTGCATTAGGCAATATCCCAGGAACAATGATCCAACAGTGATATTTTTAGAGAAGGCCATGTGAGGCTATGGAAATTGTACACAGTGTTCAGTATCCATGCCTGTGATTCAGATTTGGGCTCATCTACTCATATGCTGGGTAAGTGACCTGAGTCTGAAGGGCCTAGATTTCCCATGAGGCCAACGAGCATAATGGCACTACCCGGAGAGTTATGAGGTGATTAAACAGACAACAGAGTATGTGATTTAGAGCAATTCATAGCACTTACTAGATCCCTTTTTTTAAAAAGAGCCAATTTAGTTCCTACTCCTCTTGAGCTTTTATTGTAGCATCTTGATTGGAGAGAATTAAAATGCAGCCGAGATTGCTTTCCTGAGAAACCAAGGGACAATATTTCTCAAGCAATTATATCCAAAGGAGAGCTAACCTGGGAAGATGGATATTTACATAAGAGGTGTCTCAGTCTCTGGGTGATTGCTGTCTCCTATGTACATCTTGCTGGGAGGGGTTGCAGACATGATCTCTACCCTCTATGCGGCTCTTTATATAATTAAGTCCATCTGATATTTTGCATAAATCCATCAGTGGTGTCAGAACAAAGGGTCAAGGGGACTAAGTAGCTCCAGCCGATCATTCATTGTCCATGTCTGAGGTCTAGTTTGAATTTTTTTCATGTTCTCAGCTGGCTTCCCAATATTGACAGGGACTTTATCTCACTGAACCCCAGTTTTTTGCCTACAACTGGATTTGGCAAATCCTACTTCAAGATGACTTAAATATGAAGGGAGTAAAGATCTGAACCCAAATTGCTTCATAATGAAGGGTGAATTGCAGAAGATAATGGAGAAGACCAGAGACAGGGCTTCAGATATAGTTTTGTATGTCTATTGTCTATTACTAGAACAATTAGATGCATTTTATGGTTTTTTTTTTCCTTTCTCATTAGACTGGTTTCTTTCTTTCTTTTCTTTCTTTCTTTTCTTTTCTTTTCTTTTCTTTTTTTTTTTTTTGAGACAAGGTTTCTCTGTGTAGCCCTGGCTGTCCTGGAACTCACTCTGAAGATCAGGCTGGCCTCAAATTCAGAAATCTGCCTGCCTCTGCCTCCCGAGTGCTGGGATTAAAGGCTTGCACCACCACTGCCCGGCTGACTAGTTTCTTTTATTTATCGCATGTATGTATAGAGTTTCTCATGACCAGCCTCTGTCATCTTAGAGTAGACCCTTCAGGCTAATATGTCTACTTCTGGGTCAACCCCTATAACTACATGATTTTCTTCCCACTCTGAAGCTAGGACTAGTGTCACTCAAAGCTTCTGCCAGGCTGTGAGGGAAGTTTAAGAGCTGAGATAATGTTGGGAAGACAAATACCATACTACTCAGAATGGCGTTTTTAAGGATTAAGGAACTACCACGATAATACTTCAGCTGAAGGTTTTTGAGCATTGACTCAGACAGGCAGAAACTCAAGATGACCCAACGTGATGAGTAGAACTACCTATTCCTCTTGACGCATACCAAATCTCATTGCTAATTATTACGCAGCTCAGATTTCTTGTACTTTTACCTACTTCCTGCCTGGCATTATTATTAATTTATATGGCTGGCTCAATAATGGTCTCCTTCCTCACTCATTTTCTAACTGCCAGACCTGGAATTGTTACTTGCATTGGATGGTAAAAAGACTTCAACTACTAGCCTAAAGATTTTCAGATTATGTAGGTGGATTACAGACAATGTAGTCACAGAATCCTCATAAGAGTGACATGGAGAAGATGAAAGGTGGTGAAATCAGGGGTTGGAGTGCTGGGTTTTGAAGGTGGTGGAACACAAGTCAAGAAACACATGGCTACTAGACACTGCAGACTTGAAAGAAATGAATTTTATCTGCTCACAGCCTCCAGAAGAAGTTAATCCCGCTAATACCTATAGTCCAATAATATGGATTCCAGACTTCCAGTCTCTAAAACATAAGACAATGGCTCTGTATTGCTTTAAGCCACCATACTGTGATAATTTGCCCATAGGATAGTTATACAATATAAAAATAACTGCTATCCTATAGAAAGCCAGTTGCTCAGCTAAGTGCTTTTATATTATTTTACAGAACTCTCACAATAATAGTTGGTGTCTGTGGTGGTTAATATTCTGTGTCAATTGACTGGACTTAGATTTGTGAGGCATACTTTTTTCATTTAAAGGAAGGATTGTCTGAGGGGGAAGATACACTCTGAATGTAGGTGGTAAACTCTTGTGGGCTAGAGGTCCCTCCATCTAATTAAAGGGAAAAGGAGACAACCAACCAAGTACCAGCATTTTCTTTCTCTGCTTTCTCATCTGCCATGGCCTCATGACAACGGCAAATTAACCCCCCACTGCACCCTAAACCTGAGCCCAAACCAACCCTTCCTCTCATAAGTTGTGTCTGTCAAGTGTTTTGCCACAGCAATGAAAGAGTAACCAACATAATGGTAATAATTGTCATTAAAGCTTAATTCATTAATGCTCAAACAGAATAAAAATGATGTGCCATGTTTTTCTGAACATACATTCTTCAGATGAGGGATGAAGCTAGTATGTACAGATAGCCAAGGGCAGGAACAGTGACTGCCACTCATTGATCTGTGCTGTCTTTTCAGAGAACGTTTCCCTGCTCTTTTCCTCACCTCTTGGCAACCAGGTGTCTGTCTGGGGCTTTCCCAATAGACCAGATTCTCACTGTTCTGAGCAGAGCTTCATCCTCATGTCTGGCTCTGTTCTGCTCCATGAGCATCCTGCCGCCTCCTTGTTCTTTTCATCTCAGTGAGTAAACAGTATTTCCTCCACCTCATTTCAACAGTTTCAAATTTAAAGCAGCCACTGATATCTGCTAGTCCCTGTGGCTGGCTGATTTACTGGATTGGGACTCTTGTTAAAGGTGGAGTAATCAGGTAAATTGTCTTAGGTAGGGTTTCTATTGCTGTCAAGAAACATGACCAGAAACAAGTTGGGGAAGAAAGAGTTTGTTTGGCTTACTCTTCCAAATCTCTGTCCATCATCAAAGGAAGTCAGAACAGAACATAGCAGGAACCAGGAGGCAGGAGCTGATACAGAGGCTATGGAGGGTGGTGTTTACTGACATGCTTATCATGACTTGCTCAGCCTGTTTTTTTAAATAGAACCCAGGACCATTAGCTCAGGGATGGCACAACCAAGAAATAGGCTAGGGCCTCCCCCATCAATGGTGAACTAAAAAAATGCCTTACAGGCTTGCCTACAACTTGATCTATGGAGGCATTTTGTTTCTTTCCTTTCTCCTTTTTTTATTATTTTATTTTTCCTTAAATTACTTATCTATTCACATCCTGATTGCAACTATTCTCCCTCCTCTCTTCCCACTCCCACCCTCAAACATCCCTCCCATTTCTCCCTCAGAGGAGAAGTAGAGGTCCCTCATGGGTACTAACCTGCCCTAGCACATCAAGCCACAGTAGGACTAGGCACATCCTTTCCTACTGAGGCCAGACAAGGTGGCCAAGCTCGGGGAAGTGGATCCAAAGTCAGGTAATAGAGGCAGAGACAGTCCCCACTCCAATTATTAGGAAACACACAAGAAGACCAATCTGAATATCTGCTATTATCTATAGGGAATCTAGGTTCCTGAACAGAACACCAATGGCTCAAGCACTAAGATCAATGATTAATAAATGAGACTTCATGAAACTGGAAAGCTTCTGTAAGACAAAGGACAATGTCAATAGGACAAGATGGCAACCTACAGATTGAGAAAAGATCTTCACTAACCCTACATCTGACAGAGGGCTAATATAATATATATATATATATATATATATATATATATATATAAAGAAATTAGATACCAACAAACCAAATAACTCAATTGAAAATAGGGTACAGGGCTAAACAGATAATTCTCATTAGAGGAATCTCTAATGGCTGAGACACACTTAAAGAAATGTTCAAAGTCCTTAGTACTCAGGGAAATGCTAATCCAAACAACTCAGAGATTCCATCTTACACTCATCAGAACGGCTAAGATAAAAAACAAAACAAAACAAAACAAAAACACTCAAGTGATAGCTCATGCTGGCGTGAATATGGAGCCAGTGCAAACTTGTACAACCACTATGGAAATAAAACTGGCAGTTTCTCAAAAATTTAGGAATAGTTGTATCTCAAGATTCAGCTCCACAACTTGTTGATGTATACCCAAAAGAAGTTCTATCATATCACAAGGACACTTGCTCAACTATATTTATAGGAGCTTTATTTGTAATATCCAGAAACTGGAAACAATCTAGATGCCCCTTAACTGAATAATGGATAAAGAAAATGTGGTTCATTTATACAAAGGAATACTACCCAGCTATTAAAAACAAGAAGGCATTATATGAATTGAGGTTTCTTCCTCTCAGACAGGTTAACATAAAACTACTCAGCACACAAATATAATACAGAGCAGGCAACATGGCAGTTATTGAGATCTATATTCACTCTGGGAGGGGGGGTGGCTGTCTTATTATCCCCATTCTATAGATGGAAAAATATAGACCAAGTGAATCCTGGAACGTTATTCAGTTAAATAGTCATGTGGTAGTGGTGGTCATGGTAGAGGTTGGATCTAAACCTGGGCAATGCAGCCTAGATATGTGTGATCTTTGCCTTGGTGAGTTGTTCTAAAGGCAGAGTAGCCACTTGTGCTGAGGAGCCAGCTGAAGGCAGGCTCCAGATGCAGGGACTGAGGTAAGAGCCTGCCTGCTTCCACCTGTGGCCAGAAACCCTGGTCAAGACCTCCATATACAAGCAGTGCAGAGAGAGAGCTACCTGCCCACTTGTGCTGAGGAGCCAGCTGAAGGCGGGTTCCAGGTGCAGGGACTGAGGAAAAGCTGGAAGCAGAGCCTGCCTGCTTCCACCTGTGGCCAGAGACACCCGCCTGGCCAACCAGGACTCCATATACAAGCAGTGCAGGGAGAAAGCTACTCGCCCACTTACGCTGAGGAGCCAGCAATAGGAGGACTCCAGATGCAGGATCTGAAGAACAGCTGGAAGAGAGAAAAGGTCTCCCAGGATTATTGGCAACTGAGCTTGAAAGAAAGACAAGCCACAGTCAGAGAGAGAAAGACCAGCTAACACCAGAGATAACCAGATGGCAAAAGGCAAGGGCAAGAACACAAGGAACAGAAATCAAGACTACTTGGCTTCATCAGAACCCAGCTTTCCCACCACAGCCAGCCCTGGATACCCCAACACACCAGAAAAGCAAGACTCAGACTTAAAATCACTTATCAAGAGGATGATAGAAGATTTTAAGAAGGAAATAAATAACTCCCTTAAAGAAATACAAGAGAACACAGGTAAACAACTGGAAGCCCTTAAAGAGGACACACAAAAATCCCTTGAAGAATTACAGGAAAACACAATCAAACAAATGAACAAAACCATTCAGGAATTAAAAACAGAAATAGAAACAATAAAGAAATCACAAAGGGAGACAACCCTGGAGTTAGAGAACATAGGAAAGAAATCAGGAGTCATAGATGCAAACATCACCAACAGAATACAAGAGATGGAAGAGAGAATCTCAGGTGTGGAAGATACCATAGAAAACATGGACACAACAGTCAAAGAAAACACAAAATCCAAAAAGCTCCTACACCAAAACATCTAAGATATCCGGGATGCAATGAGAAGACAGAACCTGAGGATAATAGGTATAGAAGAGAATGAAGACTCCCAACTTAAAGGACCAGTAAATATCTTCAACAAAATTATAGAAGAAAACTTCCCTAACCTAAAGAAAGAGATGAACATAAATATACAAGAAGCCTACAGAAAGCCAAATAGACTGGACCAGAAAAGAAATGTCTCCTGTCACATTATAGTCAAAGCACCAAATACACAAAACAAGGAAAGAATATTAAAAGCAGTAAGGGAAAAGGGG
>JADRCH010000060.1:3026589-3094506 GCA_019843965.1 Rhynchomys soricoides
ATGCGCACTAGCCTGTTTACAACTTGTCCTCGGCCGAATGTAGGTGCCATCTTGTAATGGCGGATGTGGGTGCTCAGGCAGCTCCCAACAAGTCATCAGGGAAATGCAAATCAAAACAACCCTGAGATTCCATCTCACACCAGTCAGAATGGCTAAGATCAAAAACTCAGGTGATAGCAGATGTTGGCAAGGATGTGGAGAAAGAGGAACACTCCTCCATTGCTAGTGGGAATGCAAGATGATACAACCTCTCTGGAAATCAGTTTGGCAGACCCTCAGAAAAATGAACATAATACTACCTGAGGACCCAGCTATTCCACTCCTGGGCATATATCCAGAAGATGCTTGAACATGTAATAAAGACACATGCTCCACTATGTTCAAGGAATGGATACAGAAAATGTGGTACATTTACACAATGGAATACTACTCAGCTATTAAAAACAATGACTTCATGAAATTCGTAGACAAATGGATGGATCTTGAAAATATCATCCTGAGCGAGGTAACGCAATCACAAAAGAATGAACATGGTATGTACTCACTGTTAAGAGGTCCTTAGCCCAAAAGTTTGAAATACCCAAGAGTCACTTCACAGCAACAGTAGTTCTGAGTGTGACGTCCCAAATGGAGGGCTTGGAGAAAGGACTGAAGGAGCTGAGGGACTGTGCAGCCCCAGGGAGGTAGCAGCAGTGGCAACTGGCCTGACCCCCTGATACTTCGGGAGACTGATCCACCAACTAAACAATACACATGGAGAGACCCATGATGTTGGCCACAAATGCGGCAGAGGAGGGTCTTGTTATCCGTCAGGGGGAGGAGAGGTCCTTGGGCCTGAGGGTGTTAGATCCCCCAGTATAGGAGAATGACAAGGAGGAAAGACAAGAGTGGGTGGGCGGGTGGGAGGGTGGGTTGGAGAATATCCCCATATTGGCAGGGGGAAGGCGGAGGGAATGAGGAGGTTCCAAAGGGGAGATCTGAAACATTTGAAATGTAAATAAAATATGAAAATAAAAAATAAAATAAAATAAAAATAAAGGCAGAGTAAAAACTATTGCATTCCCAAAGAGCACAAAGGGGGTCACTTGAGCACAAGCTGTGTCTGAGAAGTGGGGAATCTATAGCCAGGAGGCTATTGGGTAGAATAAACTGAAAGCAAGCAAACAGTGTGTCCTATCTGGTTGGATGCTGCTGTGAGGTGCCCCAGTCACATGTTGTCTGAGAAGTGTTTCCTTTTGCAAATACAACGAGCAGGAGCTGGGCATAAAACTGCTATATGAGTTTGGATTTTGAGTTTCATTCTAGGATCTCACAGTGTACCATCCAGAGCTGAGAGCATTTAAATTCATTATATACGGTTTAATGTCAATATTTTCTCTACCAGAGACACCTATAAATACCTTCACATGGCGAACTGCTTCAAAATATCATTCAATACAGTAAATTTATAGTTTTTGTTTTAGTATATGAAATAATTAGCTTGGTAAGTGGAGATGATATGCTTTCTGGCAAAAGTAAAATAGTCAGTTTTGACTATTTTACTAGTCAAATAGTCAAAATAGTCAGTTTTGACTAGTCTGAGTTATTACACATAGTTGAAGTGCCTTTTTACATCCACCAGGCTCTCCTGTTTAGGATCAAAGAGAGAAACAAAGACAGGTATAAATAATCTTTGCAGTTTTATCTTTTGAGTAGGTATAAATATGCACTATATGTTAAATATTCATAGTGCATAACGTAATGGAGTGAAATATCTGTGATGGTGTTGTGTGTCCAATTGGACTGGCTGTACTCCCTAGCTACTAAACCAGACGCCAATCTAGGTTAACATCTATAGTTTGTTACCTTCCTGTAAGACTCATTTCCTCTGAAAACATGTGTTGGTAACATTCAGTGAAAATGAAGTTTTTAGAGAAGTAGAAATAGTGTCTGTGTTAGTAGCTCCAACTCTGACTCAGTTTCCAGATGGGAAGTCTATCCTTCAGTCATTGGATTTGCCAGTTCCCAAATTATGTTAGATTATTCCTTAAGATCGATCGATCAATCAATCAATCAATCAATCAAAAAACTCTGCTTCTCCCCCCATGTACATGCATACATACACATATATAACTACACACACTCACACATACATACACACATGTACAAGCATGTTGTATCATATTGTTTCTATGTCTTCTGAGAACTCTGACTACTGTGATAATGAACAACTTTCATTGAAAAACACAGTTACCTGATTACCTATATGCAAACTCACTGGGGTCTAAGTTACTTTATATATTATTCTCCACTTGTGGGTTATTGGCAAAAAGTAGAAAGACATGAACTGCTGTTCTCTTGCAAGGTGACTTCAGATCTGTGTGTAAACAAGCTTCCTCCTCAGGCCTATGAATTAAAGCCAATATGTCATAACTATTTTTTGTTAGACAACTAATATTCCATGTTTATAGATACATCTTTCAAATAAACATAAAACTGTATATAATCAGGTATGAAGGCATAAGATGTTTCTAAATTCATAGCCTTCATCTACTTGAATTACCAATAGGTCTAAAAGTATAACTTTAGTGTGAGTGTTTGTGGTGATTTTTAAAGATACATTTTTTATTAATGTGTGTCTATATGAGTAAATACCTTGTGTGTTTGGATGACAGTAGAAGCCAGAAGAGGGAATCAAATTCCCTGGATCTAGTTACAGATGGGTGATTGTGAGCTGCACCATATCGGTTCTATGACCAAGCTAACTCAGTCAACAGGGTCTCAAGGGAAGGAGGGAGGATTGAAAAGATAAAGACAATTAGACAACATGATAACATGACTCCAACCAATGCTGAGGCTGAAGCGAGTTTATTTTTCTCCAGTCTGCTTTTATGCCATTCTAATTGCATGCAAAGAATAAGATCAGTTCTAGGTCAAGGAGCAAACAACGTAGGTTTTTTTTTTTTAGAAAAAAAAAAAAAGTCAAGGAACAAACAAGGTGATAAAGAAAGTCCTGTGGCATTCAGGGTCTTATCAAGATGATAAAAATCTTGAGTCTACTTTCTTGTCCTAGCCAAAAGTCATATTCTTGCCTGAGCCTACTTCCATGTCCTGGCCCAATGTAAAATTCTTGTCAAATTTCTAGAAGTGTCCCCAAGAGCTCTCCAAAGTTCTGGGAACCAAACTTTGGTCCAAAGGAACAGTATTGAAGGCTCTTAACTGCTGAGACATCTCTCTATTAAAGAGGTTTCTTTGTATTAGGAAATGCTGAGGCAGCTGGCCTATACGCACATGAACTCTGGACTTAGATGTGAAATAGGTGACATGAAATGTATTCCATTTGATGGAGTCCAGGGGTTAACAATCACACTCACGGAACATCAGATTTACACAGAGATCAAAATAGCTTTAACACTGGTAACACTAGGGAAAACTGCTTATACACAGTGCTCAAATGGCCTAGACTGGCAGGACTGTTCCCACTTCAGCTTTAGGTAGAGAATGCTATTAGGGAGGAGGAGAGAATAAGACCAGGCAAGTACTGGCTTAGCCTGTTCAGTGCTTCTTGCTTTAAATCTGCCATTTAGGTTCCTAAATTCTCTTCCCAGGAAAGGAGTAAAATGACTAAAAGGAGTATCCCATTGTACAAGATGAGGCACATGGTAATGTATCCACGAAACTATGATGAGCTTTTTGTGTTGGACATGAAGAATAACTAAGGCACGATGCTGTTTCAACCTGGTCACTTAGCTTCCTAACTTTTTGGTAAAAAAGACTTGAGGGGAAAAGCTTTCAAATAATTCCTGGAAAGAACATCAGAGCTTTGAGTAAGATAGCTTTTCTAAGGCAGAGCTCAGACCCTTACTAGCTGAGTCATGGTGCACAGTTCTCTCTCTCTCTCTCTCTCTCTCTCTCTCTCTCTCTCTCTCTCCTTTTTTTTCATACTTTATTTACATTTAAAATGTTTCCCCCTTCCCAGATCTCTCCTTTGGAACCTCCCTATTCCCCCCTGCCACTATGAGGGTATTCCCCCAACCACCCACCCACACACTCTCGGTTTCCTTCCTTGGCATTTTCCTATAATGGGGGATCTAACACCCTTAGGCCCTAGGGCCTCTGCTCCCCCTGATGGCTAACATGACCCTCCTCTGCTGCATATGTGGCCAGCACCATGGGTCCCTCCATGTGTATTCTTTAGTTGGTGATCCAGACTCCAGGAACATCAGGAGGTCAGGCCAGTTGCCACTGTTGCTCCCTCACTGGGGCTGAAAATTCCCTCAGCTCCTTCAGTCCCTTCTCCAACTCCTCCATCTGGGACCTCACACTCAGCCCTACTGTTGCTGTGAAGTGACTCTTGGGTATTTCAAACTTTTGGGCTAATAACCTCTTAACAGTGAGTACATACCATGTTCATTCTTTTGTGACTGCGTTACCTTGCTCAGGATGATATTTTCAAGTTCCATCCATTTGCCTGTGAATTTCATGAAGTCATTGTTTTTAATAGCTGAGTAGTATCCATTGTGTAAATGTACCACATTTTCTGTATCCATTCCTCTGTGGAGGGACATTTGGGTTGTTTCCAGTTTCTGGCTATTATAAATATGGCTGCTATGAACATAGTGGAGCATGTGTCTTTATTACATGTTCAAGCATCTTCTGGGTATATGCCCAGGAGTGGAATAGCTGGGTCCTCAGGTAATATGATCATTTTTCTGAGGGTCTGCCAAACTGATTTCCAGAGAGGTTGTATCATCTTGCATTCCCACCAGCAATGGAGGAGTGTTCCTCTTTCTCCACATCCTCACCAACATCTGCTGTCACCTGAGGTTTTGATCTTAGCCATTCTGACTGGTGTGAGGTAGAATCTCAGGGTTGTTTTGATTTGCATTTTCCTGATGACTAGGGATGCTGAACATTTCATTAGGTGCTTCTCAGCCATTCGAGTTTCCTTAGTTGAGAATTCTGTTTAGCTCTCTTCCCCATTTTTTGATAGGGTTATTTGGATCTCTGGCATCTAGCTTCTTGAGTTCTTTGTATACATTGGATATTAGCCCTCTATTGGACATAAGATTGGTAAAGATCTTTTCTCCATCTGTTGGTTGCAGTTTTGTCCTATTGACAGTGTCCTTTGCCTTACAGAAGGTTTGCAATTTCATGAGGTCTCATTTGTCGATTCTTGATCTTAGAGCACAAGTCATTGGTGTTCTGTTCAGGAACTTTTCCCCTGTGCCCAAGTGTTCGAGATTCTTCCCCACTTCCTCTTCTATTAGATTCAGTGTATCTGGTTTTATGTGGAGGTCCTTGATCCACTTGGACTTGAACTTTGTACAGGGAGATAGGAATGGATCAATTTGCATTCTTCTACATGTAGACCACAGTTGAACCAGCCCCATTTGTTGAAGCTGCTGTCTTTTTTCCACTGGATGGTTTTAGCTCCTTTGTCAAAGATCAACTGACCATAAGTGTGTGGTTCATTTCTGGGTCTTCAGTTCTATTCTATTGATCTACCTGCCTGTCACTGTACCAATACCATGCAGTTTTTATCACTACTGCTCTGTAGTACAGCTTGAGTTCAGGGAGGCTGATTCCCCCAGAAATCCTTTTATTTTTGAGATTAGTTTTTGCTATCCTGGGTTTTTTGTTATTCCATATGAATTTGAGAATTGCTCTAAGTCTATGAAAAATTGAGTTGGAATTTTGATGAGGATTGCATTGAATCTGTAGATGGTACACAGCTCTCTTAACCTCTCTATGTCTTGGTTTCTTTAGTTGTAATTTCAGGGCAATATCAATCCTGTTATCGATGATTGCTTCAAGTAAATGAATTAATAGATAAAATCATTTGTTAAAGTATCTGAAAGACAGCAATCAATTTCATTATGTTGAGAGTATTTTATTAATAGAATAAAATGATGCACAGTTATTTAAAAATGACTATGAACTAAAAACAAAGCCTTTCAAAATATTTCATGTTCCCTTAGACCAGGAACTAGTCAAAGAATACAGTGATGTTAATGGAAATATTCACTCTGTTTAAAACCTTCAGATTCTGGTAAAAGAAATATATTAGGAATCAATCAGTAATGATAAAAATAGTAAAGGGGATGAATTCAAGGGACAAGACCGTGATTATTAAATTTCCATGTCCACTTGACTGGGTCAGAGGGTGCCTAGATTGGGAACTTTGTGGATTTCTCCCTGACAGTGTGCTGGGAGGAGATTAACCTTTGACTTGAAAGACCAAGCAAAACAGTTTTGCTTTCTAGAGGGGCTTCCTTGACCAGTTAAAAGACTGAACAGAATAAAAACAGGAAAGTCCTCTTGCCTCAGTGTCCTGGAAGATGGACACATGCTTTTACCTTGCTGTCAATTTCAAGGTGAGAAACAGGCTTTTTCTTAGTTTTCTACCTACATCTTATGCCAGTGGTTTTAACCCCTTGCAGGCTGAGACAGCAGGTCAAACTAAGGAGGACAGTACAGGGAGCTAATTCAAACTGCCAGATTCTGAAGGGGGAAAGAAAGACAGTGTTGGACTTAGGATGGAGTTGTGACCTCTGGGGTAGGCAATGTCAAGATATATTAAGACTAGATGGAAAGGGGAAAGAGAGGAGAGGGAGCATGGATAGAAGAGAGGGAGCGCGGTGAGAGGAGAATGATTAACATCTTAAGGCACCTGTAGAGTTGGAAGACTGGATCCTTAATAGGGTTTGTCTACCATCAGAGGGACCATGTGACTAGTCTTCTTCTGACCAGGAGGAAAAGTCAACTAGCCTAGGAAGGACCCAAGTGGTTGTACAGGTTTTAGCAGAGTGCTGGGAAATTCCCACTCAGTGGCTGGCAACTTGCTTCTCTGAGCAGTGAATGCTAGGTTATCTGCTAAGGCGAAGTCCAAAGGGTTCAAGGGCGAGAGGCATGGAAAGGCTATGGGGCATAAGAAAGTAGGGGAGAGACAGGCAGTTCCACTGGGGGAAAGGAGGAAAGACTATGCTGCATATTTTAGTCCCAGAAAAGCTAGAGGCTTGGGCAATGTTATGCACAAGGTCATAGCTTTTGGAGGAAGAGACATAAGTGATCCCCTTTTCCTCTCTCTCAACTTCTTATCCTTTCATATATGAGCAAACTGAGGGCCAGAGATTGTGATTTCGGAAGCATGAAACCATCCACCAACAGAACAACCTGCCATAAATCTATCTGGGTTCTTTTCTGCTAGCTCTTGGCTACCTGTCCATCAAATAAAGAAGCTTTATTTTTCTTGACTTTTCTTCACCTTGCAGATGAAAGGAAGTGATCTCTAGGCTTCTGCAACCCATGTCCTACCATGGTCAAGGTTGGATCTCATATTGCTCAATGAGGGGAAGGTCCCTGTTCCCTCATTCAGACTTGCAAACAAACAGCCCATACTACCCAGACACTACTGAAGCTGCCTGCTTCCTCTGAAGATGAGATTGACTGCTGAGGTGAATTCCAGAAATGCTGACTAGGGAAGCAAAATGTGTGCTATTTAGAAAAACAATAATAAATCAGTGGCTGATTGAGAACATAGTATTTGGAATAATAAAGTAGCTAGAAATCTATTCAAATATGAACACACCAAAAGTGCCTAATGCACTGCAAATTAATAATATATATCATTAATGTGCGTGTGTGTGTGTGTATGTGTGTGTGTGTGTGTGTGTGTGTGTGTGTGTGTGTGTGTAAAGGGCAACTTCAGCACATACATCAAAGGAAGGGCAGACCAGCCTAGAAAGCCTTAGCTAGTCAGAATAAGTAAATCCATTTCAAGATGACATAGACTTTATATGAGAAAATAAAACATTCCCAGGTGCCCAAGAGCTTCTGGCATTTCTGGCTCAGCAAGCACACAAGGAGACATGCAAATACATGCTTACTTGCTGAAGGGGATGGCAGTCATACTGGTGTGGAACCTTCTTTGTTTATGATTCCTTTTGAAGCAGAGGAGATCATCCTTTAGAGGAGCCCATGAAGAGCGCAATCTAGGTAAATTTATCACGACAATGTAGTTGTGTTCTCTTGAGAGCATGAGTGGACAGCTGAAGTGCACTGTCAGGAAATTCATGCATTGTTCTATTAATGAACTCTATTATGTGCTGGGCACCTATGCATGAAGGCATCCATTTGGTAAATGGAGTATTACAGAGATACATGGTTCTGTTGTTTGCAAAGAAAGACAGATAAGGATGTATTTTATACAGAGATAGACACACAAATATGAGTGGATAGTGTTTGTTCTGTGGCAGGAAGCTGAAGGTATAAAGAGACTACATGGAAACTGTTAATGCTTCAGTCCTGCCTATCAGACATGGAACAATGGCTATCAGTTGATGCTGCTGAGAAGAGAGCACAAGGTGATCCTGAATTTGGACACGTTCCTGTGATAGGATTTTTCTCATGGAATTGTGAACACCAAAGAAGTAAAATCTCTTTAGCAATGAGGATTCAAGATCTAACTTCAGCCAGCAGTCTAATTCTCCTTGAAATGTCCTTTCTCCTGTGTTTCTCCCCTTCTTGTTCAGCTCTGAAATAGTACCACCATATCTCTTCCATGGATGAGAGTTCTCCATGCTGTGGGAAAAATGGAGACAGGCAGTTCCAGTCAGTGCTCATAGCTAGAAACATTCCTTTGAAGGTGGAATTGTACTCTTTGGTTTCAGCAAAAACCCCAGGGGGAAATTTGGCCCAATCTGACTTGTGTGATCTTCTCCTATACCAACCAACTTTATGAAATTCTAAGAGTGCTCCGAGCCAAAGCAGAAACTTAATGCTGTGTCTGAAGAGCCAGTGGTGTGGTCAAGAGTGCCTATAGAGCTCAGGGAATAGCTCAGGACTTGTCTTTGGAGGAAAAATTGGTGTCATGACCAGAAAACCAGAGGAGGATATTGGAAAGGCAAATAAAAATGTCAAAACCAAATCAAAGCACTAAGATGCCTACTTTACAGAACCAGGCCTGCTGAGACAAAAAGACATTGAAATGCTTGAGCCCCACTAATGCAAGGGTTTTCTAATACTTTCCTGGGCTCATAGGATACCCAGGGTCCCATGGCAAAACCAAGGAAATTCCAGAAAAGCTGAATAACCTTGGAGACCAGTAGCCCCACACTTTCTTAGTGTTATTTTTATCATAAAGATTCTAAGGTGCGACTATGCAGCTAGAAATGACAATTTGTTTTTTAAGTCTATCATCACAGTGTAGGGATAGCAAATGGATACTGTCTTCAACCTGCTTCTTTCAGGTTGCTATAGCAAATGTACCACAGCCTGAGTGGCTTGTAAACAAAAGTTTAGGGGCTTCTTCCCTTTATTGAGGCAGGGCGTCTAAGACCAAGATGTTAGCTACCAAGTAAGGCAGGTAGGTACCTTTGGGGACAAGCTCCTACTAACACACTTTCAAAGTGCCTTACTTGTTTTTGTTTTTCTTGCTAAAACTTCAAATAAAACTGAGTACTCCCAGAACCATTCCTTGCTGTTATTTTTATCCTTCTCAATGTGTGTTCAATGACCTTGAGCTAACATGTATCTGCTCTTTGCTTCTTAAACTATGACCTGAAGCTGAGGAAGACTAGGAATGTGCTCCTTAACTAAGCATGCTCAGGAATGTGCCCAGATCTAAAGTGGTTCCTCGTATACATATGCATAGGCTCTCTAAATAGAATCCCATGACACTCTTATTTGAGGACATTGTTTCGGAAATAACTCTTGTGCACTCCTTTGTGCAAACACATCTTCCTCCACTCATGGTTTTTGGTCATGCTTGTTTTGGGCTTTGTCCTCACCTAGATATAAGCATATAGCATTAGGTCACAAAGACACAGACAGATTCATTATATACTGAGGGCCCTCTTTCTGATCACAGATGAAGCAATCTTTTTCTAAAAATTAATTAATTTTATTGTTTGAGAATGTATATATATATGTACAAACATACATATATACATATATACTCAAATACATATATACATATACACATATACACATACATACATACACACATGCACGCACACACACACACACACACACACATATATATACTTCAATCACATAGACACTCCAGTTCTCTCCTTTTTTCACTCTACCTTTATATTTCTAATTTCATGTAGTTTTAAAAACAAAACAAAATACAAACAAGAATTCACTTAGTGCTGCCTGTATATACATGGGTGAAGGACCATCTACTTGGAGCGTGGGTAGTCTTTCTAAAGTAAAGGGATTCTTCCTCTCCAAGAAACCATAAATTGCCTCTAGCTCCTTAGTATGGGTAGAACATCCTGATCAGTGCTGGAATTGTGGCTGAGATGATCTTGTGCATGCAGTCACAGTTGCCGTGAGTTCATGTGTGGCACTACTATGCCTGCTCTTCTGCAGACATCCACTCACTACCTTTAGCACTTACAGCCTTTCCACTCCTCTTTCCATCATGATTTCTGAGCCTTGGAGGAAGTGGGTGTACGGATGTCCCATTTAGAGTTGAGAATGGCACAGTCTTTTATTCTTGGCGTAGTGACTGGTTGTTGGTCTCAGTATTACTCATGAATACACATTCTTGCTATAACCACAAAAGAAGAAAGGTCAAGGCAGCCTTTTCTGGAGCACTAATTCTATTTCATTCAAGTAACCTCTATTCTCATGGTTTTCTTCTTTCCTAACGACTCTACCTTTTCATACAATTGCCATGGGGACTAGGATTCAATGCATAGTTTTATGGAGACACAAGCATTCAGACTGCAAGAAAGAGTAAAGAACAAATGAGGGCATCAGTGTTTAACACACATCCTCTCAGTGTAGAGGCTTCTCATTGGTTTAAAGAAAAAGGCAAAGGAGTCGATTCTCTACATCGGCTGTGTATGGACCAATACCCAGTCAGGTTCTAAAGTAAATACTTTGGGCAAAACCAGTGGACTGTGCTTTAAAAGGATTCAGGAGATGGTGACTTAGCCATTTTGAAGTGAGGGCAGATCAGTGCAGTAGGTAGCAGGGCAGATGAAGCTAAATGCCAGTAGGCTCCAGAAAGCACGAGACAGTTGTTTAATTATTATCAGCAACAGACTTTCTGCCTGAGGCTGGGCTTCTATATGTGCTTGGAAGTATGTTCTGAGGCAAGCTTCAACACACAAAAAGGGTAGGAACAGAATGGACATATGGTAGATTTTTGAAAAAAAAAAAAGTCTGTTAGAAAAATTATCTTCTTGCATAAAAATCCCCCTTTTCTCTTTTCTCCCACCCTATAGACATTAAGTTAATGCATGCTATGCTTTCATTTGTAGAGTGGAAACTTACTGGCTAGGACTCAAAAACAAAATAAATTTAGGAAGAAAACACATAGATCTAGAAAGAGTTTTTGAGTTTACCTGTACTAACATCTAAATTTACAGGGAAAGTGCAAGGTCTAGTGACAGAGGTGCCCTGCTCTCTTCTCTGATATGAAAAACAATGCTTAGCAAACATCTGGTAAGTACATCAGCACATGGCCTTATCTTTTGGTGTAGGATTCTTGCTGTGTCTTTCAAGCAAAGGATGGCATGAAACATAACCTGTCTTGTGGGGAGCCGCCTGAGTCGCACCCACATTTGCCATTACAAGATGGCGCCTACATCCGGCCGAGAACAAGTTGTAAACAGGCTAGTGTGCATGCACCTGGTAATTTTCCACCTCAGAGTCTCAGCCTCTCTCGTGGCGTCATCTGGCCTGACGTGCGGGGAGCCAATGGGGAAGCTCCACGTCCCAGGCGAGCGCTGTGGCCTATATAAGGGACGGGTGTTCAGTTGTTTGGGGTCTCCATTCTTGGCAAGCTTATGCTCTCCCTCTCAAGATGCATTAAAGCTTTACTGCAGAAGGATCCTTTGTGTGCCGCGTCGTTCTTGCTGGCGAGACGGTAGCGCGGGACACTGTCTGATGTGCAAAGTGTTATATTTGGCTCCAATACCCAGCTATACTCACTGTGTAGATGGAGAAGTTACTTCTAGGAAAGAGTGTAATTATAAAGATTCAATTAGTTCATGTTACTAATAACATTACATTAAAAGAATGTACTCAATAAAACTTAATTTAAAAATCTAAATAAATATCTAAGGAATAGAGTTCAGAATATGTCCAAAGAGTACATCATGATCAAGCTGGATTTATTGAAGGCATGCAAGTAAGGTTAGCTCAAAATCAAGAAAAAGCACATGATCCACTGCAGTACAGATTAGAGGGGAAGAACGATTATATCAGTAGATGCTAAAAGCAGCATTTTATAAGTCAGGTAATTTTTAAAAAAAACATTTCTTTCCTTGGGCCTGAGAAAGTAGTTCTGAGGCATTCCAATAACACCCATGTGACAACGTAGTAAGATCACAGTTACAGTAATTTCACTCTGGTGACATGTCTCATCCAGCTACCTCCAAGATGGAAGACCTCCTCAGCCTGCCTTGTGTTTATAACATCCGCATGCTTTTCATTTCTTTTAAGATATATCATCTCTTTACAAAAGTTTATAGCAGCAAATATGCGAGTCAGTAATGAAGCTCATTTGTGATGGGAGTGGACAGGAGCCAAGGTCAAGTTCAGAGTAAGGTTCTGCCTGTGAAAAGGACTTTTACACATCTTAAAGAAATCAAGTCTTCTTGGATGATGAGAGTTTATAAAAATACTGAAGCACTGGGGCTGGAGAGGTGACTCAGCAGTTAAGAGCACTGACTGCTCTTCCAGAGGTCCTGAGTTCAATTCCCAGCAACCACACGGTGGCTCACAAACATCTGTAATGGAATCAGATGCCCTCTTTTAATGTGTCTGAAGACATTAACAGTGAACCCATATACATAAAATAAATTAAATAAATCCTAAAAATAATACCTAAGCACCATGGAGCATTTATGCTGTAGAGTGTCCTGTCCGAATACATCTGATGAAGCCCTGTGATTGGTTTTAGGTTATTCATTTTGGGTAGAAATTCACAGGAAGATACTGGGACTCTTGCACTGTATTTCATGTGGAAACTGCTGCTCCTTTAACCACTGTTGATGTCAACTCTCAGCACTGGGTAGAGGTGTCTGGCTGTTGTTGTAGTTGTAGTTTTGAGACAGGGTCTGGCTATGTAGCCAAGGCTTCCCCGAAATGTATTATCATACTGTCTTAACCTTTAGAGATCTGGGATGCAAGCATACATTTTATGTATATTTTATATGGACATAGTAACTACTTTTGTAAGAAGATAACCTGAGAATGTATAAATATCTTCTTCTCTTATTTATTTAATTTTTTATTTTATTTAATTCTATTTTCTCATCTATGAGTACCAAAGGTTTTTTTTCCTAAATTAATTTTCAGAACTGGAAATGTTGACTTTCAATTTTTGCAACTCTTTCTAAATTATTAGCCATCATTCAGTCTTTCTGATTTTCCATCATTCCTTCCTTCCTTCCTGCCTTCCTCCCTTCCTTCATGTGTTTTTATCAATGGAAAGGTATAGATTCTTACTTTGTCCATTAGTGTATTATCCATCGTTGCTGTTTCCTGTCTTTATTTCTATGTTGCCTCATATTTAGACAGTGAGATTTCTCGAAAGCTGGACCTGCCATCTTTTTTGATTAACCTCCCTAATTCTTTGAGCCCTCTGGACGCTGTTATTGGCATTAGTGTTGGTATTTCTACCATCATTTGATTCTCCAGATGTACCTTCTGTGTTCTCTGACTAATTCCTGGGTTGGCCTTTTGTTTAAGGAGCATTCTTCTGTTGAACGGAGACTGCTGTTTAGAAAACAAGGTATGGTGAGAAGTGTGTTCATTGTCACTCATGTGCTCTCCGTTCCACACTCTCTCAGTCTTTAACTCAATGCTGTGTTTCCTTCTAGACTTTTCTTTTACTATCTTTCTTTGTGGCAGTGAGATGCCAGAGCTTATTGTCCTCAAATATTTACTTCTTTGTCCGTGGTCCTTTCCTTTCCCTCCTGCTTATACTCTTCATCCTATTTCGCTGAGCCAACATCTCCCTTGGCCACCTCCCCGCTTGATCTGAATCCCCAAGTAACAACTTTCCCATTCAGCTCACTGCCAAATAGATTTTTGGACTAAATTATTCAGGAAGAAAGGAAGACATATAAATCCAGTTAAGGGATGCATATGAGTTGGTTATACTCATAAATAGCCAATAGAATCTATATATATGTGATGTGATATCATAAATAACATTTTATTCCTGTATAGTCAATGTAACTAAGCACACATGTGTGTTGTGCATGCATGCAAGTGTGCACGCGCGCACACACACACACACACACACACACTTTAATACAGGCATTCTAGTAAGTAAGTTTAAATAAGCAGATAATTCTACAAATGTTGAGACTAAAAGGACATCATTATATGTTACAACATTACATATAATAGTCCCAAATTAAAAGTAAATGTTTAGTAGTTATGATGCATAAATACAGCACATCAAATCAAGATCGTTTAGATTTATATTTTGTCATAGAAAATGCCAGCTATGTAATGATAAATGAAAAGAGTAAGCATGTCTAACAAAAAATATTATGTCTTTCCTTTAAATATATGTGTGTATTAATCAATAGTTGTGTGTTTGTGTGTGTGATGTGTGCATGTACACTTGTCCATACCGTAGAGCATGTGTGGAAGTCAGAGAACAACCTCAGGGAGTTAATTCTCTCCTTCCACCATATAGGTCCTGGGGATCAAATTCAGGTCCTCAGGCTCCATGACAAGCACCTTTACTTGCTGAGCCATCTCTACAGCTCCCCATGTGCAGGGTTTAAAACTCTATAGAGAAGGACCTCAGAGACATTTCAACACATAGTGTGTTTCTATGTTGTAGGATTTTTTAAATTGTTGGAGCAGTTTATTTTACGTTTTGTTTACTATGGATTCAAGAATGAGAATGTGTTGTAAATTTTTTTAAAGGCTAAAACCAATCATCGGACCCTAAACTCTCTCTGGAAAAATTGCGTTGTTCCCATAAACCTGGACTAACTCTATTGACAAGTTCTGTCAAGATCACTGCTGAGAATGAAAGATAAAATAACCATTCTAATCTGTGAGACACTGTGTCAAAGCCAAGTGCTAATGAGATCTCTTTTTAAGTCATTACATGATCATCATTGCCATCATCATCTTTCTGATTATTGGTATAAACCCCAGTTCTTGCTAACAACCACTGTTTTCTAGAGTCAGAATAAAACTGCTAACTCTCTTTCCATTTGCTTTGGAGCCAGAGGGAAGTATTTGAATAGCAGACTCCCCCAAAAGATCCTAAAATCTGGATGAGGAGGTCATGCCCCAGCCCTTTGTATAGTTTAGCAGATAACTAGAACCAGGACTGGGCATAGAGGGAGTTACTACTGGCCAGAATCTACAGCTAGCAGCACAAGGTCAGTGTCTTGGTGGGTTTGGAGCAGTGTAAGGTCTTATAGGCTGCAATAACTTTTTCCTGTTAGACTGTGATAGTGTGTTGTTAATTGCTTTTCAAATGCTGTGACTGGATTTATTCACACTTTATGGTAAGTCTCAAGTGCAAGTTGAGAAACCAATTAGAAGGCTAAAAATGATGCTGAGGATAAAATCCACTTTGTTTATATTTTTAGAGATACTGCATAAACTTTGCAGGCTCTAAAAGACTTTATCCAAGATGCTAATATCCAAAGACAAATATATGCAAGTGTGGGCATAGATGTATGTCACCCTCTTTGGCTTTCATCCCAGCATCTGGGAAGCAAAGAAATATCAACCTTATGGCAATATGCTAAACACAGGAGCATGGAATTATTCTGTTTTGCTCACTAACATATTTCAAGGGCCTAGAATAGTGGTGCTAGGGTACATAGCAGGAACTAAACAAAATACTGAGTGTACAATAGTCCCCATTCTCCTTTTCAGTAGGTAAAGTACTAGATTTCTCTTTTGGACACACAGGAGCCTTGATCATCACTATCCACATTAGAATATGCTAGTAATAAAACGTGTGCTTGACCCACACAAACGTGTACAAGGGATTTCTGGGCTTGATAGTGAGAAGTTAGACTCCCTGTCCATAACCTGAGATGGAAGCAAGAAGCCTCAGGGAAGTGTTTGGCATTTGGCCTCTCT
Organism: Rhynchomys soricoides; assembly: GCA_019843965.1. NCBI lineage: Eukaryota > Metazoa > Chordata > Mammalia > Rodentia > Muridae > Rhynchomys > Rhynchomys soricoides. Next base: position 3,042,664 of record JADRCH010000060.1, read on the forward strand.
GCCTTCTGGGAGTTTTAGATTCCTAAATTATTGAGGGTTCCTCCTCTTCAGGATTAACAGGCTCCCAGGCTGTGCTTTCAAAACCTTCCCACAAAATGCTCCTAAGGATTGAGTCAGTTTATAGGCTGGTTAAGTGGCAAATTTTCTGAGCCTATGTTGAAAGCAAGTGGGTTTCCTTTATTTTTTTATTTTTTGCCTTTAACTATGTTTATTTAGATATAAAATCAAGGAGGCTTCCTCCCAAGATAGTCATAACATTCTTCCATCAAGAATCATCAAAAGCTGGAATCTGGTCACTTTATGCTCTTCCTGTTTATTGTTATCCACCATGGTAACATTCTCTTCTTCCACTAGAGGTGACTAATCTCCTTCTGATACCCATGCTCTGGATTTCTGGACCTATTGCCTGCACTTGCTGTGCTTTCTGTCTAAAATAGCAATCCCATTTTTTAATAGTTACTTCCTTCCAGTTAGTACTTTTCCTCTTAGTTTACCCTGTCACAGAAGGGAGACTGCCTTGCCCTGTGCTCCCCATACCTTTTGCTTTAGTGAGAATGCACTAACCTGTGTTGCTGCTGCTTGGCTCTGTCTCTGTCATAGGCAGAGCTCAGGTAGGTAGAATTCATGCTTAGTTTTCTCTCTATTAGCTCTCATTGCCTACCCACCTTGGTGCTGGGCATGCTACACTGCCTTGCTCTATATTTATTCTGAGCATTTAATCCTGCCTCTCCCATACTCAAACAAGTCCTTATATTCTAGGATCTTCAAGAATACATTGTCAGGACAGTAGATTTGTTTCCTATTCATCTGGGGCGAAAAAATACTTTAGTTGAAATTTTATGCCACGAGAGGCCATAGGTTGGATGCTTGGCTGGGGTGCTAATAGGAATAGTAGATCTTTTCTGAGGCGGGGCCTAAGGAAAGAAGTTATGGCATTGAGAAAACTACACTTGGAATTATGGAGGTCCTAGCCTTATCCTGTCTCTCTCCACCTCTGAGACACAGTGATATGAGCAGCTTCCCTCTACAAGTTTCCCACTGTGATGTGCTGCTGCCCTTACAGAAGTTGAAATCAACAGGACAACCGAACATGGACAGAAACTTCCAAATCTGTGAAGCCAAACAAAGCTTGCTCCGGTATAATTTGCCTATCTCAGATGTCTTGTCACAGTGAAACAGCGAGCATCACAGGTTATGAATGACTTAAATAAAAGATCACTTATGTAACTTATTTATGAATTAATATTATCTGTGAGCTGGGCATGGAGGCATACATCTGTAGTCCCAGCACTTGGGAGGCTTAAGCAGAAAGATCCCCATGAGTTTGAAGCTAGCCTATGATACATAGAAAAATCTGGTCTCAGAAAATCATACACATAAGGTGTGGGCACAGGAGACTGTGCCCTGTACTTCTCCTGGACAGCATGGTAGATCTGGTCCTGGAAGCCTGGGCACAGGAGAGCTGTCTGAGGATGTGAGAACAGGAGAGGTGGTCCTACCACTTGCTGGTTGCAGCAGGTAGCGAAGCTGGTCCTGCCCCTCACCTGGGCAAAGTGGGAGAGCTGGCCCTAATGACACAGATGCAGGAGAGTTTTTGGGCTGAACAACTCAGCTAACTACCCAAGGCTTAGATCTAGCTCATCGATTTGGTCCACCAAAAGCTACCCTATATGAACTGCTGGAGGGAGTGAAGGGGCCAGTCATGCAGAACTAAAGTCACATGATCTCCATGACAAAAAGCAACGACAAGGTATCAGAGAGGAGCTCCAGTGAAGATCCAGTGCTGATAGTGTAGTAGAAGTCAGAGGCTTCAAACTAGATCACTGACTTATTGCGATAAACATTTGCAAGTAAATCTGTTTGGGGAGAAGGGTAGACTGTGTGACACACCATGACACACCTTGGCTTCCATGGCAAGATTTTTTTTATTTTAATTTTTTGTTTTCTTTTGAATGTGGAAGTTGCAAGGCTGGAGGGCAGATATGGAGGTATGGGGAAATGAATGGATTGTGGTGCATGGTGAAATTCACAAAGAATCAATACAATGTTGTTTTTTTTTTTTTTTAAAAAAAAAAACACATATACATATATTATTAGATTATCATATATTAGGTGTCCCAAAACTTGTGGTGAGTATTAAAGTAACCAAAACAAATAATATTCCTAGAATTTCCCACTAGAGCTATCAGCAGAGAGGGGACCAGTGTCATGTCCCTCCACCCTACTCCTCTCTAGCTTCTACCATCAAATGCTGAGGGCATAGCCATCTAGAGTTTGGTAGTTCATCTGTATAATTTTACATGGTCCTACCAATGGCCCACTTGAGTTAGTAATCCTGATGGAGTATCATCTTTCTATTTGCATTTTCATAGATTGAGTTCCTCTAAAGCATATCCTGACACAAAGACACATATGAAAGTGTTTGTTAGAAAGACTTCCCAGGACAAAAACAATAGGAAGATGGGGGCATGGGAACGGAAGTGAGAGAAGCCAAGCAAGGCCCATTATGAAGCAACGTGTGGCAGAAGGAAACTGGGGCTCAGTTCCATAGAGAGTTCTGGGGATGGCCCAGATCATCCTCAAGCTGTGCTGGTCAGTGTGTGATTTTTACCATCAATATTTTTAAAAATTTTATAAAGACTCATTATGCAATAAGAATTCGTCTCATCTGTGGACTCAAAAATAAGCAATCTTACATTGCATAGAAATGGGTTTGCCTTGGCTTTATTTACCTCTCTGGTGAGCGGTGATCTTTTCTCGGCCTCTGTGAAGAATGCCCAGTGCCTTCACAACAACTTAATTCTGAAACAGTATTGACTGAGGCTAGGGATGGATACATGGGGATTTATGGAGGCAACCATCACCTCCCAACGGACAGTAACGACAGCAATAAATATTGGAAATCTCAGCTGAAAGAGAGAGATAAATATACCTGCCAATAAGAATGTTCGAGATGACTCTTAAAACTACTGTACTCCCACCCCCATCAGCCAGACCCTGACGCTCTGTCAGGGAAGTGCTCTTAGACAGCTGCAAACTGCTTGTTCTCTTCCTTGTGAAGACCAGAAGTGCCTGGGGATTTGTATCATCTTGGACTTAGCTTTAGCTCAATGTCAGGACTGTAGCCCCATTGCTTTCTGACCAGCACAGCTTAAGGATGATCTGGGCCATCCCCAGAACTCTCTATGGAATTGAGCCCCAGTTTCCTTCTGCCACACTTTCATAATGGGCCTTGCTTGGCTTCTCTCACTTCCGTTCCCATGCCCCCATCTTCCTATTGTTTTTGTCCTGGGAAGTCTTTCTAACAAACACTTTCATATATGTCTTTGTGTCCGGATATGCTTTAAGGGAACTCAGTCTATGAAAATGCTTCCCAATGCAAATAGAAAGATGATACTCCGTCAGGATTACTAACTCAAGTGGGCCATTGGTAGGACCTTGTAAAACTATACAAATGAGCTAGCAAGACGCTAGAAAGCAGTGAAGTTTCTAGGGATACTCTTTCCTCTTGTCATCTTCGGCTCTTGTCTTCTCAGATCATCTTTTCTTACTGCCATGTCTGAAGTAGATCCCATGCCCTCCTTCTGCAGTAAATATGACATCTTGTTGCTGTCCTTCAGGCACAGGCTATAGCTTGAAATTATTGAATCTATCTGTGCTTTTAACTTTTCTATCTTTCTAGACTATAAAGCCTTTTGAATGAGGATCTTTTGTTAGGTCAGCTACCTCATTTGTCCAGGTTCCTGCTTTATGTTCTGTAACCAGCCTGACCATCAGATAGAGTTTATTGAATGGATAGAAACTACATGGGACCTTATCCCTCCCATTGTCCACCAAGAGTGACCTTTGCTGAAGTTGTGGACATATTTTTTTTATATCAAGATCCTATAAGAAAAATTATAGAGATTTAATCTTTAGAAATCCACCTGGTCCAAATAAAGGAAAAACATGATGCACATGTATTTATAGGGATGTGGAGCCTGGGACAAGCCATCCAGTCAACTGATTGTGCCTGACAAGTCTTCATGGAAGGTGTGGAAGCTTTAAACTGAAAGTGTTGTTTTCGTTCTTGGAAAACTTTCTTTTCCCCTGAGTCAAACTGTCCTAATATGACTGGTAGGATAGGAAGGAGAAAACGTGCTAGGTAGCTAGCTTTGGGGGTTATAGATTAACCACCAGAGCATCTAGGAGATCTCGTAAGCAGCAGAAACAAGGTTGAATTTTGAAATCCTCAACCCACTTGAATGTAGGGGATATAATTTTTAAAAAAGATTTATTTATGTATTTCATGTATGTGGGTTTACTGATGCTGTCTGTCTTCAGACATACCAGAAGAGGCCATCAGATCTCCATTATAGATGGCTGTAAGCCACTGTGTGGTTGCTGGGAATTGAACCCAGTACCTCTGGAAGAGCAATCAGTGCTCTTAACCACTGAGCCATCTCCCCAACCCCAGAGGGGATAGAATTTCTTCCTTCCTTCCCTCCCTCCTTTCTTCCTTCTTTTCTCCTCTTTCTTTTTTTATTTATTTATGAGTGTGTGTGTGTGTGTGTGTGTGTGTGTATGACCCATATATGGGAGTGCCTGTGGAAGCAAGAACAGAAGAGAATGTCATATCCTTTGGAGTTATAGGCAGCTTTGAGCTGCTGCAAGTGAGTGCTAGGAACTGAACTCTAGTCCTCTGGAAGAGCAGGAAGTGCTCTTAACCTCAGAGCCAACTCTTCATCCTCAGAAAAGAATTTCTTAAAGCATCTTTCATAGAACACAGTTTCCACAATACGCTAATAGGATTCCACAGAAGCCAAATATTGGCACTAGAAACAGCTTTATGGTCACCTCCGAATCCAGCGATGATGTCATTCCTTGGCGACAAGGACCCTCGTGCATCTGTTGCCATGGCAACCACCACACTCCCTGCATGCACCTCACCTGTATGCCTCACCTGTGCACCTCACCTGTAGGAGATGGTGCACGTGATTACATCACGGCCCAAATAGAAGGCAGAGACTCCCAACTCCAACCCTCGCCCACTTTTTCTTCCCTTCTCCTCTTCCCCACAATAGACTTCTTCTTGTGGAACTCTGGTTCCCTGATGGATCTATCTGGATACGAGCCGCCTTCTAACAAAACACCAAATGTATATGTTAGAGGCAACATACATTTGGAATGAATCCTTAATACTTTACTATGTTGTCTGTAATTATGTTAATAGGACACTATGGATTGGCTCAGGAGAAATATAGGCATAGAGATAATTTGAACTTACAACTTCCTAGTTGGTCTTCATGACTCTCTTGTTCCCACTTCTGTGTGGGGTATTTCAAAGGCTTTCTTCATCTCTGAGATGGCTGTTCCTTCCAAAGTCAGACAACCCCCAATTTATAAATAGTCTTCTATCTTTCTCACCTATTGCTTCCTAGCAAGCTATCACACATGTAATGACTTTAAGCAGCAGTACTCATTAATTTAGCTCATGCATCCACATTGGGGCAGGGCTCAGCAGGGAAGGGGCTTCTCTGTCTCATGTAGCATCTGCCAGGGCTGCTGACCTGAGACTGAGGCTTTGCTTTCCACGTGGCATATCCATGTGGCTGGCAGTCAGTGCTAGTTGTTGGCTGAGATCTCAGCTGGGGCTGTCTGTTGGGGTAGCTATATGTAGCCTCCCTGTGTGGTGGCTTGGCTTCTTCACAGCACACTAAGCAAGTTCCAAGTTTGTGTTCAAAGATACAGGAAATGGACCGTCTTTGGAAAAGAACTCAGCTTCACTTACATCAGCTCCTATTGCTAAGGCAGTCATATGACTCAGATTCTAGAATAGGTTACATCAGCTTCACCTCTTGATTTGACAAAGTGTTTAGAAGCCATGTTTTAAAATATCTATAGCCGCTCTGTGATATACTCTTAAAATTCCTTCTGCCCATAATATTCCCTCACTCCTACACGCACGTTGCCACCTGGAAAACTACTGATTCTCCAAAGCCTGCCTCTAGTATCACTTCTTCTAAAACGGTTTTTATCCATGCTTTCTTAGCAGGTTGCTTTTCTCGCTAGCCTCCTGTTTAACACAGCATATTAATGTCAGCCATGTTCTAAGAGGACAATGAGACATCTTGTTCATTTATTATCCCAGTTTCTAGCAATGAATTAATGAGCTGATTTTCTGGACCAACTGTTATCATAACAACTATCATTTCATAAATGTTTACTGCTTAATATGCCCTACAAGATATACTTTATAAATATTATCTTATGGAATGTTCACAAATAGGAAACTAGTATTATTCATATTATACAAAAAAGATAGTGCAAGATAGGTCAGGCTGGACCTCCATTTCTACTGTACCATCTCGGTGTAAGACAGTCCCCCTGAGAAACTGTGTCAATAAGCCAGAGTGAGGTTGCAGGAAGTGGGGCTCATTATCACTCTCTCTTCTCCTCTGGTGTTAGCAAAAGCCAGCAAGGTGAGCTTAGGTCGCAGCTTTGCAGCACAAGGCAGGATGAGTGGGCAAGGTGCTCACAAGTAAGATGCCAGGTTTAGAAGGAAGTCGAGCTTAGCTGAAGGCAATCAGGTGATATAAGATGCTGTTCCATCTTCAGTTGACAGATGCCAGGGTGCTGAGGCTGCAACTGAACTTCCACTGTACCCTTCTGAGGTGAAGCAGGATGAGTAAGCTGGATGCAGCCCAACAAAATGCTAAACATGTATATTTACATCCATTGGGACCTTCATCTGTAGTACAACAGAGGACTGCCTGCTTAAAAGACAAGGTATGATCCAGAGACTCTTAAGATACCATCCTACATATACATTCATTTGCCATAGTGTGAATAAGGAAGATCACAACAAATGGGAAAGATAGCTAATATATCCCAACCCTGAGCTGAATCAGTTGTTAGAACGATCTGACAAAGACTTTAAGGCAACTATCAAAGTTTATTTTAAACAAGTGAATACAAATTTTAATTTCTAAAAAATCATCTGAAAATTTCATATAGATATATAGTTTTGATCAAATAAGACCCCTTTTCCTCTCATCCAGTTCTTCCCTTATGCTGGGATTTTGGCTGGTTTGATTTTCTGCATACAGTCACAGCTGCTATAAGTTTATGTGTTCAATGGTGCTGTCCTTTGAAGTAACTTCCTCTACCTCTAGTTATTACTAATTTTCCACCCATTCTATGATGATCTCTGGGCCTCTGGGTAAGGGATGAGACATAGATGACTGAATTAGAGCTGAGTACTTGATGAATTTGTTTGTTTGCTTATTATTATTATTATTTATTATTATCTGGAAATTGACCTCTGTGGGTCTGTGTTAGCTGCTATCTACTGAAAAAAGAAGCTTCCCTAATGAGTGTTATGAAAGTCACTGTCTATGAATATGAAGATAAGAACTTAGAGGCAGCTTATTACTATCCCCATATGACAGCATATTATTAGGTTTTCTCCTAAGGCCTATGATGTAGCCAGACACAGATTTTAGCCTTGTTAACAGTACTAGGTATGAGTTCCACCATGGGGAGGGAGCCTTAAATCCAATTAGAAAGTGGTTGGTTGCTCCTATAATGCTCTTGTCACTAATGTACCAGTGGCTACTTCATGTTGAGCAGTCATCTTTATAGAAGTTGGGGTCATCTTACTGCAGGCTGCCTTGAGGGAAGCTAAGCTTTTGAAGAAAAATTCCTGGGAGCTATAGTGGGGCTCAGTGCAGGGCAATACTGGCCAGTGCCTGGAGCTTGGTGTCCAGTATTGAGAACGGCAGGGAAGAAATGGAGATCATTTAAAAAGAGCTAATTGGAAATAGTAGAGTGGAGGTGACAATGTGGACTGTGAAGAGAATTTGCACAAAAGTAGGACTATCACCTATCTATCTATCTATCTATCTATCAATCATCTCCGTAAAAAAACTAAATACAGGACAGTAATATAAACAATTCATATTTGTATCGGCATAGTTTGAAAGAGAAAGGAAACTAAACGTTTCAACAAAATAATAGCTAATTCATTGAATTGGGGTAAAATAAATTAACTTACAGATTGTCTTAGTTTCTTTTTTTCTGTTGTTGTGATAAAGTACTTTGCAAACAAGCTCTTAATGGATAAAGAGTTTGGTTTGTTTCTGGTCGTAGTTCAATGTACAGTCAGTCCATTGTGGCAGGAGATCAAGGCAGCAGGAACTTTGAAGTAGGTTGTTCCTTATATCTACAGTCAGAAAGTGCTGAATTCATTCTACTGCTCAGCACCTTTTATCCACTTATACAGTCTAATAACCTGGCCAGGGAATGGTACTACTCACAGTGGGCTCATCTTGCTATCTCAATTAATAAAATCAAGGTCACCCTTCACAATCATGACTCTAGATTTTGTCAAATAGAAAATTAACAATATCATACAAATAAAAGAAGCTAAGAAAGCTCTGTGATGTTTATGTAAAGAAAATTCTAGAAATGTTGTGAATTAAATTCCAATGACACTAAAAGCAAAGAAAAAAACCTTGGAAAATAGCCAGCGAGAAACAAGCTTATTTGCTTGAGAAAGTCCACTAGAGTAGTACAGACTTTTTCACCTGGTGCTGGGCACTTCCAAGAGGAAGCCAGGGGCACAGCTCTTGCTGAATAGTGAAAGAAAACAGCTGCCAGTTGCAAACTATTCCTGGACGGGCCATTGTTTAGGAATAAAAAGAGGGAAGTAAAGACATTCTCAGTTGAAGGAAATCGAAGGGAATCCATTGCCAGCACATGTTCTAAAGAGCAACTAAAGAGTTTCTGATCTGAAAGGAAGTGAGAAAAGGTTTAGAACTTATATCTCATTATTGTGTTAGCCATTTTCAAATGACTTTTTAAAAAAAAAAATCAAAATTTTCTCTGCAGTGTGTGGCCAAAGCAAAAGAAACTTAGCTGATCCATGGAGCTGACCCGGCTTGAGTACAGCCATCACAGGTTCCCTCAGACACAATTTCTTTTGTGCGAAAGTCACTTTGCTCCCCACAACAATTCATTCTGAAAAAGTAAATAAAAAAAAAAGTGCACATTTTTAATTTGTTTATGTTTTCACTCCATTCATGAATAATCACAAAATTTATTGTGACACAGCAGGGAAGAAATGGAGATAATTGAAAAAGGCCCAGTTGGAAATAATACAGTAGAGGTGACAATATGGACTTTGAAGAGAATTTACACAAAAGTAGGACTATCTAGCATCTATCTATCTACCTACCTATCTATCATCTATCTACCTATCTATCTATCTATCTATCTATCTATCATCCATGTAAAAGTAGATTAAGCATATGGTACAGTAGTAATATAAACAGTTCATATTTGTATCATCATAGTTTGAGAGCGAAAGGAACCTAAATTTTTCTACAAAATAGTGGCACAATACAACTCAGAAACAACTTGTTTTATTTTATATAGATAGTCCCAAAATTGTGTTTGCTGTCAATGATATGAAGAATCATATTTCTATGGCTTAAATTTTATTTGAAAACATAAGGTAAGAGAATGATGCAATTTTCAATGCTGGGGCAATTTCCCAATTGTAAAGCAAGCAGTTGGGTTCCTAAAGCCCTTATTGAGATTAATCACTGCCAAGCTTTGACAGGTAAGTATTGAAATGGCCATCAGGAATAGATAGGAGAAGCTGAAAGCAAGCCATGAAGATGCAGTTCAAATTGGCAGATGAATGCTGGGGGATGCAATCAGTACCAGACCCAAATTTATACAACAAGCACTTAGAAGAGAATGCCAAGTTCATAAACCATGAAAGTGATGTAAATCACCTTTCTTGTCAACTCCTGAGTGGTGAACAGAGCTGTTACAAGGACCAAACTCCTAATAGCTTGTTGAAGGCATTTCTCCATGAGCTCTTGTGTTCCAGCATGCCTTACAGTGAAAGGCACTGTCTGTGTTTACTCTGGACTGTTTTCAAGGATATATTTGTAGCTATCCTTAGAAGATACAGCTTCTTTTCCTAAAGCGAAGGGCAGGTCTGTTTATGGCACAGAAGATGGAGATAATGTTTTTCTCTGCAGCAAAGGGCAAATGGTTTTTATGCTTGTAATAAAAGAATCCGGTTTTCTGAGCACCAGGTGAGCATCTGTCTTCTAGTACAATTCAACATATATGCAAGTGTCACTTTCTATCATTGTACCACTCTGTAGGAATTGGAGTGCAGAAAACTAGCTCAAAAATAGAGTGTTTTATTCTCTGAAAGGGAATAAAGTCTTCCCACAAAGGAATCCCCTTCCCCAAAAGGTCTGGAGAATATGGCAAATTCTGTTGATATTAAAAAATATTTCTTTTATACAAAAAAGTGTTATGAAAATAGAGGAGTGAATACTTTTTCAATCATTTCAGGAAGTCAACATTTTCCAGATGCTCAAATAAGACAAAGACAGCATAAGAAAAGGAAACTGTAGACCAATAGCCTTCATGAATCTAGATGGAATAAAATCTTCAATAAATGTTAGCACCTGAAAGTTACCAATATAGAATGACTACATCATAACCATGTGATATTTATGCTAGAACTGGAAAATTGGCATGGTATTAGGATGTCAACCATGTATTTTTACTGTATTAAAAGGCTTAAAAATAAAAACCATTTGTGTGACTTTTTACTTGAGCCAGAATAACAAAATTTAGTGTATTGGGTGGTTTAAGCAAGAGAAGTTAATTTTCCCAGGGTTCTAGAGAGTAGGAGTGGGCATAGGTTGCCTTTCCCATGTGATCAAACACTTGGAACAAAAGCAACTTAGGGGAGGAAGGGTTTCACTACAGGAACACATGGCACTGGGAGTGGAAGGTGAGACTGTTGGTTGCATTGCCTTGGTAGTCAGAAAGCACACTGGTTGTGGGGAAAGCTGACATAAAATCACCAGAAGGGTGTATATTGAGTAATGACAAAACAAAACAAAACCCAACAACCCCCCCCCCCCAAAAAAAAAAAAACTGGTCAATTTTAGATATCCTCCAGTTTAGCCTCAGTGGTAAATCTTAGTAGGTAGCTAAGTGTAGCTCAGAACCCCATTGCATCGAAGTCAGTCTATGAAGTCTATGAGTCTTTCTGTTGTACTATACTGGCTTCTCATAAGTGTGGTATGACAGATTCCACTAATTCCAGGATCCATGGGTATCAGAGCCATCAATGTGTCTACTCCCTGGAGATATACTTTGTCCTTTAAACATTATTTGATTAGGGTCTGGGAGAACGCTTGGTTAGTAAAGGGTTTGTCCAAAACATGAGGGCCTGAGTTTGGATTCTAGCACCCATACAAAAACCCTGGCATGGTATTGGCATCATAAAACCTGTAATCCAAGGTTTGGTAGAGAAAGTTGAATCCTGAGAGCTTTTTAGTTAGCCAGTTTAGCCAAATTGGTGAGGTCTAAGTTTAGTGAGAGACTTTGTATCTAAGAAAATCAGAGGCGTGACTGAAGAAGGTCCCCAACATCAACTTTCAGCCTCTATGTATACTTACTCTCACCCCCACACACAGGAGAGAGAGAGAGAGAGAGAGAGAGAGAGAGAGAGAGAGAGAGAAAGATACAAAATTACTGAACTATATATGTGTACATATAAATAAATGCACTTATATAGGCATAAATATGCTGTTATGGTTTGAATTTGAAATATCCTTCATAGACTCATGGTTTGAACACTTGGTCTTCTGCTGGTGGCATAATTTTTGGAGGTTCTGGAACCCTTATGAGGTGAGTCTGTCTGGTGGAAATGAGCAATGAGAGGCAGGATTTGAAGGTTATTCCTGTGCCCTGACTTCTGTCTTGCTTTCTGCTTCCTGGTCTGCCACGATTTAAGCAGCCTCTATGTGCTCCTGCTACCATGGTCTGAACTGCTGTGCTGTACCTTCCCCATCATGGTGGTCTGAAACTCTTGGAAACTGGGAACCAGAATTAATTTGTCTTAGTCTACTTCTCTATTGCTGTGATAAACATTTTAACCAAAAACAACTCAGGAAGGAAGGGACCCATCTGTCTTACCCTTACGTGTCTAATCACTGAGGGAAGCTGGGGCAGGGACTGAAGTCAGTACCATGGAGGGATGCTGCTCACTGGATTGATCACAGCCTCACCTCCATCAACTATATTTCTTTCATTTTTTAAAAAATATTTATTGATTTATTTATTCACTTTACATCCCTGTCTTAGGGTTTGTATTCCTGCACAAAACATCATGACCAAGAAGCAAGTTGGAGAGGAAAGGATTTATTCAGCTTACACTTCTGCCTTGTGGTTCAGTACTAAAGGAAGTCAGGACTGGGACTCACACAGTGTAGAAACTTGGAGGCAGGAGCTGATGCAGAAGCCATGGAGGGATGCTGCTTACTAGATTGCTTGCTTTCCTATACAACTCAGGACTACCAGCCCAGCGATGGCACCACCTACAATGGCCCTCCTGTCCTTGATCACTAATTGGGAAAATGCCTTACAACTGGATCTCATGGAAGCATTTCCTCAAGGGATGCTCCTTTCTCTGTGATAACTCCAGCTTGTGTCAAGTTGACACACAAAACCAGCCAGGACAGTTCTATCACAGCCCCCCTTCTTCCTCTCCTCCCATTCCTACCCTCATAGCTCCCCTCCCCCTACCCCTCTCTTCTCAGATAAGGGGAGGCAGCCCATGGGTACCAACCTGCCCTGGCACATCAAGTCACAGCAGGACTCTGCATGCTTTCATACTGTATAAATCTAGATGCATCAGTTAAACTGACTGGATCCACCCAGCAAATCTAATGAGGTGATTTTCTCATTTTCTTTCTTCTCATCCTCCAGAGAGAAACACTGAGGCACAGAATGGTTACTCAACACGGTCATATATCATGAAGTAACAGCAAGGATGAAAAAAACAAGGAGTCAGTTTCGTTCCTCTTGTGTCACATGTTGTTAACTTGTTCTCCTGCCCAGCGCGTATATAAAAACAGTAACTGTAGCTACCTCATAAAGGTTTTATGAGAACTAAGAGAATTAACATGTTAATTTGCGTTTATAATACTAAAAAAAAGGGGGGGGGGGCAGCTTGCTTTCTCTTCTCAGTACAGACAAGTCTCCGTGTCCATCTCATGCATTCATTAACAAACACTTCCCAGGGTCTGTCTTCTCATGATACCGAGCTGGGCACTGAGGATATCAGGATGGAATAGGGCAAAGCTGACCTCTAGCAGCTCACAGTCTAATCAGAGAGAGAGGCGGGCAGGGATACAATAACAATATGGTGTGCATTCAATGAAACCAGAAGGATGGTGGCCAGAGCAGATGGGGCTGCTGCTATGTCTAAACAATAGCACGGCTGCGGCAAGCCTCTTATAGATGTGACCCTTAGGCAGCCCCTGAAAGTGCAGCAGGGCATACCATGGGTGATAATGAGTGAAATGCAGTCATTAAGGCAGAGGAAATAGCAAGTATGTGTTTTTAAAAAGGGCAGGTAAAGAAACCATGTCCTACATTTTTGGAGAGGTGTAAAGAGTTTGTTGTCACTGAGCAGAGAACAAGAAGAAGATGGGAGGGGTCAGTGAGGACATGCATTGGCCAGATTTTCAAAAGACGGGGTCTGGTTTCCTGGCGAACTGAGGAGCCCCACGGCCAGTGGATTATGATGTGCAGGGTCTGTGTATAGAAGGGCAGACTGAGAAACTACCTGGAATGACACTAGAGAACCCATGCAGGAATATATGCATGGGACAAGTTGAAAGCAAACAGTGAGGCAGAACATTCAGCCTGTCCCCTGCTCTCATTCCCTTCCCCATCTCTGGGATTAACTACTGTACAAAGCACAATTTGTATCTGTTTAGTTTTTCATTGCTATGACCACAGACACAACTTAAGGAAGAATATTGGTTAGAGTTAACTTTCAACTCAACACAATCCAAAATCACCTGGGGGGAGTCATACTAAGGAATTTTTTACATTGGATTGGCCTGTGAGCATGTCTGTGGAAGTCAGTCTTGATTGTTTTGGATGGTCCTAGCCTACTGTGGGTGGCATCATTCCCTAAGCAGAGGGTCCTGAGCAGTAGAAGAAGAGTGAACCCACTGAGAAAAAGCAAGCAAGCAAGCAAAAATCCATGCATTATTCTCCTTCTGCTCTTGACTATGGATACAATGTTTTAGTTCCTTGCCTTGATTCCCCTGCAATGATCAACTGTAACCTGGAACTGTAAGCCAAATAAACCATTTCTTCCCTAAATTTTTTGGTCAAGGAATTTTATCTCAGCAACAGAAATGACACTAGAACAGGGAGACTCCTGTAGAACTGGGCATCCTCCAAAGCCTGTTGTTTATTCTCTTTTTATACACATTGGTCTCAGTCACGAACTTACAAGTCCCACAGTGCCAACTGGAATGGTAGAATTTTGGCCTAAAATCTTGAAACTCATGGACAGTGTCTGGCATGTAAATTCTTGATGTGGATGTTGAAAGGAGCCTTAGGTTTGGGAGGTCATGGGGTACAAGAAGAGATACAACTTACAGAGATTCTCCTTCAATCTCATTTTGAGCTGTCTGAGCTAACTGTATCCTATGATGGTCTCTTTGTTAAGAAGGTCAATCTACTGAAAGTCTCAAAGCTTCCTAGTCCTTCCCTTATCCTTCCCTCTCGTCCCTACCCTCCACACTCCTCACCATTCATTCAGCTAAGCCACACCCACATAATGGTGTGCCACACCTGTCTGTCTAATGGTGCACTGCTAAATAATGTTTAACAACTATGCCCAGGAGAGAAGTCTCAGTTCCTGTGTATTATAATATTCCCAGCATAGTTAATTGAATTGAAACCTATAGGCAGGAAACCACTGCCTGTGAGTTTGAGAATATACGTGTGTGTGTGTGTGTGTGTGTGTATGTATATCTATATGTATATATCAGTTCTCTGGATCCAGAGTGAGCAGAGTAAGCTGGCTGAAGCTGGCTAGATAACAGAGCCTGTGGATCTAGGCTTTGGCAGCATGGTAACCACATGCTGCTGAATATAGCATTTACTAGTTGCTCAAGTTGCTTAATCAGGTCCCTCATAGTTTCTCTATCTATAAAATGGGGTAGAGGTAACTATGAATGTTACTGTGTTGTGTGGAGTTGTCAGGTGAATGCAAAATAAGAGTATTGTCTGCTCACCTAGCATTCCACCTGTGAATTAATTTCAGTTGTGAACTTGTCTTAAGAAATGCCTGGGGAGCTTACGATGCACACCTTTAGGGGTGTCTTTGAGTGTGTTTCCAGGGAAGATTCACTGAGGGGGATGATATGCCTTAAATGTAGTTGGCATTAAATTCTGGGCTGGGTCTTGGACTGAGTTAAAGAGGAAAAGCAAACCAGCTAGGTGCCAATGTTCACCTCTGTCTGCTTCCTGACTATAGATGTGGTGTGACCAGCTGCCTCACACTCCCTTTGCCGACCATGTCTTCTTTATTTTGGTAGACTGCGTGCTTTCAAAGTATGAACCAAAGCAAGTTCTTTTGTATGTTGTTTCCTGTCAGGTACTTGACAGCAGCAATGAGCTCTGAAGCTAATATGCCACATACGACAGCTAACACTAGTTATTATCAGAATGTTCAAAACATAACACAACACATCCTCTCCTTGTAAGAACTATTTCAGCAAAGTTAACTTTTCCAGCCCCCTTAGATGTTTAGGTGATTTTGTGACAATCCTAGTCATCAACAAAGACAGATCTTGATGGGGCATGGAAGTTCAGTCATAGGGAGACCAATGGATGGAAAGAAACAATTATTTCAAACACAAAACAACCTTATCTTCACTCAAAATGGAGATTGGAGATTCTCCAATCATCCTATAACAGCCCTAAGGAAAATAGAGAATGTGGGTCATAAAGCTGCCTGTATTGTGATGCCTTAGGTAGAAAGGACTGTCTTCCTTTTGGCAGCCAGAAAAGAAAGTGGGCAAATAAAGTTATTTTTTCTAAACTGAGGACAGAGGTGAGTCACCAAGTGTTTCTTACATTCAGGGATCAATAGCCTATATGTCTAAGTGTTCACAGAATCTTAATCTAATAGCAGGCATATGGTAGGGACTGGAGAAATATTTGCAAAGAGACACATACTGTCCCTGAGGACAATCTTGTAGAAATGAAACAAGCATAAAGCCACAAAAGCCACAACATAGCAGTGGTATTAATAATAGGTCTTGGGATTGGAGCTGAGGTAGTACTTCAGTTTACCTGAGATTATCTTGGGAAAGTTTATATAGGAGGTAACACATGGAATTGGTTGTGAGCTGTGAAGGACTTCATTAGTCAAGGAAGACAATAGAAATCACCATGCTGGAAAACCAGCAGTCACATAGTAGGCAGTATCCTGGGATCAAATAGTAAGAGGATCTTTGTCCTGGAATCCAGCTCTCTAGCAATCCTTGGATTTTTTCACCAGGATGTAAAGCAGGGCCACTAATATGTGAGTGGAAAGTGGTTGTCCAATACAGGTATACAGAGCTATACGGTGTCTGTAGGTAACAAAAAGAAAAAAAAAAAAAAAGAAAGAAAGAATCAAGGTTGTTTTGTTATCAAATGTGCAGATAGTGATAATATATGTCCCCATGTCCCCTCGTCTCTGTCCCTATCTCTAGCAAACCCAAACTATTCTGCCTTCTCTTTCTTAAAGTAAAACTGAATCACCCTGGCACTTAGGGATAGAGATCAGAGCAAGACCTGGGTCAACTGGCAGGAGAGAAAGTAATGAAAAAAAAGGGGACTTCTTTTGACTAAACTTTTGGGTGTCTTATACTATCATCATTCATATTTTGATGCTGTGTTTCATAGTACTTCTTCTTGTTCTTTGATTCTCCTCACAGTCTTAGTAACCATGATAGTATCAGTCAGCAGTGGCTTTGTTTCACTGCAGAAGCAGCCAATCTCCAAATCTTATCAGATTATTACAACTTTTGTTTAACAAAAGAAGCTCTTCCCAGTTTGGGGTAAGGGGTGCTTCTCTGTACTAAGGATGCTACTTCATAATGAGGGTGCTGCTCCATGGTGAGACTACTATTCTATGATGATTCTCTGGTAAGGGTAGGTGCTGCTCCTTCGTGAAGGTGCTGCTCCCTGGGTGGTTCTTGGAAGTGGGTGCTTCTCCATGATTCTCATTACCACATGAACCTAGTAGTTGAAAAATGTCATTTCTTGGGAACATACTTGGGAAGCGATCCCTTATTTCTACAACCTTTTAGCCAGGTTTTTACTTAGGCCCTAGGGTCTCTGACTTCCTCACTCTGTCCACCGCTGGTTAGCAACTGGCCACCAACTTTGGAACTACAAACAAAAGTAGAAGACCAAGTATTAGAGGAAATGGTGCAAGTGGAACATGCTTAAAGTGGTTGGAATGTGATAAGACTCTGTTGGAGAAAGACGGTGCTAGAGACAGAATGAAAAGAATTAGGTAGTAGGGGAACAGAAAGCCAAGGAGTCCAGCATGGAGGCTCCAGCACACTGCTGGGCAGAAGTCACAAATGGGAGACTCTCAGGACCCAGTGAGGAGGATGGGTTTCTGAGTGGCTTAGCAGTTGGAATGGTATGAATCAGTTGCTGCAAGAAAGCAAGGTTTTGAGAATGATTGCCTGGATCCTAGAGAGGGCATACCATCAATATGGCCTTTAATGAAACCCAACATCCCTAAGAGGGAGCTTAGGGAGGTTTTGAGTCACTGCCAGGGACCTTGCATGAAAACAACTCATAAGTACAGGTAATAAGAAAACAGGCTATGTGAAGACACATCTCTGCCCCCAAGTACTCAGCAAACTGACCAGGCCTATACCTGGCCTTCAGCACAGGGTGGTTGACTTTAGCTGAACTCAAATGTATGCTGACTTGAAACAGGGCCTTAATTTCCTTAGCAAGGAGAAAGGACCCTGCCACCTGGCGTTAGCAGTGGTCTCTTAGTTCCAGACACACAGGGCAGTAAATCTATGTCAGAAAGTAGAAAAATGAAGGGAAAGAGAAAACACCAATGCCGACTTTCCTTCTAGTGTGTGTGTGTGTGTGTGTGTGTGTGTGTGTGTGTGTGTGTGTTACCATTTGAGTTCTGTGTATGTATGTAGACGGAGGTAGGCACTGAGGTCTCCAAATTCCAGCTCCTACAGCTGCTCCTCAAAGACATGGATGCTCCAGCTTTCCCCTAACCCCAGTGAGCCTTTTGCCCTGCCCTGCTATTATCTGATGGACAACTCTTCCCAGACAAGCAGGTCAGCTTGAACATATGCATTTTCTTGGAAAGGGAGCTTTGCAAGGAAGCAATTTACAGTAGCTATTTTTGTCTGTACCTTTGTGTGGCTTCCATATGAAAGCATAAGTCCATTAAAAAATTCTTTCTCAGTTTAGAGTCCTTCATGTTTTCCTTTCAACTTCTGGAGTGCTGCTGCTCTGGCTGGAGATGCTGCAGTATCTGGCCAGTGGGGCTCAAGTCATTGGGTCACCATCAGGTGAAGGTGAAGGAAGCATGGCCTGCTGGGCCAGCAGGAGAATGTCAACTGTAGATGTCAGCTCAGCTTCAGCTCTCCTCTAGCATTAGTCTTATCAAGTAATTGCACTGTGGCAAAAGCGTATATCACAGGATTGATGCTCTTTCTCAGAAACTACTGAGATGATATTGTTGCTTGCTGTTGCTATTGCTACTGCTACTGCTGCTGCTGTTGGTGGTGGTGATGACGGTGATGGTGATGGTGATGGTGTGTGTGTGTGTGTGTGTGTGTGTGTGTGTGTTTAGGGCTGCGCTTATGTTTGCAGAAAGAAGTGACAGCACAAAATGCTAACAGACCCAAAAGGTCAATGCACCAGTTCAACAGCCTCATTTCTCCCATGTAAGCCAAAGACTGTGGAACGTTTACTCTGTGCCAAGTACTAGGAATTCAGATGTCAGCTGCAGCTCAGGATGGAGAGCTATGGGGGTCAGAAAGCTAATATTAGACACCTATCCAGTGTCTCAGACATGTTCTTCTATATTATCCAAGTCTATCCTTTCACAGCACGCCTAACTGATGTTAAGACGTTGCACTAAGCCATTTAATTCATATCGATCTTTATTTTCCTGAATTAATTTGGGAGAGAGCCGTGCAAGGTTCTCACCTAGAAATGGACAAACTGAGTCTTGTGGTAAGCCATCACCTAGCTGCCAGACTCTGGAGTTCATGTCCTCAGCTTCTGTGGCATATTCCGGTTGCTTCTCAAATGAATTCAGTGACACCTTTCATAGAGTTGAAGGTTAGCTTCATTCAGTCTAATCTTACTTTCAAGACTGTCTGGTATACTTTTAATGTGTTTGGCAGGAGCCCCGCACAGGGCAGCATTCTCTGCATGGTGCATGTAATGGTTAGTTTGAATCATCAACTTGACACAGCTAGAAGCATCTAGGTAGAGAGTCCCAGTGAAGGATTGCCTAGATCAGGTGGTTTGCCTGTGGGCATGCCTGTGAGGGATTTTTTTTAAAAAAGTGGATTAATTGAGATGCAGGATCCAGTCCACTATGAGCAGTATCATACCCTAGTTTGGGTCTTTGGGTCTTGGACTGTGTAAGAGTAAATAAAAAACCAAAACAAACAAAAAACAAAAAACAACAGGCAAGTTGAGTAAAAAAGGATTCGTAAATTCATTCTTCTCTGTTCTTGACTTTATGTGAGTACTGCTTCAAGCTCGCTGATATTGTGACATCTCTGCTATGATGGTCTGTAACCTAGAACTATAAGTTTAAATACCTCCTAACCCAAGTTGCTTTTTATTGGGGTAGCTTATCACAGCAGCAGAAATAAGAATAGAACAGAGTTTTTGAGAAAAGGTGGCTTTAGATTTAATTTGACCCAGCCCTTCAGCCGTCAGAGCTGGTGGCCTCCAGGACTCCCCTCATGAATTCTTCATCCCATCCACAGGGCTCATCCTCTCCTGTCCCAACTCCACCACCTTCTCGTTGGTCCTTATATACTAAAGGAAAAATGAATACCAGGCTTATGTCAGAGTTACAACAGCTGGCTCTATTATCTTGTTGATCTCTCTCCACATCTACAGAAGTTTCTGAAACAGTACAGCTATTAAATTTAGTCACTCTATAGAACATGCCTCTCAGCCTCCTGGGAAATGAAGATTACTCTCTTTGCCACGGAGGTCATTACTCTGAGCAACTAAAGAATATACTGGACACTGAGTGGTAAACATTCTCACCCCTAATCTTACATCTGAGTGTGACAAGGCAAGGGCAGGTCAGCAATGATGTCTGGTCACCAGCACAGAAAAGGACACAAGGAAGAAGTTGGGTGTCTGGGGCCAGAAGCACCTTCTCATCCTGTGGGTGGCAAGGGGTAGCTGGCAGAGATGTGGCTTGGATCCAGTCTGGAAAACCCACTTCAGGCTTTGCTGCTCTATCCACGTGTGGTCTCCCTGCTAAATTGCTACAATGTGTGCTCCTTGGCACCAGCCCTGAAGACCACCCAGGCGTGCAAGCAAATGGGAAACCCAGCCCCTGACCTCAGTCCAGAGTAAGTGCTTCTCACTCACGGGCTGCCAGCATGCCCTGGGGTCTGCCAGTGTGGGGGTCCTCTCTAAGGTGTGCCTCCAGCAATTAGAGGGGGGGGATGAATGCAAGGAATAGTGCAAAAAGCCATTTTGCATATTAGGGACAGTTACTGATTTCCTGACTGCTGCAAATGCAGGTGGCCTTTTGCAAATCTGAGCAAAAGAGCTCTCAGAAGGTTTAGCCTGCATAGAGAAACCTTATGCCTCCTGCAGTATCATCTTGAAACCCTTCTGCAAAGTCATCTCCACCCTAATCCATTCGTCTTGCTATAAATTCTAACCTGTGCTTTATTGAGTTGCTGTGCTTCAACCAAGCTTTACTGGTAATTTAATGATTGTCTATAAAGGCCTCTGGGTGCAGCTTAGTCTTTCCATACTGTCTGCTTATCCCTGACCCTGGGGAGAGCAGCCCTAATCTCTTACATTTGAGAGTAAGTGAAGCAACGTATTTAGAAAGAGAGTACACTGCCAAACACCAATTAAGCCATCAGTAAATGGTAATGTTTTTTTCGGGGGTAGGGTCGGTTACATTTTTTTCTTCTTAGCAAAATATTACCTGCTTGGACTCTTTGAGTATTGCTTTCTGTGAGTGTAGCCCCTAGGGAAAACTAGGATATTATTTATTCATTAATCCAGCATGTATTTTTGAGCATCAACTAGAGATGTGTGATCTATATCGCAACAAATGATCATGCTACTGCTTAGCCATTAGCATATGGAGGTTGAGGCAGAGCAAAGTAGACATGGAAAGTGAGTTCTATGTCCCCAGGGAGGGCGGATGGCCTTTGCAGAGCAGGCTTACAGAATGGATAATGTATATGGAGTTCTGGGTATGTCTGATCCTGTGCCAGACACTAAGAGTCGTTCAGGCAAATAGAATAGGAGAAAGGGGTGGAGGCAGAGGAAGGAAGGGCACAGAGGAATTGCAATGGGCACACTCAGGAAGACTCTATGGGTGGCATTGGATTATTAACAACAGAACATTGTTACAGTATTGTGGGAACATACAGTATTGAGGCCCTCCATACTGACGGCCTCAGGTACCTGTATTTCTTTATGCCATAATGGCTGTTAAGCAAAGTGGCAGTATTTTTTTTTTTTTAGTGTGTGTGTGTGTGTGTGTGTGTGTGTGTGTGTGTGTGTGCAGGATTTAAAAACATAGGAACTCCCTTTTCACTGGCACCATGAAGGAGCACAATATTATGAGGTACTTATACCCAAGGATGCTAAAGGCCTTACCTTGCATAGACAGTTCCACCAACAGGAAAATTAGGTGGAGTGCCATCTCTGATCCCTATTGTGGAGTCCCTCCCTCCCTAAGAGGAGTTACTTTCCATGTTGCTGTGACAAAACACTTGGCTGAAGGTTTGAAAGGGTAATGCTCACAATGGTGAGAGGGCATAGTAGCCTTTGGACTTTGGTTACAGGGACATGTGGCAGCTACTTGGGCACCCCTTGGCAGACCAGAAACCAGACAGCCTGGACTGTAACTGGTGTCTGACAATAGCTCACAAGGCCCACTCATCAACAACCCAGATAGACCCCCCTCCTTGTAAAGGTTCAACAACCTCCCAAAACAGCACAAGTTGGGGACCAAATATTCAAATACCTCACATCCAAACTGTATCATTTCTTCCTGGACCCTGTAGGCCCAAGGACATCTCAGTACAGAAAGCATTCACTTTTAGAAATTTGCATTAGAAATTTAGAATTTCTACAGTCTCTGTAGTTTATAGTTTAACACTCTTTAAAACTCCTCTGAAGTCTCTTCTGAGACTCAAGGTGATCACCTTTGACAGTCATCCCTTGTAAAGTCTAAAACCCAAGTTACAGTTTACAATATAGGACACAGAATAAACATTCCCATCTGAAATGGAGGAGTGGCAGGCAGGATTGGACCAGAGTGAAGCCAAAACTCACTAGGGAGAACACCACACCGCATAGCTTGATGTTCACCATTCAAGACCATTGGCAGAGTCATCCGGACTCCAGCCAGTTGGGAGCCCTGCTATAGATCTACAGCTTATAGCATACATGGTCTCTCCTTTGAGCTAGTTCCAATTGGTGCCAGCTACTTTTCTTGATAGATGGCTCATGTTCTTATGTCCAGGGAGTTCTAAAAGCCTGGACTTTCTCTGCAACTCAGACTCTACCATTTCAGTTTCATACATGGCCAACTTAGGAACTCCATGCAGGGAGTCTGACCCTTACACACTGCCTACCTTTAGCAGCTTTTAAAAAGTGTGCTACAAACCTCTATGGCCTTTTAACTCATATTATGTATACCTGCAAAGTTAGTCCTGTGTGGAGGATGACAAGTTCTAGTACCAGTTTGAGATATAGCCTGGTTCACTTGGACCACGGCTGTAGTAGCCTTTAACTGAAGTCTCCCCCCCCCCCCCAATACAGATGGGATTATTTTTCTTCTGCTCTTCCCATAGGACCAAACTGAGGCTTGGGCATCTAGTACTGTATTCTTTCTAGAATCCAATGTAAGGCAAACTAGTTCAGAGTCTGAGAGCATGACCATACAATCACCCTGTACTGCTGCTCACTGGTTGTGTGACATTACATTTGCTTAATCTTTTTGATTAAATTTCTTCATCTGTAACAGTCACATCATTAATTATGTCAGTGGTGGCAAGAATGAAACACACTAATTTATATTTAAAACACCCATGTGTGGATTAATAATTAATAATACTTATTGTGCTATAGGCCCTTTCTTAAGTATGTAATGGCTCAAGTATATAGATTAAGATTATGAAAGAAACTAATGCTATCAAAAAGAGAATCAAAGAAAACCTATAAAATAAATATGGATGTGTTAAGTGTTAAATAGTTAGGCTTAGTGGCAAGTTGAGTAAGGATTGAAATTTCAAAGCCCAAATAAATGCAAACACCATCTGACACTCTATAACAGAACTTTCATTAAGTATGAGATATTCCTGCTATAGAAAGACCATAGGTAGAAACACCATTAACTCCACTGTATATGTATGTATATATGTATGTATATATATCCTGGTGCTTGACAGGTAGCGAGGTTGGTCTGTAACACATGGTCACCCTTTTGTCTCACCAGTCTCCCAGCAAATGCCTTTTTGAAGGAGTGAATTGAATTATGATTCAAGTGCCTTAGACGATATGACTACAAGGATAATTTTCAAGTCAGGGACGAGTGCAGGGATTGATTTCCTGATATTGCTGCCAGACCCAGTGAGCAAGTTCAATGGTGCACAGCCTCTGTTTTGGTTCTATGTACAGAAGATATGATTCTGAAAAGATGATATTGCTTCCAGTTTCACATATTAGGTTTCTGAGATAGTCTCCATGTGGCAAGTCTTCCTCCTCTAGAGGTGGATTTGATTTTTTTAAAAATAGGCATAATTCACTCTGATCTTCGTCTTATGAATAAGATAGGAGATGGAGCTCAAAAGCACCATTTTTTTTTTTTTTTTTGGCTTCCAAAATGAAATGGAGGACTGTCTGTGAGGCCAAAATATCAATTTTCTCACTTATAAGCCAACTATGAGGGCAATGTCCTGGAAACATTCTAAATGTGTATTGAGCCAAAATAGCCCAATCAGAAGGAGCTATGGCTTGCCGGGAGACAAGGAGGGAGTTTTAAAGGACTGTTTCAGAGAGGCTAGGTGGCACGTTACTTTCAGAGACTGTGTGCAGCTTCTTGCAGTAATAAAGGAAATCTAGCATCTGCAGAAGTTAAAGGAGCCTGGGACTTTCATGCTCACTATTGGAACCTCGCAGTAATTTTGCAAGACACTAGGAGAGGACATTACTGGTAACTCCCTCAAGGTTAAGGAGTAGAATATAAGGGAGCTTGATGTGTTGATCAAAGTCACAGAGCTGGATGAGGGAGAGCCACCCCCACCCACACACAACCTGTATGATGAAGAAGACAGACAAATCACACAACTGCATGTATGAGAGACCCAGACTGCAGAAATCTTTTGAGCTGAAGAGGGTTGATGTGTGTACGTCCTGAGAATCTACCCACTTTACACACGTATTCCATCTAGGAGGTACAATGATAGAGTGGATAGGGATATAGATTATGTGCCCGATGACATATACATTCATGCCACTGTTACTAGCATTTTGACTTTGATATATTCCTTACATTTTGCCTGCTTTTATTTCCTTCTCTATAGGAGAGAAATGACACTCATGGAGTCCTGTGAGTGTGGTTTTGCTTTTTGTCTGCGTGCTTACCGTGCACTGCCGCTGTTGGGTGCTGGGTTTGAGCAAAGCACTGAAACACCTCTCAGAGGGTGGAAAAATGCAGTCTAACATATGGGAGGCCAAAGCTGGGGCTCCATGGCTCCCAGGAATCTGGGAATGGAGGTTCAGAAGGTCCATGGGCCTCCGACAAGGCTGAGGCCAAGGCCAGGGATTCTCAGATTCCTGGACATCCAGACACCACTGAAAATCAGAGGAGCTGAGAACGGAAGAGGCCCACAGGCTGTGGACGAGCCTGGGGCCAGGGGCTCCCAAACTCTTCGATATCCAGATGCTTCTGGGTCATGGAGAGTTGGGAATAGAGTTGAGCCCCTGGACTGAGGAGGGGGTGACTGAGGGAAGTGGGGGTTTGGGGGATGGGAACTTCAGCTTAGCTCAGCTGTGGAGAGTCTGGGAGCACAGGAGGGCCTTCTGTGGGAGGCATAGGTAGTGCAGTTTTGTAGATGAAGGCCTTCTCCATGTTCCCCATGGCGGTTCTTGATGAAAGAGATAGTCTTTGGTTCCAAACTGTTTATTGATTGTTCATTGTGGAAAATGGGTGCATACCACCTCCTCAGGGTGGACCAGAGATTAAATAACTTTTGCAGGAAGGAATGTCAGGGAAGGGAAGCTTATTGGCTTAACCCTCGGGGCCTCTAGATACCTCATTAGCATGTAGAAGTCTGTTTTGATCTATGTGATCATGTTATTTATATAGGGAGTGTGGCCTTGTAACTGGGGCCTGGTCAGAAGCAGGTAAAGCTCCTACCATCCTCTCAGAGGTTCTGGGTCTTCCAACCCTCTCAACCTTACCAAGTTTCCTGGCATGATCCCACAACTTCTCCTTTTCTTTTTTATAAAGGAGAGGTGTCATCTGAGTGACTGTCTCTTATGTTATTTCTAGTGAAAATTTCAGGTGGGGTGGAGTGTAAGCATCAAAATAAAACACAACATAAGCCAGAGGGGTAACAAGGGGTGGAAGCTAGGATGACAAGGGATTATTGAACCGAATAATTGTGCAGCGGATTGAAACTGAGAGTGTACAGTTTGTGAGAGTGTTGTAAGTTTCCCCATGTTCGGTAGCCTTTAGACTCTGTCAAGAGAGTTCATCTGTTGCTAGTAGGTCCCAAGGTTCTCAGTGTCTGCTTGTCTCCAAAGTCTTCAGTCAGATGATGTGCCTGGATCAAGGCAGCTTCATTGTCCCAGGCAGGCCCAAGGAAATGGCTAATTGGGTTGGTCTCTGGCTTGTAGTGGCAAAGTTGTCACTAGCCCTTTTGTAGGGATAAACCTGTAGAGTAATGACAACAGGGAAGCAGAATCCCAGCAGTGGGGTGGTACAGGGTAGGTAATGTATATGTTAAACCTGTAACAGTTTGCTTGGGATCACATTGGTGGTCTGTTGTTATGGTCCTTGGAAAAAGGCAAGGGTGGTTGAGAAATTTCATCTTGGAAAGAATCCCCTAAGTGGGGAGTTACCTGTGTTGTATTAAGGGAAGCAGAGAGAAGAATTGAGAATTTATCTGTTTTGGGTGGTTGAGGAAGAAAATATCATGTTAATTATGTATCTGGGATAGGCAGTAATGGCTTGCCTATAAAAAGAAATTGGTTGTTAATTAAGGATTAAATAATGGTTATTAATGTAGTTGGTTTGACCTATGGGAGTAGATTAAACATGACTTTTGAAGTTTAAAAGAAATTTTAGGACAATTTTAGGTTAGAAGGCATGAAAATTGTATTAGGTGTTCCTGTTAGGGGTTGGGGGTGAGGAGGCAGTGGGGGAGTGTCAGTGTAGTAGCTCTGCTTGGAAACAAAAGTGGGAAGAAGATAGGGTATCTGTCTTTAGAGGGGAAGAACTGAATCTATGGAACTAGTGTCAAGGGTTACTCATGGTCTTTGTTTAATCTGGGGTTCTGATGTGGGTCTGTGTGGGTCACCAGCTGGGGTATGTGTCAGCTGGGTATGTCCCATGTTGTAGGCAGCAGACCCTGTTGTCACTGTTAATAAATATCTGACAAGAAGCAGTTTAAGGGAGGAAGGATCTATTTTGGCTCACAGTTCAAGGAGTTACAGTTCATAGTGGTAGAGAAGGCAAAACACATGAGTGGCTTGTTTCTGTGGTTGTGGGAGCATAAGGCTGCTTGTTCACCTCTCAGTGGTCAGAAAGCAGAACATGAGAGCAGGCAATCTCTATTTCTCTTGTTCACTTTTTATTTTGTCTGGAATGTTACTCCATGGATAGTTCTGTTCACGTTCATGGTGGATTTTCTGTCTACAGTTAATCTTTTCTGGAACTGCTGTTACAAACAGGCCCAAAGGTATGCTTCCTAGGTGACTCTGAATCCAGTCAGGTGAATCTGAAGTTGACAGTGAAAAATACCCACTATATGCATATAAAACCTATATTTGATTCATAATAAAGATATTGAGCCTATTATTATTTCATTCAACCATTATGTAGTGTTAGTGGTGCCATCCCTCCATATTATAAAAGGGAAAACTGATGTGAAGTATTTTGCCCGAAGTTCCCCATCAAATAGTTTGTCAAACCTGATGAACAGATAGAAGCAAAGATGACTGGAGAAGAGAAGGATGTCTGTAAGTGAGGAATAGTCAACACTGGCAATCATCCCATTTTGTTTAGCTACTAAATATTTCCTAAGAACCCCCAAATTAACAATCTTATTGAAAATCTTATAGCTAAGTATGTAGTGAGTCACAGAAGGCACAATTTTTTGGGTGAATTAAAAAAAAAAAAAAACCTCATATTTTTTCTTTTCTTTTCTTCCTTGTCTTGACTTCCTTATGAATAGGGTATAATTTTTTTCTTTGTTAAATTTAAGTTTTTCCAGTAAGACTCATTTAGACCTGCCCTAGCAACACCCATCTGGGTAGACTGGAAGAAAGATGCCTAAGCACCTGTTGCTGGAACCACCGCAATGATGAATGTGTGATGGAGAGACGGGAAAGATGGAGTACATGGTAGAGAGATGGAAGAGAAAGTGAGGCCAAGGGGTTCATATGCTGCGGACAAAGGCAGAACTGGACACTCAAGAGCAGTTAGGAACAGGGACATATGAGGATGCTCTGATGAGGTCCTGGAGCAGGCTGCTGCCAAGGGCCATGTCTAGATCTGTGGTCTTGCTACAGCTGGGATCTGTCTGTGTTGATATCTGTGGCCTGAGTTACCACCAAAGCTTAGTGAATGTTTGTGATCTTGGCTGCCACTGGAGACCATCAAGATATCTAAAGGTCATGCTGCATGGGAGGACATGCTGCTTTGAGTAGCCTAAACTGCCACCTGAGGCCAGGGGGACAGCCTGGACCCATGTGTAGGCCTGTGGTCTTCTGTGTTGATGTCCCAGGCCTGCGTTAACCCCAAAGACAGTGTAGATGTGCCTGGTCTGGACTGCTGACTGAGCCACTGTACTGAGTTAGGCTTGCCCTTCATCTGGGCAACACAGCAATCCACCCTGAAGGCAGGGTAGCTGGTGAGCCAACCTGAGTATGTGAACTTGGGATAGCTAGCCCTGCCCTGAAGTGGGGTGGCTTGAGTGAGGGAGAGATACTTTTCCCTCCTCTCCTCCCCCCACTGAGGCAAATGGGAGAACTAACCCTGAGGTCATGAGAGCAGGAGAGCTGGCCATACTCCTCACTGGATGCAGCACTTAGGAGAACAGGTCCTGTATCTCACCTGGGAAACATAGTAGAGCTCTTCCCAGTGACAAAGGTGCAGGTGAGCTGCCCAAGCACAGGAGAGCAGAAGAGCTGACCCTGCCCCTTGCTGGCTGCAGCAATGGGTAAGCTAGTTGTGGCAGTGTTTGAGTGCTCACACTGGTGGTGCTGGCATGCAAGAGAACTGGTGGGCTGATCCAGGGCTTTGAGGTAGCCCACCACATTTATCACATCTATGATCTGCTGGAGTTCATGAAAGGGCCTGTCCTGCAGATCCTAAGCTGCAATATCTCCATGGCACAGGGCAATAACAGGATATCCAAAAGGAATCCCCATGAGGATCCAATTTAGATAGAGTATTAGAAGCCAGAGGTCTGAAAACAGACTAATGATTCATTATAATGAACATTTGCAAGTTCAGATGTGTGAACAAATGGGCATGTTGTTTGACACACTGTGACACCGACACACTACAGCTTCTATTATATATATATCACAGGGTGAAGGGTGGTTATAAATGGATGGGGAGATGAGTGGGATTTAGGTACATGATGTGAAACTCACAAAGAATCAATAAAAAGATAAAAAATGGAACCAAATTAAAAAACTAAGACTAGTTCTCTTTAGTGTTGTGTAGCTATTTGTGGCTATTGCCAATTTTAGTCTGAGGTGTTGACAATTCCTTTTGACATCAGAACTATTAGGAGGAAGTGTTCCTTCCTCCATTTGTGGTCTTGGAATTAAGGACAGATGAAGAAGATCTGATGACAGACAGAAGTCTAGGGTCCTACTTGCCCCCTTTGATCTGGAAGTATGGTATAAACACTTTTGAGGTAAGTTTTTGAAAACTGGTGATCATTTGTTATTCAGTATAATTACAAAACCTATCACTACCACAAGAAAAACCCAACCCATATGTACCCTGTGCTAACTGAAGGTTAGAAATATATGGGATAATGTAATAAGTCTTCTTTAAGTCAGGGACTCAAATGATTGTGTTTCTCTAATTGTATATCAAATCTACATCTATAGGCCCACCATCTACCATTCATTCATTTACTAATCTTTCCTCTTTTGACTCCTTCCTAACTCTGATTTTCTTTATATGTTGATTTTCTTCATCTTGAGGCAAGTTTATTCTGTTCATTCACTACCTTGCAATTTACAAAATAGTATTCTTGGAGGATGCTCTGGAAAACTCCCCATGGGCTAATAGACTTGAGAAAAAAATGTCTACTACATTTCAAGTTTACAAATTCACTTGTCATTTAAGGCATACAAGTATGTAAACAAATAATGAGAAGTTTTTCTAGTAGATAACAAACTAATACGATTTGATAGTGTTGATCTTCCTAAGATAATTTGACCACTCAAAATTTCTTGACTTGAATTTTGGGGAATTGTGCTACAAAGGACATAGGGCACCTAGTCTTAGTTTTGGCTCTTCCACAAGGTTATCTACTTCCTCTTATTGCAACTTGTATCTCCAATCACAAAGGAAGGGGATTGGATTTCTTGGTCACTTAAGACTCTACAGGGCTCTAGAATCTGTAATTCCAATAGCCTTCCATATGTTGTGGAAATGAGGATGGCATGGCTGGGAAAGGAATGATTAGGTCACGATGGGGGCATTGTATAGAGCTTCTGAGGTTCAACACATTCAAGGTTATGAGGATGAAGATGGTGTAGTAGTAACCACTCTGGTTTATTCAGCTTGCCTAGGAACATATGGCCTAACCAAGGATACCCAGTACACTCAACATTCCATCTCCTTTCTTTATTCTGGTTTCCCCCCTTTATCTCTATTTCCATAATTTCTGTCCTTTAAGCCTCTTGAATTCCATCTGCTTCAACCCAGACTCTGTGCAGCCTCTGCAGTAGCTCTTTGGTAATTATTCTTTGTGTATTAAGCTCAGCTGCTGGGCCTGGGAGGAGAGTCTGCTACAAATCCTCCATTAGTCAGGATGCTTTTCATGGCTGGGAACAAAACCCTGACTCAAGCTGGGTTAAACAAAAGAGAATTCATTATTTTGCAAATCAGGAATTCCATGGGCCAGGGCAGATCTGAATCTGGTTGAATCAGCCATTCAACAATAGAATTCAGTGCCAATCCCCCAACAGCCTTTTCTCTGCTCTGCCATCTTTACCTTTCATCTGATGCAGGTGGCAGTAGCTCCAAGCATTTCATCCAAAAATGACAAGATATGGAGAATAAAGGGGCACATCTTTCTGTGATTCTTTTCTGGAAACATGGTATCCCAAAAACTCTGCATTATACCACCTACCTAGAAGGTTTTCTCTCTTGTTTCATAGGTCAGAATTAGAACCTGATCATTCCTCAACCCAGCAACTATGGAGAGAATAGCATCATCATCATAAGACCAGTCACACCCATCCCTAGAGCTTGGGTGATGTCACTTACTAAGGAATATCATGTGTCAGAGGTGGAACTAAATGTGGGTTGTGTTAGGAAGGAAGACAAGAAGGAAGCAAAAATGGAGGGAAAGAAAGATAGATGGACAACAGAAAGATGAAAAGTAGAAAAGGGGAAAGAAAAGGGTCTCAGAGTAATCTGGAACCATTATCTTCCTAGTTGCAAACCTGGGCAAACATGAGCCTGATGCTAACTTTTACATCATATTGTACTAGACCAGAATCTCAGAGTAAAGCATCTTCACTTACCTCAGCATCTGTGCACACTAAGCTCTAGGAAGAAAGGTTGTAGAGGTCAGAAACTCACTGTGTTCTGCTTCTAATAATTTCATATCGACGACAGCTGTTTTCTGCCTTTTAAGACTGACTTACTCACCCCAGACACAGAAGAACCAGTGGAGGATATTGCTCCATCCGTGAGAAATTCCCAGCTGGTAGGTTGGCTCTAGTACCCTGCATAAGAGTGAGGGCAGCACAGTCCTTAGTTTTATTAGCCACAAAACACCATACTGGACTTATAGGCCAGACCCACTTGTCTGTTCTTCTGGCTAGGCTACTGAGCGCTAGAATTTTGCCCATAGGAATGGAATATTGAGCCAATTGTTTTACTCCTTCACCTCCAGTTTGCTTCTCTGTAGAAGTATTAGTGGTTGTAGTAGTGGTTGTGGTGGTGGTAGTGATGATGATGAGAGAACAATGGCAACAATGACAACAATGATGATGACATCGTTGTCATCATCATAGTTTTAATTACTTTTCTGTTGCTGGGGTAAAATGCCATGATCGACACAACTTGTAAAAAAATTAGTTTATTCATGCTAATGGTTACAGAGATTAATGACTGGGCAGCATGACAGCAAGAACATAAAGCATAGGGAGTGCACTGGAAGCAGAGGGAGAATTTTAGGTCAGAAAGCCTGTCAAGCAAGATCACACTTCCTAAGCTTCCATAGACAGCACCACCAACTGGGGATCAAATGTTCACATACAGGAGCCTATGGGGGACATTCTTAATCAAACCACTATAGTAATTCTCACTCCTTCAAATTATTGAAAGGATGAGAAAAAAATTATTAAATATCTTCCCACAGAGCCTGTGCAGGGCAAGTACCTAATAGCTCTTTATGGTTATTATTTTTATGAGTATAAGAATATAGATATTCTTGTGCTGTTATCTAGAAAACTTTCACAGCAGCCAGTGGAGCCACACTTTCCTGGAGCATATTTCAGATGCCTTCTTTTTATATTGCAAAATCTATGTTACAAAACAAGCTGGGATATACTGATGGTTCTTTGCTTTATGTTGTGGCTCAAAATCTTGAGTCAAGGTATATATGAGTGCACGTGCGTGTGCATGTGCGTGTGTGTGTATGTGTGTGTGTGTGTGTGTGTGTGTGTGTGGACAGATGCTTAGAGCACCATAAAACATTCAGGAGGAAGGTCTAGTGTTAGGAGTTCTGGCCTGTAGGATGAATCAGAATCAGGGCCAGGGAATTCCTGTGTAATTTGGGAACCCAATTAACATAATATAATAAACCAAATCCACAACATGTATCTATACTGAGTCTATCTTCCAACTATAGGAGCCTGTCTGAGTTATTGTCAAGCTACCATTTGAGTATTATGGATATGATCTTAGCCTGTCATGCTATAACAAACCTTTTCAGACAGGGACTCATTCAGTAGCCCTGGCTGTCCTGGAACTCACTCTATAGACCAGGCTGGCCTCAAACTCAGAGGTCTGTTTGCCTCTGCCTTCAAGTGCTGGAATTAAGGGCATGTGCTGTTGGACTTGGAAGTCCAAGCACCTAGGCGGCCCACCCCACAAAGACACAGAGACTGAGAATGATGCAATAAGCAAGGGGTCTATTGAATCCAGTGCACTGGGGCTGCCCTACCAACAGGGCAATGGTGACCCTGGTAAACACTTTTTTGGAGGAAGACCTTGGCAACAGCATGGAAGGGTGGGCCTGCATTGGTAGTTAAACATGATTGGAGGCCCATGGTGATGACTACAGCTTGTTACCACCCAACTGTAGCTCTGGCCTGTCCTTGGCAACAGAGAATTCTGACTACTGTGTGGGGCCTGAGAGGTATCTGAACCTGGCCCTGCTGTCTCATTTCACAATGGTTATCTTTGGCCCTTTTGACTGTCTGGAATGTTTCCTGGCCTAGCTCATTGGCCACCTTTTGTCTCTCAAGGCCTCACAGTGCCATCACTGCTGGTGTTATAAACCTTTAGAGAAACTATTATAATTTTACCATAATGTATTCCCCATAGGGTCATAGGCTGAGAGCTTAGTTACTAGTTGTTATCAGTTCTTCGATCACAAATTCCATCGTATACAATGATCTATAAAGAATGGTCTCAAAGGTATCAAGAGGTTGTAGAGTTTAAGGAGGCCTCATTGAAGGCAGAGGCAGAGAGTTGATACAGGAATAAAGAGAGTCACTGAAGATGGTTAGATAAGATGTGAAGGAGCACAGTCACAAAGGTGTTGAAGAATCAGATATAGTTCAAGGTAAGTGGAGGTCAATCATAGTGGGCCCAGTTGGACTAGTGTCAATTCTAGTATGCTCCGTTAAATAAAAAGTACTGAGTTGAGCTAAAACTTCAGAGATAATCACAGTCTGGAGTTTAAGAACAGTTAGAAGTTCATTCCTGATTTTCCTGAGATTTATGAACTGGGTGGTCAGATGACATATCATGAGGTACCATCATATAGCAGCATTAGGTGTCCCTCCTTTTATATGATCTAGGTGAGGGAGTTGCATTCTTCTTTGGTCTGGTGTATCAATAATGTTATGTAGCAATTTCTTTCCATTGAAACACACCCTCACCCCAACCCCCAAGAAGGAGGCTCAGAAGACTCCTCACAACAACTCACAAGTATTAGGAAGTTCCTGAAACTAATGAGATTTGCAGGGGCCTCCACAAGGTTATGGGGAGATTGTTCAACTGGCTCTGTAGGCCTATATTTTTCAAAACCTAGTTTAATAAGGGTCCTTAAACACTTTAGCCTCCCTTACGGCCCATGAATC
The DNA here is from genome assembly GCA_019843965.1 of Rhynchomys soricoides. Taxonomy (NCBI): domain Eukaryota; kingdom Metazoa; phylum Chordata; class Mammalia; order Rodentia; family Muridae; genus Rhynchomys; species Rhynchomys soricoides. The sequence continues at coordinate 3,076,570 of JADRCH010000060.1, forward strand.
ACCAGAGGTAATGGAAAGGAAAGGTTAATAGGGCAAAGGAGGATGTGGACCTGTTTAGAAATAGTTCTTTGGGGTGATTCCAGTCTTCTTTGTCAGGATAGCAGCAGTTCAGTTCACATGAATCAGCAGCAGTAGCTTGATCTACTCACAAACATGGTTCATGAATCAGCAATGGCAGTTTAATCCAGTAGGAATTGCAAGGCTCTGTGAATCTACCCAAGTCTGTGAAAGTAGCAAAAAGCTGCCGAACACAACCAGAAGTTCTTGGTGCATTTCTTCTATGAAGTCATGACAAACAATTATCAGCAAAGAAGGCAAGGCAAACCAATGCCACAGTATCATCATTGAAGACCAGCATCAGCAAAGCCCAATGAAGACCAGCAAAGGGTAGGAAGGTAAATCAATGCCACACAGTGTCCACTGTCTGTTCAGTTATATTTATACCTTTTCCAAACATCACATGTTCTCTCAAGTATCTGTTCAAGCAAAATATCACATGCATGCCCTTTTTTCCAAGCAGCTTCCAGAAAAATACCATGGGTCTGTTCTCAGAAAAACATCTTCCCACATGTTTGCTTCAGGAAAACATCCTCTCACGAGACAGTTTCCAGAAAAACATCACATGACACAACTGAGTCTCCAAAGAAACCAGAAATTTTCACTTCAGGCAGAGTAGTCTGAAGCATCTCCCTCCCTTTCTTTTCAAACTGTATGTAAGTTGCGTTGAGAACTCCAGAATTGTAGTTTGCCAGTCATAATTAATGCTGGAGTGGCTTTTGATGTCATTTCTACTCCTGTAAGCAACGCCTTGCCTATATTCTTATAAACAACACCAATAAACTAGTTGGTTCATCAAATTAGACTTTGATAAAATTCTTACTTTAGTATATATATATATATATATATATATATATATATAATTTTTAATAATTCTTATTTTAGTTCCTTATCTGAGAGGAACTGTTTGCACTCATCTTCCCAGGTTCACAATTTGGTTTTCTTGATATGGTCTTGATATGTCCTTGTGCAAATTTGTTGTGATTATCTTCAACAAGTTCTGGGTGGTAAATTTTAATTTGTCTGAATAGTTTGTATATCGTTTGCCTTGTAGTTCAGGCTGGATAGGTGGTAGTTACCTAGTTTCATAGACAAGATATAAAGTTATTCTGCATTTGTACTAAAAGTATAACTAACTGTTGGCTGTAAAATGGAGTCACTCAGAATAAGACCTAGCTTGAAATCTGCTCTTACATACAATATGGAATAACTTTGATCAGGGCAGTAATTTATAGTAGGGCATAATCTCTATCTTCTGTCTCCATTTTAGAAGACAGGGTTATACACAGGTGATATAGAAGGAAAAAATACTCACTGGGAGGCATCACTTACATAGTTGGTTTAAATGATATATATGACAAAAATCATGTGAATAGTACATGACCAAGTCAGGATTCAAATCCAAGTCTGACATTATGATTCATGCTATTTCACTAGTAATGCACTCAAACCAAGATCTTTATATCATTGCTGGACTCAGCATAATTCTGTCAGATGAAAACAGAAAAGGAAAGGAAGAAGAAAATTAGGAGGTGAGGGAAAGAAAAGGAAAGATGGAAGAAAGGTACTTACTTGGTCTTCATGTCCAGCAAGGGTTGGTTGGCAGAATGACACTGTATGGAATGTAAGTGATAGTACCTGTTTCTGAGTAAAACTTTGGCATACAGGCTATGTTTCACCTTCTACTCAGTAGGTTGTAAAAGTTAAAAAATATTTCTACCAGCAAAGAACTTGTCATGCTTAACTTTCTATGCAATAATATCAAAGTCCATGATCCAAAGGCCCATTTCTAAAGAGTCATGAAGGAGCATCTTACAGCCTAAGTGTAAAAGACAAGGAACAGGTGAAACATGTAGCATGGTCCTGCCTGTGTGTCTGTTTATCCTGATATATTTTGCTTTTTCTCAAAGAATGTGCCAGAAATTGTCCATAATAGGTGCCTATGGGGAAATGAATCTATTGGAAGATCTTTGATTTTTAATGTAAAACTCTATGTATAGTTGAATATTTTAACATGTCCACCAATTACTGCCCCTGTAAATAAGAAATAAATAAAAGATGAAGTAGAAAATTATCAGGTAAATGATTTTGATTCCTAATGCATGAGGGAATAAAATTACCATATGAAAAACTTGAAGACCAACCTGTTAGGCTGAATGTGTACCAGGAGGGCTGGGCAGAATTTTGTATGGTAGGTATGTCAAAATCTCATCAGATTCCAGAGATGCTCATTAGGATATCCCTCTCTGAACCACTACATTAGCCCAGTTTCTCAGATAAAGAAGACATATGCACACACAAATCTTTAATAAAGAGCTCTCTATGAGAAATTTGCTTCTATGAACATAGAGGCAGAGGAACCCTAATACCTATAGTCAGTAAATGTTATTTCTAGCTCCTCACACCATCACAAGCACCTGGAATAATGTTTAGCTAGATATCTGGTCACAATGTGGTACAGTCAAATTTTACATAAAATTAACCTTCCCACCCTCCTCCTTGGAGGAGGTAAATTATATCCTTCAGTATCAAATACTGAGCACCCTCTTAATGAGCTAGTCCATATTTGGATCTAGAAATCTTTGCTTTGGGCTATAGCCTGTGTCCTTAACCCTATCAGTTGATATTGTTCCTATTCAGAGAACTTAGATATCTCTTGCTGCTCTCTAATCCCTTTTCAGTCTCAGAACTCAGAACCATATGTTCATATGATAATTTTATTCCCTCCTAGGCCTGAAACATTTACTTGGGTTTTTTTCCCTTTTTCTTCTGTTTATTTCTTACTTATAAGGACAGTAATACATGGGCATTGTAAGTGTCTATTTATAAAGATTTACTTAATGATTTTAAAAATAATGTGTGTGTGTGTGTGTGTGTGAGAGAGAGAGAGAGAGAGAGAGAGAGAGAGAGAGAGAGACTGTGCAAGTGTAAGTGTAGGTGACTGTGGAGTCTAGAAGGTGTCAGGTCCCTTTGGAACTAGAGTTATAGACAGTTATGAGTCACTTAACATGGGTGCTAGACACTGAATTTTGGTCCTCTGAAAGCACCACACACTGTGAACAGCTGAGCGAGCTCTCCAGTAACCTGGTGCCTTTTTTTTTTTTTTTTTTTTTTCGAGACAAGGTTTCTCTGTTTAGCCCTGTCTGTCCTGGAACTCACTCTGTAGACCAGGATGACCTCGAACTCAGAAATCCCCCTGTCTCTGCCTCCCGAGTGCTGGGATTAAAGGCGTGTGCCACCACTGCCCGGCTACCTGGTGCCATTTTAAGGATGTAAAGTGGGTCACTAATCTCCCTAAGAACTGTTTAGAAAACTCCAGTTTCTTTAGGGATCTGGGTTCTGCCTATATGCTTCCAACCTTTCTTCTACTGTGTCTCAAAGACCCTGGACTTTAGTAGCCTAAATTTGCAGGCTCATTCTGGTCTTAGAGTCTGTCTTAGTCAGGGTTTCTATTCCTGCACAAACATCATGACCAAGATGCAAGTTGGGGAGGAAAGGGTTTATTCGGCTTACACTTCCATGCTGCTGTTCATCACAAAAGGAAGTCAGGACTGGAACTCAAGCAGTTCAAGGAGCAGAAGCTGATGCAAAGGCCATGGAGGAATGCTACTTACTGCTTGCTTGCTTCTCCTGGCTTGCTCAGCTGGCTTACTTATAGAGCCCAAGACTACCAGCCCAGGCATGGTACTACTCACAAGGGGCCCTCCTCCCTGATCACTAATTGAGAAAATGCCTTACCACTGGATCTCATTGAGGCATTTTCTCAACTGAAACGCCTTTCTCTGTGATTAACTCCAACTTGTGTCGAGGTGACACACAAAACTAGCCAGTACAGAGTCTTTGCTTGTATTATTCCATTTGACTAAATTGCTGTTCTCCCAGAGCACAAGTCAGCCCTTTCTCACAGTGTTTTAAGATTCTTCCTCTGAGCATGGAACTGAAGTAGCTGCCTCCTGTGAGCCTTCTCTGTAGCCACTGGCTTTTCTTTGTAATTCTGATCTATTTTGACTCAACTCTCATATCACATCCTATCATCTTGCTCTGTCAATTCTATGACAGCATAGATGTTATATATTTGTTATTTTGATTGCTATAATTTTAACACAAGAACACACCACAGACACATTATAGACATTTGGTGAACGCATGAATAAAGTCTGTCCTATTTGTGATGGTACTTATGATTTTGTAGTTGCCTATCCAGCCACTTAGGATACATTTTTAAGCTAAAATATTGCCAAGGAACCTTACTAGAAAGTATTTACTCTTGTTTACTTGTTTACTCTTTAAGTAGGAGGCACAAAGCAGACAAAATGCTCCAGGTGTAATTTGAACCATTGCCTGGAACAAACTTTTGACTACTGAGTTTTTATTCCCTGGACACATACTCTTCTTAGTGTGCTGGATATACACTGCAAGTGGGCACAACAGTCAGGGCATGTGACTCTGACCAAGGCTGTGTCATCCTAAGAAAAGATGTGTTTTAGAAAACATCCTTCCAGAGCTGCCCAACAGTTATACCATACTTGGCACAGGGATTTTTACTTAACAGCCATGACTTCTAGAAACTGTATTATCTAGAGCAGTGGTTCCCAACCTCCCCAATGCTGCAAACCTTCAATATAGTTCCTCATGTTGTAGTGACCCCCAACCATAAAGTTATTGTTGTTGCTACTTTATAACTGTAATTTTGCTACTGTTAATGTAACATGAATTAAATATCAGTGTTTTCTGATGGTCTTAGGTGACCCCTATAAAAGGGTTATTTGACCCCCAAAGAGGTCACAACCCATGCTTTGAGGAACACTGATCTAGGAGTTCTGAAAACAATGTAAGTTTTTGCCTTTTGGTTGCCCACCAGAACCAGTAAGACTATTGTAAAGACAACATACCCATAAACTACATCTCAGCTGGGAGTTTCCTTCCTGATGGCTAACTTTTAAAATGTTGTGAGATGCTTTGTAGGCTACTAGGAGAGAAAGACCACACACTGACCTTACCCACCCGCAAAGCTTACCATATCAACCAACCAGTTAGTTTGTGCTAGTCACTCTAGAAGGCACCACTATTTCTTTTCTTTTCTTTTCTTTTTTTAATTGGATATTTTCTTTAGTTACATTTCAAATGTTTTCCCCTTTCCAGGTCTCCCCTTTGGAAAGCCCCTACCCCATCCTGGCTCCCCCTGCCTCTATGAGGGTATTCCCCCACAAACTCACCCACTCACTCCCATGTTTCCTCCCTGGCATTCCCCTATACTAGGGCATCTAACACTCTCAGACGCAAGGGTTTCTCCTCCCACTGATGGTCAACAAGGCCCTCCTTAGCTACATATGTGGCCAGCACCATGGGCCCCTCCATATGTATTCTTTGGTTGGTGGTCCAGTTTCTGGGAGCACCGGGGGAACTGACCAGTTGACACTGTTGCTCTCTTTCCATGGGGCTGCAAACTCCTTCAGTTCCTTCAGTCCCTTCTTCAACTTCTCCATCTGGGATCCCACCCTCAGTCTGTCAGTTGCTGTGAATTGAATCATGGATATTCCAAACAATTGGGGCTAATATCCATTTATCAGTGAGTACATACCGTGTTTGTTCTTTTGTGACTGAGTTACCTCACTCAGGATATTTTCAAGTTCCATCCATTTGCCTAAGAATTTCATGAAGTCACTGATTTTAATAGCTGAGTAGTATTCCATTGTGTAAATGTACCACATTTTCTGTATCCATTCCTCTGTTTAGGAACATCTGGGTTGTTTCCAGCATTTGGCTATTATAAATATGGCTGCTACGAACATAGTGGAGCATGTGTCTTTATTACAGGTTGGAACATCTTCTGGATATATGCCCAGGAGTGGTATAGCTGGGTCCTCAGGAAGAATTATGTCCAATTTTCTGAGGGTCCGCCAAACTGATTTCCAGAGTTGTACCAGCTTGCAATCCCACCAGCAATGGAAGAGTGTTCCTTTTTCCACATCCTCGCCAGCATCTGCTGTCACCTGAGTTCTTGATCTTAGCCATTCTGACTGGTGTGAGGTGGAATCTCAGGGTTGTTTTGATTTGCATTTCCCTGATGACTAAGGATGTTGAACATTTCTTTAGGTGCTTCTCAGCCATTCAAGTTTCCTCCGTTGAGAATTCTCTATTTAGCTCTGTTCCCCATTTTTTGATAGGGTTATTTGGATCTCTAGAATCTAACTTCTTGAGTTTCTTGTACATATTGGATATTAGCCCCCTATCAGATGTAGGATTGGTAAAGATCTTTTCCCAATCTTGCTGTTTTGTCCTATTGGCAGTGTCCTTTGCTTTACAGAAGCTGTGTAATTTTATGAGGTCCCATCTGTCGATTCTTGATCTTAGAGCACAAACCACTGGTGTTCTGTTCAGGGACTTTCCCCCTGTGCCCATGTATTTGATACTTTCCCCCACTTTCTCTTCTATTAGATTCGGTGTATCTGGTTTTATGTGGAGGTCCTTGATCCACTTGGACTTGAGCTTTGTACAGGGAGATAGGAATGGATTGATTTGCATTCTTCTACATGTTGACCTCCAGTTGAGCCAGCACCATTTGTTGAAAATGCTGTACGTTTCCACTGGAGGGTTTTAGCTCCTTTGTCAAAGATCAAGTGGCCATAGGTGTGTGGGTTCTTTTCTGGGTCTTCAATTCTATTCCATTCATCTACCTGCCTGTCACTGTACCAATACCATGTAGATTTTATTATTACTGCTCTGTAGTATAGCTTGAGGTCAGGGATGCTGATTCCCCCAGAAATCCTTTTATTGTTGAGAGTAGTTTTTGCTATCCTGGGTTTTTTGTTATTCCATGTGAATTTGAGAATTGCTCTTTCTAGGTCTATGAAGAATTGACATGGGATTTTGATGGGGATAGCATTGAATCTGTAGATTGCTTTTGGCAGGATGGCCATTTTAACTATATTAATCCTGCCAATCCATGAGCATGGGAGATCTTTCCATCTTCTGAGGTCTTCTTCGATTCTTTCTTCAGAGACTTGAAATTCTTGTCATACAGATCTTTCACTTGTTTGGCTAGAGTCACCCCAAGATACTTTATATTGTTTGTGAAAATTGTGAAGGGTGTCATTTCCTTAATTTCTTTCTTAGCCTGTTTATCATTCGAGTATAGGAAGGCTACTGATTTGTTTGAGTTAATTTGATATCCGGTCACTTTGCTGAAGTTGTTTATCAGTTGTAGCAGTTCTGTGGTAAAGTTTTTCGGGTCACTTAAGTATACAATCATATCATCTGCAAATAGTGATATTTTGATTTCTTCCTTTCCAATTTGTATCCCTTTGACCTCTTTTTGCTGTCTAATTGCTCTAGCTAGAAGTTCGAGTACTATATTGAATAGATAGGAAGAGCATGGGCAGCCTTGTCTAGTCCCTGATTTTAGTGGGAATGCTTCAAGTTTCTCCCCATTTAGTTTGATGTTGGCTACTAGTTTGCTGTATATTGCTTTTACTATGTTTAGGTATGCTCCTTGAATTCCTGATCTTTCCAAGACTTTTATCATAAAAGGATGTTGAATTTTGTCAAATGCTTTTTCAGCATCCAATGAAATGACCATGTGGTTTTTTCCTTTGAGTTTGTTTATGTAGTGGATTACTTTGATGGATTTCCGGGTATTGAAACAATCCCTGCATCCCTGGGATGAAGTCTACTTGATCATGATGAATGATTGTTTTGATGTGTTCTTGGATTCGGTTTGTGAGAATTGTATTGAGTATTTTTGCATCGATATTCATAAAGGAAATTGGTCTGAAGTTTTCTTTCTTTGTTGGGTCTTTGTGATGTTTTGGTATCAATGTAACTGTGGCCTCATAAAATGAATTGGGTAGTGTTCCTTCTGTTTCTATTTTGTGGAATAGTTTGAAGAGTATCGGTATTAGGTCTTCTTTGAAGGTGTGATAGAATTCTACACTAAACCCTGGGCTTGTTTTGGTTGGGAGACTTTTAATGACTGCTTCTATTTCTTTGGGCATTATGGGACTGTTTAGATGGTTTATCTGATCCTGAGTTAACTTTGGTATTTGGTATCTGTCTAGAAAATTGTCCATTTCATCCAGATTTTCCAATTTTGTTGAATATAGGCTTTTGTAATAGGATCTGGTGATATTTGAATTTCCTAGGATTCTGTTGTTATATCTCCCTTTTCAGTTCTGATTTTGTTAATTTGGATACTGTCTCTGTGCCCTCTGGTTAATCTGGCTAAGGGTTTATCTATCTCGTTGATTTTCCAAAGAACCGGCTCCTGGTTTTGTTGATTCTTTGTATAGTTCTTTTTGTTTCTACTTGGTTGGTTTCACCTCTTAATTTGATTATTTCTTGCCTTCTACTCCTCTTGGATGTATTAGCTTCTTTCACCATAATCTCTGGTGAGAAGCTTGGTGTAATTCTGATAGGTCTGCCTTTATATGTTATCTCACCTTTTCCCCTTACTGCTTTTAATCTTCTTTCCTTGTTTTGTGAATTTGGTATTTTGACTATTATATGACAGGAGGAATTTCTTTTCTAGTCAATCTATTTGTAATTCTGCAGGCTTCTTGAATGTTTATGTTCATATCTTTCTTTAGGTTAGGGAAGTTTTCTTCTATGATTTTGTTGAGGATATTTTCTGGCCCTTTAATTTGGGATTCTGCACTCTCTTTTATACCTATTATCCTTAGGTTTGGTCTTCTTATTGTGTCCTGGATTTCCTGGATGTTTTCGGTTAGGAGCTTTTTATATTTTGTGTTTTCTTTGACTGTTGTGTCAATGTTTTCCATGGTATCTTCTGCACCAGAGATTCTCTCTTTTATCTCTTGTATTCTGTTGGTGATGCTATCATCTATGACTCCTGATCTCTTTCCTAGGGTTTCTATCTCCATGGTTGCCTCCCTTTGTGATTATTTTATTGTTTCTATTTTTAGATCCTGGATGCTTTTGTTAATTTCCTTTGCCTGTGTGATTGTGTTTTCCTGTATTTCCTCTTTAAGGGCTTCTAGCTATTTATCTGTGTTCCCCTGTATTTCTTTAAAGGAGTTATTTATTTCCTTCTTAAAGTTTTCTATCATCATCATGAGATGTGATTTTGATGAATCTGAGTCTTCCTTTTCTGGTGTGTTGGGGTATCCAGGGCTCACTGTGATGGGAGAACTGGGTTCTGATGATGTCAAGTTGCCTTGGTTTCTGTTCCTTATATTTTTGTCATTGCCTTTCGCCCTCTGGTTATCTCTGGTCTTAGCTGGTCTTGCTCTCTCTGACTGTGGCTTGTCCTTCTTGCAAGCCTTTTTGTCAGTACTCCTTGGAGACCAGTTCTCTCTGAGAGGAATTTGGCTTTAGAGAGCTGTGATACAGAGTCAGCTCTGGTGTTCAGACAGAAACCAGAAGGATACTGTTCCCAGCTATTCCTTGGTTCCTGTGTTTTGATGGCTCTGTGAGGGTTCCTCTTGATTGGGGAATTTGAACAGAAGTGGTGGTCTTCCTGTACTCAAAGTTGTGTTGGCACTTCTGGGAGACAAGCTCTCTCCTGACTCTGAGTATGGAGCCCTGTGTCACAGTATCAGCTCCCTGGCCTCAGAAGGAAACCAGAAGGCCACTCCTCAGTCCCTGTGCCCAGAGGGTTCTGGACAGGTCTCTCTGAGCAGAGGTGTTGACCATACCCCTGATCATAGGCTTGTCCACACTCCTGGGAGGGTAGCTCTTCCCCTGCACTATTTGAGTATGAAGCTGCATGGTATGGACCTCAGGTGTAAACTGGAAATCTCCTGTCCCAGGCTATTCCTCTGTCCCAGTGTTATGCAGATTCTCTGCAGGTCCCCCTGAGCAGTGGCACCATCTTACCTCCACTCATGGGCTTATCCACACTCCCTGGATGCTAGCCTTCTCCCTGCGCTATTTGGTTATGGAGCTCTGTGGCACAGACTGGGGTCCCCGGCAGCAGAAGGAGACTTGAAGGCTGCTTTGTTCTCCATTGTTTAATAAGGTATTTGGTTCTCTGGAGTCTAACTTGAGTTCTTTGTATATATTGGATATTAGCATTCTATCCGATATAGTATTGGTAAAGACCTTTTCCCAATCTGTTGATTGCCATTTTGTCCTATTGACAGCATCCTTTAGGCCTGTCTATTATAAGGACAACCAATCTCTCTATGATTGGATTTGAGGCCCATTTGCAGGAGTGACTTCATACCTGGTACTATATACCTAGTAAAAAATCTGTAACTAAGGATACCATAAGCCCTGGGAGGAACTTACTACTGTTGCTTAGTTGAACTGACATGGTGTCAAACTGCTCTCTAAATATCTATGTTTATACCTATAGGCAAATGCTACTTAGCCCAAATCAGAGAAACTTCTGTATAATAAATGGCAGTGGGTTACGAGGCTCTTGATAGCTCAGGGTGCTGAGAATAAGAGGAATATGGGTGCTTATCCCTAGACAGGATGCTTATGCCACCCTCTGTATGGCTTGAGAAAACCTTGTGAAAGAAAAATGGAAGGAGTGGAGATCCCAGAAGACAGGGAGAAGGGATGAAAATGTTATCCTTTAAGCATGACACAACCGTTAGAATTGTGTATGCGCAACTGTAGTTGCCTGCACTGGGCCTGCATAATAACACTGGGCCTACTAACAACCACTTATAAATGGCAGAAGGACTCATAGGCCTTACCTATTCATGCTGAAAATTTGGCTATTGGTGAACTCTAGGGGAGGAGCAGTCATTATCTTTAGATATTTGCATGCTGGTGAACCCCTCAAGTTGTATCAGATAGTTTCCTACCCATGATCACACAAGCTGCTCTGGTTAAACTCAGTGGGTCACAAAATGAAATGAAAATGTGATCATCAAAAGAGACTTAAAGGAAAGAAGTTATCAAGGAGGAGAAAAGCCAGGATTGGGGTGAGATTAACCAGAGTGCATTCCTTGTATAGAATTACCAAAGAACAAATTTAATTAATAGAAAGTTAGAAAATAAATCCACATAGTGTCAAGCCATTCTTAGTTGGTCTACTGAGAGATGCTAGCTTTTTATCATTCATCAAATCTGAGGAGAATGTGCCTCAAATCCCCACAAAATATTTACCAGTATACACTAGCGGCAGGTTTCTAAGGGAAAATAGGAGAAGGAACACTGGAGATGGAATCAAGAGGTGCCTGTACATCTCATTCATTCATTCATTCATTCAACATATATCTGTCTGTCTGTTTGTGTGGGTATCAACCATATATCAAGCAAGAACTGTTCTAGAATCTGGAAACATAGCTAGAGAAGGTCTCTGTTCTTATGAATCTTATGGGTGAATGGAGAATTTTGACAAAGGAATAATGAGATAATAAATTTTACAGAGAGTTAAAGTAATCTAGTGATGTATGGTCAGTGGCTACTTTGGGATGTGTGGTGCGAGAATGACATGTAATCTGAATTCTGAAGAAGAAAATGGGTCCAGTTATGAGTAAGGAAAAAGTCCACAGATGGAAATAAACATGACTGGATAGAAAGAACCCCAGGATGCCGTAGTCCAAAGTCAGGGGGCACCTGAGCAGAGAAAATGTCAGAGAGGTGTACAGAACCAGCCCTTTGCAAATTGCTCAGATCTGTACTTGGTTCTCAGTGTAAAGGAGACAAGCTTGGACCAGCAGAGATGGAAAGAAAAGTCTATGTTCTCTAGGGATCAGGAATTCTATAGGCTGGGTAACATGCTGAACAATCTGCTCACTCATTGCTGCCTGCTCATGCAACTGCTGAGAATTCCTGATGGCATGGGGTTGTGAAGATAGGAAGATACCATTTTGGAACCATTAACTGGGTCTGCAATTATCTCCCTTCATCCTTAAGGCATCTCAATGTGCTGACTCCACTTGTCTGACAGGATTGCTAGAAACATCTCGTTAAAGAGCCAGTGAATAAGGTAGTTACAGACAGCACTACATGTGGGACACAGTTCCCAGAATCTTTATATTTCCCTCCTCCAGAGAGAAGATACCATTTTGGAACTATTAATTGAGTCCCTGCATCATCCCCTATCATCCTTAATCCCTAAGCTATAAGCACCATTATCCTTTGATAGATTAGAAAAGTGAGGCTTTGAGAAGCTAAGTAAACTGGCTAGAGTACAGGTTATGCCCAGTACAAGATTCTAGCTCTGTGAGTGAGGTGCCAAGGTCTGTGCCCTTGGCTAGTGTGCTCCATTTTCTTTATTTTGTTTTCAATTCTGGTTGTAGCCTTTGGATCCTAATGGCATTTAATTCCTTGTTTTCTTTTACATGGTTTTAGCTATAGTGAGGCATAAATGATCAGCTCGAGCGTGGTTGACTCTATGTCTTTTGCCACAGGCACTGAGCTTGCAGACCTGCTCAGCCAGTCTGGGCTCTCTGTTGTAGTCATAAACAAAGTATGGATTCCTCCAGTCCTGTCTTTAGGTATGTTTCAGCATTTGCAGCTGTAAGATAATTAGTTTGTCTGCAAACTGTGTGACACGATTAGTGTTTTCTATGTGGTGTTGAGCAGATTTCGTCCACAGTCACAGCAAAGAACTGCAGGTAGCAGCAAAATTTCTATTTCTTCTTTGGGAGAAGCCACACCTGATAATTAGGGCTTTAAACTCCCTGCTGAAAATGAGTCAACAAATCACCTCTCGGTCATTAACCAGAGCCATGGCAGGAGCATGTGAACTTCTGCTTACAATGATGAAACCACACTGCCTTCTGAGGCAGGAAATGTGGGTTTCAGGGAATGCTCTGCTGCTTTCCCACAGGGATTTTAAAAAGACCAGAGAGCAAGTCTGTTCTGGAGGAAACTGTGTCCACATACAGCACACAAGCAGCAGCCATCTTGGATCCTGAGATACAAGGCTGGGTAGCAGAAGATGAGGAAAGAGGAGGGTGAGAGAAACCAGGTCCTCAATGCTACTGCTGAGAATTGAACTAGCCAATTGTGAAACTGCCTCGCTTTGAGACTTTGGGGGATCTTGGAAAATAAGTCCCAGTATTGTTTAAGCTACTTTGAGCTGGGACTTACCTGAAGCTGTTGTCTGAAGTAGAAAGCATGCCAATTAATGTGTTGGGCAGTCATGAGGAGCAACTGAGACAGTGGTTATAACTTGTGTTTCTTTTGTGTGTAGTCTGGAAATAAAGTGGTGTTAATAGCCAAATATCTTCTAAGTCAGACTTTCCCTTGTGTGAAGTGATGCAAGCCTTACTTGGGAGTAGAATGGTAACAATTTTTGTTGTGTGTGTGTTGGTGTGTGTGTGAGGGGATAGGGGAACAGACTACAAAAGAGTCAAAGATTTTGACATGTAGGCATGAGATTAAAGGTCATTAACGTCCCTTGAAGGGCATGTGATAGACAACAGTAATCACACCCAGAATCAGTTCCTTCCCATGCCTGGCAACTCATTTAAGACAGTAACAGAGGAAAGTGTTCAGCTTATCAATTTCCTTCCTACATCTTAGAAATCATCATTCTTCCTTGTTTGATGCTCAGGGTCTCATATGTTTTGTTCATTGAAAATTCTTAAATTATATCATAGACTTATTGTTATATAAAGTATTATGTGTTATGCAGTTATCTAATATAACATATTCTATACATAATTAGACATTATATACATAAATATACAAATGATAGAAAAATAATGTCTTTCCTCATAGATTATTTTTTCTTACCATGAAAGAATTCTTAGTTCCCCATTGTAGAAATGTTTATACTGTGTGTATGCACACATTTATATACTGTAGTGCAGGATTAGTATAATAATACTGTCTTGGTGGCTTACACATTCAGGCTGAGCCTGTGAAGGAAATAGCATGGTTTTCCACTAAAGGAGTTTCCAGCTGGTAGGGTGTGGGGGTGGGTGCAGGGATATGTGCTCCATGCCTCCTGTAATCACCTCTTATAGACAGCAGTGCAATAAGAAAGGTTGGCATTTGGAGGATTCTTGAGCTCTGGGCATAAATCCAGAAGATTAGTATTGCCTGAGCCTGGCTCAAAATACTGTTACCAGAACCAGCCTATGTGAAAGTGGACCCACGGTAACATCTGTTCTAATTTTATCTCTTGCTAACCCTTGAAACTAATTTCTGAATAATGATGGGTAATTTAGAAGTGAATATAACTGTGGCTTTCATTCCTGAAAGTAAGGAGCTGAGTAGGTTCCTCTGCTGTCAGGACACAAACAGAGAATGAGCAGGTCTACCTGCTTACCAGGTAGGGAAGCTTTCTTGAGACTTGTCTACTACTTACAGACTGAGGGGTGGGAGACTGTTTGTCCCATCTTCCTAAAATGACAGATATTACAGAAGAAATTAGCCAAGAAAATACTATTCAAAATTTCTGAGACATTTAATAAAATACTGAGGACACAGAGCTGTCAAGTTTGACATGGACAGGATTAGGTGATTCCTCCCAACAGACCAACTCATTCTGCTTCTTGGGGAAAACACTGTGATCAATAACAAAAATGGCTGATTCTTCATTTCTTCCTTTTTTGGCCTTTCAGGCTGTGCAACTTGGTTTGGCAGCCTGTGTCTAAGGGGTGGACCCATCCCTCAGCTAGTAGGTCTGGGCTGTCTCCTGATGCCCTCTGGATGAAAGACTACAGTTGAAGTGGAGGTGCTCTCAGGAAGCCCTGTGTGCGTCTATCTGTTTGTTTCTGGAGTCCTTAGTGATCTGAGGTCCGTCAGCTTGGTTTAGCCTGCCTGAGGGTGATGTACATCCTTCCCAAGCAGCAGGCTCCCAGAGAACAGATAGGAGACAATTGTTCAAGATCAGACTGCTTCCCTGCTAAACCTCAGGCAAAGGTATTGCCTTAAAAAAATCAGGAATCTTTGAGTGTGGCTTGTTTTACAGCAATAAAGATAGATCAACTTCTTTTCAGACTGCATATTGTTTTTGTTAGTAAAGACTGCTTTTGGACACGTATCTTCAGCTGGGTGGTAGTGGTTCCCAGCATTTGTTGGCAGAGACAGAAGGATTTCTGTGAGTTCCAGGCTAGCCTGGTCTATAGAGTGAGTCCTAGCACAGCCAGGGCTACATAGAGATACTCTGCTTCAAGAACAAAAACAAACAAAGAAATGTGTATCTTTTCTAGATGCACACCCATGGTAGGGAGAATTTATGGTGAACAAGAAATCAGAAACAGTTTTGCCAAGATCTGCACTAGCAGAAGAATTTCTAGAGAAGTCATGGGCAGTATCTTCTTAGAAGCTGTTTGTTGGATCCCCTCTGAACATACTGAACTCCAATGAAAACACAGAGGAATAGGCCTTATCATAATCATGGGACTGTGGATAAGCATAATAATTTTCTTCATTAAATAATTAATTATTAAGAATACCCTGTGGCCAGGCTCTGTAATGAGTGATGACGTTATCAGTTGAAAATATACAACTCCTGTCCTCATGTAGCCTGCAATTTATAAGAAATAACAAGCAAAATCTTAATTATGAAACCAACTCAGACACAAAAATGAAATGTCAGAGACGAATTTGGCAATATGTATCAAAGGCTTTAAGTTATTTTTAGTTTTCGGTACAGTGATTTTTTTTCCTCTGAAAATCTATCCTAAAACAATGATCCAAATGAAAAAAAAAATCTTACTTACAAATGCTCTTCTTTATATATAATAATATAGGAGAACTATGTTAGTCCACATTGTCAAATTTGTTATGATACACCCACTACCTAGAGAATTACATAGTGTGATCAGGGAGAGCGTATTATACCAAAGTGATTATTGCTTATGCCAAATAGGCACAGAATACAAATGTGTAACAAAGTGTATCTTCAGTGGTATTAATACTATTTGACAAAAGTAAAGGTTTTTAATATAGTGGTTTATCATCAAAGAAGCTTTTTTCTTTCAGTAAACAGAGACTATTATGGAATAATAGTCTCTGGTCAAAATACAGAGAACCGACCATGGCCGTGGACTCCAGCTGATACATCTTCAATACAACTGCTGCACCTAAGACTCATGAAACATTGTGGAAAGGAGAAAGGTGGGAGGATCCTAAGAACCAAGGACCAGAAAGTCTGCTTCTAGCTTACGTGAGTCTTCTAAATGGCAGAGAACTGAACCCATGAAATCTCAACAACACAGCTCCCTAAATAAAACATACACAAAGGCAACAACAGTTGACATGCCAACATGGATGGGTGACATCTGGCAAGATTCACTCCTCGATAAAGAGCTGCAGGCAGTTGATGGATGCTCAAAAAAGGTAGAATCAGTCTTCAAGGATGAGACTCTGATAGGCGATCCAATCCTAACAGTATAAGGCCTTGAGCTGATATGAAGCAAAACCTGTGCACGTGAGAAAGATAGTGTGGAGAGATCACAGAGTGTGTGCCCTGGGTGTTCCACTTCCTGATACCTGAGTCTTTCTAGGCCAGTTCTGGCTCTTGGTATTCCATCTGATGATTAATGAATCAGATATGAATGTTTCCATTGGCCCTTGCTCTGTACTTCAAATTCTGTGGTAGACTATTACATTTTGAAGCCATGGTGTTTTGGATATGATTAATTATGTAGTCACTTGTTGCAGGGCACATGAATGGGTTCAAAGCATTTAAAGTTCTAAGCTGAAGACTTCTGGTGTGTCTGAGGTCACCCTGGGGAATCAGGCCTGGAGATTCTTGGGATCAGAAGACTTGGGATTCTGACTTCAGGGTTTCTCTGTGTAGCCCTAGTTGTTCTGGAGCTAGCTCTATAGACCAGGCTGGACTCGTACTCAGAGATCCACCTGCTTCTGCCTTCTGAGTGCTGGGAATAAAGTCATGCACAACCACTCCTGGATGATTCTGACTTTTATAAGTCAGAACCAGAGATTTCCAAGTTACTCTTTGGGAGATAGGTTTTTAACCAATTCAAGAGCTACCAGCCCACAGGAATGTATAACTCCATTCAAAACACACTATAAATTGACTCATTTTCATAAGACTATTAAAAAAATGAGCATGTGCTTAATTTTTTTAGGGCTTCCAAAAACAATAAGAAAGCCTTTGTGTCGAGCCATGTGTGTGGAAGATCTGTCAGGAGTCCAAATCCTTCTATAACTCAGTTAGTCCGAAGAAAATTCTTTTGTCTCATTGAACCTGGGGCCAAAGAAAACTTCTGGACTCTTAACAATGGTCCCTTGTCATGTGCTTCAAAGAGTAACAGGGAGTAGTGGTCACAGAGTCCATAAGGCATTCCCCATACCATCCACTAATAAGTCACCTAGATTTAAATCTAGGTCTTGACTGTTCTTGACTTCAGGCTTTCTGAATACTGAGTGTCAGGGAGAGATGAGGAAAACGATGAACATTATTTATGCTCAACTTATTAGAAGTGAAAAATGGAACCAATGGGATTTACAGAGCTGGTGGTAGAACAGAGGAGAAATGAGAAGATGCTCCACTCTCTCCTGAAGCACACAGAGCCTTCTGCTTGCCATTCCTCACTGACAACTTGCCTTTGAGAGTGTATAAACCCCAAAGGAAAGGTGGGAGCAGATCTTACACACATGCACATGCACATGCACATGCACTCCTACATGCACAAACACATACACATAAAATAAAAACAAAATCAGTAATAATAATAATAGAAATAATAATAACAACAAAAAACAAACAAGCAAAACCAAATCAAAAACAGACAAGAAATGGTGACTATGTGAGACGATAGATACTTTTGATAACTAGATTGTGGCAAACATTTCAGGGTGTGTGTGTGTGTGTGTGTGTGTGTGTACACCTTTGTGTACATATGTGTGTGCATGTGTGTACCTGTGTATGTATGTGTGTTGTACAGGTGTGTACGTATGTTTATGTGTACACGTGTATACACATATTTGTGTACATGTGTGTATATATGTGTGCATATGTGTGTGTACATGTGT
>JADRCH010000060.1:3099968-3143050 GCA_019843965.1 Rhynchomys soricoides
TCTCTCTCTCTCTCTCTCTCTCTCTCTCTCTCTCTCTCTCTCTCTCTGTCTGCCACTCTTTAAGGTTACTGCTCCTATATCCATCACTAGCCAATCACTAGTGCAGGGCACTTTCCCTGGGCCTATCACTATCCAGTCATCAGTGCAGGCCACTCCCCCTGGGCACAAAAGAAACATTTTCTCCCTTCATCTTGGCAAAGCTTTTTCAGTCCTCTCTCATGGTACCTCGGAGAATCAGATGGCTGGAGCTGTTTGGACATTAGTGTAGATGTTAGTAAACCTGGGCCAGACACGTGGGAGACACATGGTATGCACTTTTCAACTTAATAAACAGAGAATAAATGGCAAAATCACAACATGGACTCCACATCTTAAAGAGACTTGTGCACTGGCCTCTCTTTAGTACAGTGGTTCTCAGCCTTCCTAATGCTATGGCCCCCGACCTAATGGCTTAATAATGGTGACCCCTGACCATAAAGACCATAAAATCTGCTACCTCGTCACTGTAATTTTGTTACTGTTATGAATCATAATGTAAATATCCGTGTTTTCCAATGGTCTTAGGCGGTGTCTGTTAAAGGATTGTTTGACCCCCCAAAGGGGTTGCAATCCACAGGTTGAGACCTGTTGCTTTACGGTTGTTCATTCCTGAACATGCGGGATTAGATCTCAGATTCTCACTTTCTTCGTTTCTACAGGCAGTGGCTTTTAAATGGAAAATCTTTGAATTTAATGTTCAAATCCCATGTAGTTTCTTCCTTACTCCTCCCATTGATTTGGGTTTTCTTCATCAATCATTTCTTCCCTCCTCGCTGTACCCTGGGCTCAGGAATCAGCAGGCTGTTGTCACTTTGTCATGTTGTACCCAGCTGTAAAGCAAATAAAATAGTCCTGGAAGCCTCTGTTTTATGAGACAATGTTTATTATGTTTGAGCTTTGGAAGCCAGTTGTCACTTTCTAGCCGTGCTTTAGCATAGTGTTTTTCCATTACCGCTTTTGCTGCAGGAAGGGAATCCCAGTGGTCTCATACACTGCCACCTGGTGGTTAAGTGGAAAATAACACATCTTTTAGCAAAACGTTGCTGAAGGCAAAAACCAAAACCAAAACCAAAAAAAAAAATTTGCTTGAGAACTACGGGTACAGAGACTAGAAGAACCACACCAAATTTGAGACGCTTGCTCCATTTCAGCATCTGTGAGAAGCATGCACTAACTTAAAGCTCATGCAATCTCTACTACCCTAGGAGAAGTGACACTCTGCAGTCTCTGCAGATCTGGAAATAGACCCTCTGAGAGATAAGTTTCCAAAAGCACGGTGTATTGTGGCTTAGGAGGTTCATATCCAAACCATCTGGGCCCCAGCCCCTGATAAGCTACCACAGATAAAGCCAATCTTTGGGGAGAATTCAGATTCATGGATTCCTTATACCTTGTACATAGGACAAATGATCAGTAAATTCAAATATTGGGTGGGATGCTTCTTAGAAGAAAGATTAAGTTAGTGGCCTACAGAGATGGCCCCCTGGTACAATCAGATTAAAACACTGTGTGTTGGCTTGTTTGTTTGTTTTTGTCAACTTGACACAAACTAGAATCATTTGAGAGGGGAGAACCTCAGTTGAAAAAAAAATGGCTTCGTAAGCTTGGACTTCAGGAAAGCCTGTAGAGCATTTTTTTTTTTTTTTTTTTGAGATTGATATGGGAGGACACAACCCACTGTGGGTGGTGTCTTCTCTGCGCTGGTGGTCCTGGATGCTGTACAAAGACAAGCCGAGAAAGCCATGAGGGACAAGCCAGTTAAGCAGAACTCCAAATAGAGACCATTTGGACTTAAGCATGGCCTCTGTATCAGCTCCTGCTTCCTGGTTGCTGCCCTGTTTGAGTCTTTGCCCCGGCTTGCCTTAGTGATGTACTGTAGTGTGGAACCTGTAGCTAAAAAGAAACGCTTTAAAGTTAGTTTTGGTCAGTTTTTTATTTATTACAGCAGCAGAAACCTAACTAAGGCACTATATAAGAAAATCTTTAACTCAATATAAAAAAGGTCATTGAAACACACAACCATACCATCCTTTGGCTGTTTCTTTAATCCACACAGTGTTTCTTTGTCATCTTCACTGTGCTGCGTCTTCCCGAGGGGCAAACCATGTCTGACTATTCTCGGTATACAAGAATACAGCCTAGGACAGAGGCTGAATTCTAAACAGAATTCTTGGTGGATGAAACAAAGAACAGTCACAGATGTTCAGAGGTACCTGGGCTGCTTGGGAGAGGTGAGCATCTTTCTTTGAAAGGGGATACTTGGATGCCTGGAGATTGTTTGGAGGGAATGCTCTAGAAAGGATCTTCCAGCACCAGAGGGGAGGAGTTGTATGAGATACCTGAAGCTGAGCTCCACAGAAGGAAGCTGTATGGAGACGCAGTGTGCTCAAAAACGGGTCTTTAATTGGGATAGCAGCCAGGAACATGTTGTAGGGATAGTTTTACAAGGCACAATGCCTTTGGCCCTGAATCCCCTTTTCACTTCATTGTACCATACTGAGGAGGACACTCTGATCTAAGACCCTTAGAGAAGCTAGTGTTCCATCGTCCCATATTTGCAAGCTCTCCATCTCTTTTCATGTCAGGTACAGTCTACACACTGTGATGGAACACTCCTCTCAGAGGTGCCCAGACCATGAGGATGCTATGAAGCAGGGGCACTTACTGAGTCATGGAACACAATGGCACTTTAAAATGACTACAGACAGTGCTTTGGGCAGCAGGGACTCACATTTCCCCCATTGAATCCATATGGCTGATCACATTGTGTGCCCACCAATCCCACCCTCATGCTACGATCCTCCCAGCCTTTTCCCTAAGAGGGAGGCTACCTTTCCGTATCTCATGTTCCTTTGATGGACTTGCTGAGATGACTGACTTTGGCTTTCATCAGGTGAGCATCATGGAAGCAGAAGCAAGTAATTCTTAGTGTCATTTCTTACATTTTGGGAAAAGAGAGTTAACTTTAGGCAGCAACCAGCTCCGGAAGGAGAAAACTATGGGACAGACCTAAACTTGACTACACTTGTAAGCAGCTGCTCCAGCCAACCAGCTGATTTATAGACCTGTGAGTAAGAAAAATATTTATGGCAAATCACTAAGATTTTTGGCATTTGAGAAGAATGAAATTATTGCATCAAAGCAAATTAATGTATTCCAGAAGAGGTCAGACCAGTGAATGGCAGCTGTAGAGAGACACATTCAACAAGTGCTTCAAATTCTTATTTCTGTAACGGTAGGATGGGGGTTTAGTTTTATTGGGTGCATAGATAGATTTGAACATGGAAGTCTGGGTGCTGGAACTGTAGGTGGGAAGGTTTGCTTCATGCAACAGAAATGATGGACGTGTAGTTCCATGGGCAGTTTGAATGGCAGAGAGATAGGGAATAGGGAGCTAGACAAAAGAAGGCAAGGTAAAAAAAATAAAGGTGATAGCAGGATGTGGTGGACAATGATGACTATATATGGAATTTGTTACTTTGAAATTCATATGCAGAAACAAACCATAACCATTGATATGATGGAGAGATGGCACCCTTAGTGAGGTTCTTGAAGTTAAACAATATCATAATAGATGGGTCTTAAGCTAATAAAATCAGTTAGCCTTAGGAAAGATTAAAGAGAAGTATGTGTGTGTGTGTGTGTGTGTGTGTGTGTGTGTATGTGTGTGTGTATAAGAGACAGAGAGAGACAGAGAGATAGAGACAGAGATAGAGAGACAGAGATTGAGACTTTTCTCTGTATACTCTGAAGAAAGGCCCTGTGAAGATGCATCTAGAAGGTGACTATGAAAACCAGGAGGAGAGGCCTCACCAGGAACCAAATAAACTGTACGTTAATCATGGGCTACATGGGCTTCTGAAGTATGAGAAGTAAGTTTCTGCTGTTCAAGCCACCAACTCTGTGAAATTTTTCCTCTGTGGCAACAAAAGCAGATTAAAGAGAGCCTTGTGAGGGCAGATGTGTTTTTCAGTGTGGTTGCTTTTTCCTCACCAGAAATGCAGAGACTTCTGGACCCATGCCATGCTGGGGTTGGGGCAGAGGTGAGGGAGGCTTGGGACTGCCAGTTTAGGTTGATACTCTAACTGGGCTAGAACACTGATTTAATATGTGAGGCTTCCCACCACCGGGCATTGGTGACCAGGATACCAAGGGTATCTAGCAAAGACCTCAAACCACCTAATCAATTTTGAAAATTTGGATAAACCATCACATATGTGTATGGTTAGTGTCACCCTACTCCCTTCTTTAAGCAATGGATCGGAAAGGTTACCCACCTTCCTGCCTATCAGATGGGACATTTATCTAAAGCATGCTATGCTTTGCTTAGATGAAACTCAGCATTTCTATTACCCAGGTCTGAATCTTGATATGCTAATTATACCTTAAGAAATACATGCTACATATCTCGAGAAATCAAAATATTATCTTGAAAATTCTATTGTAGTGTTCCAAAGCTGAATAACAAGTGCATCTCTACTCGGAGAATCCTACTCACACACTTCCCTCTACTTTCTTGCCAGCGATGAGTGTCCTCACTGATGAGTTGCTAAGGGAGAAGCTGGGTCATATTGGAGGAGCACTGTTTTGGATTTGGTCTAATGCTTGTATTATGTTTATTGGGTATCCAAAATTGCATGAGAATGCACAGGGTCCCTGCCCCCATTTTGTTTTGATTGGTAAATAATGTTTCCGGTGGCCAATGGTTGAGCAGGGAGACAGAGGCTGGATTTTAGGATTCCTGAAGAAGGGGACTGGGGGAGGAAGAAGGAGATAGAGGCCATGCTAGGGGAGGAATAGCAGCCAGGCCGGAGAGGTGCAGAAGAGAGAGCATAGCCAGCATGTAAGAGTTGGGGATCATGGCCCAGGTGGGCTGCAGGTCTGGGTCTGGGGTAGCCAAGATAGAATATAGATTTTAGTAATGATGAGTTGGGAATATCAGAAGGGAGAGTGTGTTAGCTGCATGAAAGTCTGGGCATGGCCCAACCACTGAGCTTTTTAAGGCATATTAAAATATAAGGCTGCATGTGTATGTGTCTTTCATTCGGGAACCCAGAACATTGGGACGGGTGTTGAGGAAAGTGTCACTGCAGCCGGGTTGATTAGAAAAGAGATTAATTAGTTTTAGCTACAGAGTACACAGGGAAAGGCACCTTAGTCTCAAAGGTGCTCTATTACAATGCCTTGTCAAAGAGTCTGGTTTCACTTCTTTCTACATAGCTCCATTAGTTTCTAGCACATAGTAGATATATAGGGTAACCTGGAATTTGTTTTAGTTAGCCTGGGACATTAGTAGCATTCACACTGAAGATCTCCTGTCCAGGAAACTTCTCAAACTAGGGAACCAGGATGGTTACTCACATCTATGCACATAACAGATATTTTATCATTGAGGAAGATGTTGATTTGTCCAATTCAAAATGACCATCTATATAGGAACTATTAGTGCTTGAGTAAATGATACCTTCTTTGATTTTGTGAACTGTGGCAATTCCAACCATGACTACTGAATTTTATAACAGTGGCTTTGCTCAGCCAACAAGTAATTGACTCATAAGATCTGACTTACACTAACACATGATTATGTCTCACAGAAGAAGAATAAACATATCCTAGATACAGACATTTGCTGACTGTTTGTTTTGGCCCTTGGTTTTTGGCCAAAGCAACTATTAGACTTCAACAGATTTGAGAAATGCTTGGCTACCAAGCAAGCAAGCATTAAGAAAAATGAAGGATTCATTCTTTGAATATATTAAAGTCTCCATGCTTCAAGCTCTAAGTCATTAAATCTTATATATCTATATATCTCTATCTCTATCTATCTATCTATCTATCTATCTATCTATCTATCTATTCTATCTATATGCCAAGGTAAAGCAAGAAAGAGATCCCCAAGAACTTTTAACAGAAAATTTTGCTATGGCACTTTATTCAAGATGGTAGAGATCAAGCAACTGGATTTCAGGAGACAAATAGTTCATGTTGGGGCTGGAGAGGCAGCTGAGCAGTTAATAGCATTTACTGCTCTTCCAGAGGACTCAAGTTCAGTTCCTAGAACCCTCATCTATCGGCTTACATTTCCTGTAACTACAGCTCCAGGGGTAGTTGGGTCTTCACCAATTGGGGCTTATCAAATTCTAGTGGGCAACCACAGTCAATGACAAAATGTTGAACTTTTTGGGCATCTCTGGGACACTCCTGACCAACAAGTATGGGAGCGTTATTCCATACATTGAACTGCACTCACAAAACACCTTCTTATTCAGGGGCTTTGGAGGCTGCCTAATATTGATAGTATCTTCCTGGCTTATATAACCCAGCCAGGGTAAACTTCAATGCTGGTGATGGGCAGCTCTATCTTTCACTTCAACAACATTTATTTCTTGGATTCTTTCAAAAGTTTTATATTTTTAACACCTAATTAGGGTACAGAATTCTTTACCACATGGTTCTCAGACAAGTTGCTCTAAAATCATAGTTGATATTTTTTCCTGTCTTTGAACCTCAGTTTTCTTATCTGTAAAATGGACATAAAGACTTAGAATTCCTGTGGCCTAATCACATAATGAAGATAAAGTGCCCCACATAAGTAAAACCTCAGTGATGTTAGAATTTGTTTTTAGTCCTCAATCTTGTTCACTCATCCTGTCATTTATGAAATAAGTTATCTTTTAGGTCCAGGATTCTTCCACATTTCCCCTACTCTAGAGCTTATTAGAAATCTAGATGCAGGCAAGCCTATAAAGACGTTGGGAGTGAACTCTGTCTACCATTAATTTTGAGTGAACTTGGTGCTGGCTCCAGTCTTAATCTTTTACAACCATTGATGTCCAGCATTATTACCTGTCTTTTATGGCACAGAGGACTGATCTGTTGGTATTTTTATAGTTATCAACTGGTGGTGCCATCCTGAGAACATGTGCCAGCACTTGTTTTTGTATACTGTTCAAAGTATTTTTTTAAAAAAACTTTGCCTGATTCATGTGTCTTCATCCTAAATGTAGAAGTAAGTTTCTGGCTGAAGAAAAGGTCTTGCAAGAGGAAAGTGGTCTTTTTATAATTTCTGGTCTACTTATAGGAACCACCTGCAGTCATTGCTTGTCTTTGAGTTTGAGAGAGCTCAGCCATCAGATCTTTTGGCTTGTGGGATGTAGGGGTAACGAGTGGTTGGACTGGGAACTTCTGCTTTGGATCTACTCTTGATTCAAGTGTTTCCTTTCATGGACTTCCAAACTTTGAGAATATGTGGATTGAAATTTCTAAAAGGACTTACCAGATATGATATTTATGGAATGAGTTGACTCTGGTGCCTCTCCTTGACTCCCTTGCATCTTAATATGGTGTCAGTTAATTCTATTGTCTGCCATAACAATGGTTTTCCATGCCTCCCCACCTAGCTTTATGTTGAGCCCTCTAGTGGGGGATTCAGTGGGCACACCAAAGACTGTTGCCTGGCACCGAGGTGTGGTAAACAGACTCCTTCTATAGTTGTTTGCTTTATGACCATAGACATATTTCATTGGCATTCATTATGACATTTTGTTGTATGCCTGATGGGCTAAGTGCAGGGCTCTGTCATTAGGATGTGATGGGTGCTCATTAGTTAGATGTGGTGCTAATAAAATCATTGAATGATTGACAGCCACAGGGCTTGACAGCAAAAGGAAAATCTGTCCAATTAGAGCAGTTACTGGCCAGGACTCTGAGCCAGGTAATAGTGACTGTCAATTAGCTCTGAGAAAGGACAAAACCAATACAGTGTGATAAGTAGTCTTCTACAGGAAAGTTTCAGTACACAGGAGTGCACGGTACATTAGAAAGCACTAATGGTGATTCAAAAAGACATTGCCATGACAAGTTTCTTGAGTGAGGCAATATGTGGGCTGAGTCTTAAAGATGCAGAAGGGTTGGCCAGGGGAAATAATAGAAGGGAAGGAATCCAAAGACAGGAAAGGGCATGAGAATGTTCAGAAAGGCTGAGAGTATAGAGTGTCCCAAGATATCAGGGAAGCACAGTTTAAGCACGGGGCTATGTAAGATGGGGCTGCAGAGAATGAGCAGGACTCAAAGACATGGGTCCTTGAGCTAGAATGATATGAACCTTAGTTAGAGAATCAGTTTTAGACAGGATTAGGATAACTCCAGGACAATGGGACCTACATTTGATAACTGCTTCTATTTACTAGCTATGAAACTCTGAGAAGTTTGTTGTCCTGTGCTGTTTGTTCCTCCTAAAAAAAATAATTTGTGTATGAGTGGTTTTGCCTGCATGTATACAAATGCACCATGTGTGTGCCTGGTACCTGGCAAGAGAAAAAGAGGGCATTGGATCTCCTGGTACTGGAGTTACAGACAACTGTCAACTGCTGTGTTGCTGTTGGGACCTAAACTCAGGTTCTGTGCAAAAAAGAGAGCAAGTGCTCTTAAGTGTTGTAGCTTGGTCCCCTCCTTCTCTTAAAAAAAACAAAAACAAAAACAAAAACAAAAACTTTTAAAAAATGGGTAGAGAGCATATTTTTTTCTAGAGAAGTGAAAATCAAATTTATTAAACTTGAAAAATGAGAAAATGTTTGTTGTTGTGGTAGCCCTGGGGCTGTTTGTATTTTGATGCTAATTCTGCCCTCCTGGGAGGGGCTTCAGACAAGAAGTGAGTTACATACTCATGTGACTTCTTGTGAACCAATCCCCTAATGAAAGGAGCCAATCACTGGGCAAGTAGGAGGAACTTCTGGGTTGGAGGGAGGAAGAGAGGAAGCAGGAGAGTGAGAGGGTCCCTTTTGGAATAGGGACAGCATAAGGTGTAAAGATGTAGCTTCTAGAGTTTCCTGGTATCATGGCGGATTCACAAGAGGAATCAGATTTTAATAAGGCATACAAGATTAGGCTTTAGTTGTTGTACCCAGAGATTGAGTTACCATTGTTTCTGAGCTAAGTTTGTGTTGCATTTTCCTTCACTCGGTGGCTTGTCTGGATTCAAGAGAGAAAGGTAAGGCAGCAAAGTGTGGGTTTGCCTGATGTGCACCACTAAGGCCATGGAGGTATTTGAAACATGGGGCTGGCGTGGTAGTGACTCACCAGTGGGGACCTAGCGAGCTGGGTGGAAAGATCGTGGAGCTCTGAGTCAGAGCTCCATGGGATAAAAGCAGGTGGGCCATTGCTCACCAGTGCATGACTGGCCAGCCTGCCGGGGATGAGAGAACCAGGGCTTAGCATGGGAACTTGCAATATTCTTTCTTTTTAATATTTTCCACAACATTTGGTATATGGTAAATGTTCGATATTGCTGCTCTTTAGTCTTTTATTTCACAGAATCTCAGATGCATGATTATTTTCTTCTATAGCATAATGTATATTGACTTTGAATGTGATGTACAATGACAGCTCAGTAGGTGGCAGAGATTGTATTGGCTGTGAACATGCAAGCCTGGGCTTATGTGTCTGTGCTGTTCTGACTTCAATTACATTATTGGTACTATTGGTGTCGAGCTTAGTTTCTATGTACAACATCTTAAATAGAATGGACCATGACTTGGATACTGGATCAGAAAGCTATGAAATTGGAGGGGAAAGATTTTTAATCAATGGAGCAAATAGTCATCAATGGGTGTCTTAGGGTCTCTACTGCTGCAATGAAACACCATGAACAAAAATCAATTTTGGGAGAAAAGGGTTTATTTGGCTTACATTTCCATATTGCTGTTTATCATCAAAGGAAGTCAGGACAGGAACTCAAACAAGGTGGGGACCTGGAGGCAGGAGCTGATGCAGAGGCCATGGAAGGGCACTGTTGACTGGCTTGTACCACATGGCTTTCTCTGTCTGCTTTCTTATAGAACCCAGGACCACCAGTCTAGGGATGGCACTGCCCACAATGGCTGGACACTCCCCCATCAATCACTAAGAAAATGTCTTACAGCCAGATCTTACAGAATAATTTTCTCAGTTGAGGTTCCTTCCTTTCTGATCACTCTAGTTTGTGTCTAATTGACATAAGACTTGTCATCACAATGAAATAAAGATTTCATATTTTCCTGAAACGCAAAAGGCAAATACTGATTGGCTCCATGAAGACTGTCAACTACAAGAGAAGATGTGTGTTGCATTTCATTAGTGTGACCTGTACAAGAGGATATCCTGCCAAACACCAAGTGTTGCAATTGATGGAAACAGAAATTGTTACATTCCTCAAAAAATAGATGAAAAATTTCAAACTAACAAGATGTTGGTGTGACTAATTCATGTCTCCAATGGCTATGTGTCACACTTTGGGCTCCAACAGATGCTTTTTCAGTCTTGGCTGTAAAAAAATATTGGTACAACTCATAATTGATAGGGTATTGTATTTTATGAAATATGTGGTGCCACTGTTTCTATTGCTGCAATGAGTGGGGGGACATTGATGACAGGAATGACAATGTAAAATTTGTGTGTTCAGAAAATGACTTCATTATCAGTTCTTCTAGGACAGGATTGGATTAGATCCTCTAGGTCTCTTTCTCTCAAAGCTAAAAGTAGATATTTTTGATGGAACTTCTCATTAAAACTTTTTCCTTACGGCTTCCCCATGGCACTTGAAAGCTCATGCCTTTGACAAGATCTATGGATTTCTATCAAGGGCAATTGTAAGATACCTGTTATTGCTAATGGCAAAGCAGGGCTAGCCCATCTGTGGGATGTGGCTTTGACACAGCAGAGAAACTGCAGATGGAGGAGCAGCATTGATTTGCTGCTTTTTAAAATTTAGTGCTCACAAACATATGGTCCCTGGGTGAAAGATACTGGACACAAGCCCCTGTCGATAGGGCCATTAGCAGATTAGTGTACTTTAGTGAGTGCCAAGATTAGGCAATAAATGGTTTTCTTTGGGGAGAGGCTCCAAGAAATCACATTAACCTCATTGACCACAGAACTTCAGGGAGTTGAAGCCCATCTGGACACACATCTCTGAACTCTGGGCAGATCAAGGTGTAGAATGCAACTGGCTCAGATTCTGTTGCACATCAGCAGGAGAGCTTAGCTTAATCTCTTAACTTTCTGAGATCCAGTTGTGCCTCCTATCAATTCCATGCAGTCATTGGCACCTAACTGATATCTGCTCCTGGGAAGAGAAAGCCAAGAAACAAATGAAATCTACCAAGCAATACTAGATGGTCTTCCATTTTCATGTTCTGTAAAATAAAGTAAATGAGGCAATATTAAGTGCTCTTTTGTATCCACATTCTGTCAAGATTCATTTCCCCCCGTTTCTCCGCCTAGCGTTACATTAAGGGTGAAACCAAAGGGCCTTCTGGTTTCCATCTGGGGAGGGAGACCTCTGCCTGGGCCACCAGGGATCCATAACCAAATAGGGCTGGGAGAAAGCTAGCCTCACAGGAGTGTGGAAAAACCCATGAGAGAAGGTAAGAGGATTAACACTATTCAACGGGACTCGCCCAGAATCCTTAGGACACAGGGACTGAGGAGCAGCCAGGAAGAAGGAGCCTTCTGGTTTCCAACTGTGGGGGGAGACCTCTGCCTGGACCACCAGGGCTCCATACCCAAATAGAGCTGGGAGAAAGCTAGCCTCCCAGGAGTGTGGGCAAGCCTGTCTGCTCAGAGGGACCCACTTGGAATACCCAGGACACAGGGACTGAGGAGCAGGCTTCTGGTTTCTTTCGGTGGCTGGAGAGCAGATCCTGTGACACAGAGCTCCATACTCAAATAGTGCTAGGAGAGAGCTGGTATACCAGGAGTGCTGTCACACCTTCAAGCACAGGCAAAACCATAACTTCTTTTCAAATTCACTGAACCAAGAGGGACCCTTGCAGAGCCATCAGGACACAGGAAACAAGGGGCAGATGGAGATTAGATCCTTCTTGTTTCTGTCTGCTCCCCAGAGCTAACCCTGCACCACAGCTCTCCAAACCCAAATTCCTCTCAGAGAGAACTGTTCTTCAAGTAGTATTGACACCTAGGCTTGTAGGAAAGACAAGACACAGTCAGAGAGAGTAAACCAACTAACACCAGAGATAACCAGATGGTGAAAGGCAAGGGCAAGAACACAAGGAACAGAAACCAAGGCTACTTGGCACCATCAGAACCCAGCTCTCCCACCACAGCAAGCCCTGGATACCCCAACACACCAGAGAAGCAAGACTCAGACTTAAAATCACTTCTCATGAGGATGATAGAAGATTTTAAGAAGGAATAAATAACACACTTAAAGGAATACAAGAGAACACAGGTAAGCAACTAAAAGCCCTTAAAGAAGAAACACAGAAATCCCTTAAAGAATTACAGGAAAACACAATCAAATGGGCAGAATTACAGGAAAACACAATCAAACAGATGAAGGAAATGAACAAAATCATCCAGGAACTAAAAACAGAAATAGAAACAATAAAGAAATCACAAAGGGAGACAACCCTAGAGTTAGAACCTAGGAAAGAAATCAGGAGTCACAGATGCAAGCATCACCAACAGAATACAAGTGATGGAAGAGAGAATCTCAGGTGCAGAAGATACCATAGAAAACATGGACACAACAGTCAAAGGAAATGCAAAATACAAAAAGCGCTTAACCTAAAACATCCAGGATATCCAGCATACAACGAGAAGACAGAGCCTGAGGATAATAGGTATAGAAGAGAGTGAAGATTCCCACCTTAAAGGACTAGTAAATATCTTCAACAAAATTATAGAAAACTTCCCTAACCTAAAGAAAGAAATGAACATAAATATACAAGAAGCCTACAGAACTCCAAATAGATTGGACCAGAAAAGAAATGTCTCCTGTCACATTATAGTCAAAATACCAAATACACAAAATAAGGAAAGAATACTAAAAGCAGTAAGGGAAAAAGGGCAAGTAACATATAAAGGCAGACCTATCAGAATTATACTAGACTTCTCACCAGAGACTATGAAAGCTAGAAGATCCTGGGCAGATCTCATACATACTCTAAGAGAACACAAATGAAAGCCCAGGCTGCTATACCCAGCAAAACTCACAATAATCATAGATGGTGAAACCAAAATATTCTATGACAAATCCAAATTTGCACAGTATGTTTCCACAAACCCAGCCCTACAAAGAATACTAGATGGAAAATGCCAATTCAAACAGGGAAACTACACCAAAGAAAAAGCAAGAAAATAATCTTTCAACAAACTCAAAAGAAGATAGCCACACAAACATAAAAACAATATCAAAAATAACAGGAAGCAACAATCACTATTCTTTAATATCTCTTAACATCAATGGACTCAATTCCCCAATAAAAAGACATAGACTGACAGACTGGATCCATAAACAGGACCCAGCATTTTGCTGCATCCAGGAAATGCACCTCTGTGTGAAAGAGAAATACTACCTCAGAGTAAAGGGCTAGAAAACGATTTTTCAGGCAAATTGCCCCAAGAAACAGGCTGGAGTAACCATTCTAATATTGGATAAAATCGACTTTCAACCAAAAGTCATCAAAAAAGATAAGGAGGGACACTTCATCCTCATCAAAGGAAAAATCTACCAAGAAGAACTCTCAATTCTGAGCATCTATGCTCTGAATGCAAGGGCTGCCACATTCATAAAAAAAACTTTACTAAAGCTCAAAGCACACATTACACCTCACACAATAATACTGAGAGACATCAACACCCCAATCTCATCAATGGACAGATCTTGGAAACACAAACTAAACAG
Source organism: Rhynchomys soricoides (assembly GCA_019843965.1). Taxonomy (NCBI): domain Eukaryota; kingdom Metazoa; phylum Chordata; class Mammalia; order Rodentia; family Muridae; genus Rhynchomys; species Rhynchomys soricoides. Next base: position 3,113,692 of record JADRCH010000060.1, read on the forward strand.
AGAAACAGTGAAACTAACAGATGTTATGAACCAAATGGATTTAACAGATATATATAGAACATTTCATCCTACATCAAAATAATAAACTTTCTTCTCAGCACCTCATGGTACCTTCTCCAAAATTGATCATATAATTGGTCACAAAACAAACCTCAACAGATATAAGAAGATTGAAATAATCCCAAGCCTCCTATCAGATCACTTTGGAATAAGGCTGGTCTTAAATGGCAACAACAACAACAGAAAGCCCACATACACATGGAAGCTGAACAATGATCTACTCAATCATAACTTGGTCAAGGAAGAAATAAAGAAATTAAAGACTTCCTAGAATCTAATGAAAATGAAAGTACAACATATCCAAACCTATGGGACACAATGAAAGCAGTGTTAAGAGGAACATTCATAGCTCTGAATGCCTCGAAAAAGAAACTGGAGAGAGCATATAGTAGCAGCTTAACAGCACACCTGAAAGCTCTAGATCAAAAAGAAGCTAATACACGCAAGAGGAGTAGAAGGCAGAAAATAATCAAACTCAAGGCTGAAATCAACCAAGTAGAAACTAAAAGAATTATACAAACAATCAACAAAATCAGGAGCTGGTTCTTTGAGAAAAATCAACAAGATAGATAAACCCTCAGCCAGACTAACCAGAGGGCCCAGAGTCAGTATCCAAATTAACAAAATTAGAAATGAAAAGGGAGATATAACAACAGATTCTGAGGAAATTCAAAAAATCATCAGATCCTATTACAAAAGCCTATACTCAACAAAATTGGAAAATCTTGATGAAATGGACAAGTTTCTAAACAGATACTAAATACCAAAGTTAAGTCAGGATCAGATAAACCATCTAAACAGTCCCATAACCCCTAAAGGAATAGAAACAGTCATTAAAAGTCTCCCAACTAAAAAAGGCCCAGGACCAGATGGGTTCAGTGCAGAATTCTATCATACCTTCAAAGAAGACCAAATACCAATACACTTAAATCTATTCCACAAAATAGAAACAGAAGGAACACTACCCAATTCATTCTATGAGGCCACAGTTACACTGATACCAAAACCCCACAATGACCCAACAATAAAAGAAAGCTTCAGACCAATTTTCCTTATGAATATCGATGCAAAAATATTCAATACAGTTCTTGCAAACCAAATCCAAGAACACATCAAAACAATCATTCACCATGATCAAGTAGGCTTCATCCCCAGGATGCAGGGATGGTTCAATACCAAGAAATCCATCAATGTAATCCACTACATAAACAAACTCAAAGAAATAAACCACATGGTCATTTCATTAGCTGCTGAAAAAGAGTTTGACAAAATTCAACATCCCTTCATGATAAAAGTCTTGGAAAGATCAGGAATTCAAGGAGCATACCTAAGCATAGTAAAAGCATTATACAGCAAATCAGTGGCCAACATCAAACTAAATGGAGAGAAATTCGAAGCAATCCCACTAAAATCAGGGACTAGGCAAGGCTGCCCTCTCTCTCCCTATCTATTCAATATAGTACTTGACATTCTAGTTAGAGCAATTAGACAACAAAAAGAGGTCAAAGGGATACAAATTAGAAAGGAAGAAATCAAAATATCACTATTTTTAGATGATGTGATGGTATAGTTAAGTAACCCAAAAACTCCACAAGAGATCTGCTACAGCTGATAAACATCTTCAGCAAAGTGGCTGGATACAAAATTCACTCAAGCAAATCAGTAGCCTTCCTATACTTGAAGGATAAACAGGCTGAGAAAGAAATTAGGGAAATGACACCCTTCACAATTATCACAAATAATATAAAATATCTTGGTGTGACTCTAACCAAACAAGTGAAAGATCTGTATGACAAGAACTTCAAGTCTCTGAAGAAAGAAGCTGAAGAAGACCTCAAAAGATGGAAAGATCTCCCATGCTCATGGATTGGCAGGATTAATATAGTTAAAATGGCCATCCTGCCAAAAGCAATCTACAGATTCAATGCAATCCCCATCATAATTCCAACTCAATTCTTCATAGACTTAGAAAGAACAATTCTCAAATTCATATGGAGTAACAAAAAACCCAGGATAGCAAAAACTATTCTCAACAATAAAAGGACTTCTGGGGGAATCAGCCTCTCTGACCCCTGTACTACAGAGCAGTAGTGATAAAAACTGCATAGTATTGATACAGTGACAGGCATATATATCAATGGAATAGAATTGAAGACCCAGAAATGAACCCACACACCTATGGTCACTTGATCTTTGACAAAGGAGCTAAAACCATCCAGTGGAAACAAGATAGCATTTTCAACAAATGGTGCTGGCTCAACTGGAAGTCAACATGTAGAAGAATGCAAATCGTTCCATTCCTGTCTCCCTGTACAAAGGTCAAGTCCAAGTGGATCAAGGACCTCCACATAAAACCAGATATGCTGAATCTAATAGAAGTGAAAGTGGGGAAAAGTCTCGAATACATGGGCATAGCAGGAAAGTCCCTGAACAGAACACCAGTGGCTTATGCTCTAAGATCAAGAATCGACAAATGGTACCTCATAAAATTACAAAGCTTCTGTAAGGCAAAGGATGCTGTAAATAGGAAAAAACTGCAACCAACAGATTGGGAAAAGATCTTTACCAATTCTATATCCAATAGAGGGCTAATATCCCATATATATAAGAAACTCAAGAAGCTAGATTCCAGAGATCCAAATAACCCTATCAAAAAATGGGGAAGATAGCTAAACCGAGACTTCTCAACTGAGGAAACGCGAATGTCTGAGAAGCACCTAAAGAAATGTTCAACATCCTTAGTCATCAGGAAAATGCAAATCAAAACAACCCTGAGATTCCACCTCACACTAGTCAGAATGGCTAAGATAAAAAACTCAGGTGACTGCAGATGTTGGCGAGGATGTGGAGAAAGAGGAACACTCCTCCATTGCTGGTGGGAATGCAAACTGATACAACCTCTCTGGAAATCAGTTTGGCAGGCCCTCAGAAAAATGAACATAATACTACCTGAGGACCCAGCTTTTCCACTCCTGGGCAAATACCCAGAAGATGCTCCAACATGTAATAAAGACACATGTTCCACTATGTTCATAGCAGTCATATTTATAATAACCAGAAACTGAAAACAACCCAGATGTCCCTCAACAGAGGAATGGATACATAAAATGTGGTACATTTACACAATGGATACTATTCAGCTATTAAAAAGAATGACTTCATGAAATTCTTAGGCAAATGGATAGAACTTGAAAATATCATCCTGATCGAGGTAACTCAGTCACAAAAGAATGAACAAGTATGTACTTACTGATAAGTGGTTATTAGCCCAAATGTTCGGAATACTGAAGAGTTACTTCACAGCAAACATTGGTTGAGTGTAGGTCCCAGATGGAGGAGTTGGAGAAGAGACTGAAGGAGCTGAGGGAGTTGGCAGTCCCATGGAGGGAGCAACAGTGTTCACTGGCCTGACCTAATGCTCTCAGAGACTGGATCACCAACCAAAGAATACACATGGAGGAACCCATGGTGCTGACCACATATGTGGCAGAGGAGGGTCTTGTTAGCCATCAGGGAGAAGAGAGGCCCTTGGGCCTGAGGGTGTTACGTGCCCAAATATAGGAGAATGCCAAGGAGGGAAGACTAGAGTGGCTGGGTGGCTGGGTGGGAGAATACCCCCATTGAGGCAGGGGGATGGGGAGGGAATAGGGAGGTTCAAATGGGCAGATCTGGAGAGGAGAAAACATTTGAAATGTAAATAAAGTATCAAAAAAAGGGGGGGTGAAACCAAAGAACCACAAACTTATCAATATCTCCTACATGCTACCAGTAAAATGGTCAAAATGCAAGTAAAACATAAGTCAAAGTCTTGAACAGTCATTGAACAAAGGAAGATATCTGAATAAAGAGCAATGTAGATGATGATCTAATGCCTTGGCTGGCATTGTGAAAAGGGCAATATTAAGTGTTGGTTGGGGAGTGGGCACAATGCTCAGACTTTTCTGAAGAGTGTTAAACATGGAGCAAATACTTTGAAAAAAAAAAGTAACTTGCTGTTTTAGATAGAAACAAGTACTCCTTTACCAAATGACAAAAAGCCAATTCCATAATTTTGATCACACACCTACGTCTGTTTTTATGTTATAGTTGGGTGGTCATGGAATGGTGAGTAGATATGCTAATATATTTTAAAAGCAATCATTAAAATCACACATCTCATAGGATAAATTCCTCAAAGCATTAATCGTTGCTCAAAATTTGCTTGCAACCTATCTTTCATCCCATGTCTCACTTGTTATGTGTCTGATTCTAACTTTGTATAGAAATCAGACTATTATCATCCCAGGCCCTTTTTCAAGCCTTTAAATATTCACAGCTCAGCTCACTGTTCTATTTGGTTATGATTTTCCTACCTGATGTGTACCCCCACCTGCCTTGGCCCACGAAACCTTTAATCATTCTTTCAAACCCATACCAAAGGTATTATTTTGTGAAGAGGCTTTCTATTTTCTTCTGGGCACAAGAAGCTCCTCCCACTTCTGTATCTTTGCACTAATCACAGAATTTACTTGTTTCACATCTTTACCAGTGATATCATTACTGTGTTTTCTTTGTAAAATAAATCCCTTCATGAATGCTCTGTGTGTGAGTTCTTTTCTGCGCATGGTACAATAAAACCCAAACTCTTGCTTTGGCATGTATATATAACACTTTGGTGTCTAGCTCAGTCTCATAATATCTTTGAGTTCTATCTCCACTTGTCGGAGTGTTCAGATAGTCACCTCCCTCTACTTGCTTGTACCCATTAGATTCCTCCAGTTCCTGATGCTCGTTCTATGCTCCTTCCTTCCATAGGTTGGGTGTATCTCAGTTCTTAGGGATGTTTATACTTCCCAATTCTGTACCTGGATTGCTTGGCTTTTCTCTAGAGTAGCTTTTTTGATCTCACTGTGTAAACAGTACATATTCATCAGAGTTTTCCTGCAGTATCCCATATTTCTCTTTCATAGACCTATCTTAGTTAATTAATTTGTTTCTTTGTCTAATATATGTTCCAACTTGTAGTCTATAGATATGAAGGAAGCCTGTCTATTTTGTTGCTCTGTTGCATAGCACAGTAGAATACAGCACGATACCTGGTATACATCAGGCATTATGGCATGTAGTTTGACTGGATGGAATGTCCATTTAGTGCATTAGGGAATGACCAAATTAATGAGGAATTTAAAACTAAAGGTGATGCTATTGACAAAACTATTTATTCAGCTGATATTGTAGGACCCAACTACTTTGTTTTAAGTTAAAATTTTATTTTTTCTTCATTGAAAAAATAATACATGATCACTAAAAGTCAAACAAAAGAAGAAAGATACAAAAAGTTAATAATTTCCTGTCTTGTAATCCAAGTAATAGGATAGATTACAATATGAAGGTTGTCTTCTAGATTTTACATATATATATATATATATATATATATATATATATGCATTTATGTCTTATTGATACTTATAGACAGCATATGAACATTTTCTTTTTGAATAAAAATATGATAATTTTATACATATTACAATGTTAGTTTGTTTTACTTAATCTAATTCATTTGATGACATGTGGATATTCCTGGAATAATACACCTTTTTTGATTATAATAATGCAATTGTTAGTTAGCTTGATACTGTTTGTTATCACCTAGGAGACAAACCTCCAGGAACAACTTGGGGATTATTAGTTGTGACCAGCTTCCAGATGTTCCCATGAGTGACTGGGAAGGCATCAGTCCTGGTGTCAGGTCTTGGACTGCAAGGCAAGGTAGCTGAGAATTCAATAATTTATTTTTTTCTGATTCCTTGTTGAGGATGCAACTCGACTATCTGCCTTAAGCTCTCAGCATCTTGACATCCCCCCTGTGATGGACTGTACCCTAGAATTGTGAGCCAAAATAATGCCTCCCTTCTTCATGTTGTTTTGTTAGTGGTGAGAAGTGTAACTAAGACAAATAGCAATAAGATATTTCACAGCATGGGTGTCACAGTTCTTCGGCTAACTCCTCATTGATGAGTACTGAAGCTATTTCCAGTGCATTCACACATGCCTATCTATTTCCTTCTTGTTGATATTTACATAGAGCATATGGACAGTTTCTTTTTTAAATGAAAAAATATGATATAAAAGCCATGCAGCAAATATCCTCATAAATTTTCTATATGCACTGAGTTCTGAGAGAGAGAGAGAGAGAGAGAGAGAGAGAGAGAGAGAGAGAGGAAAATAAAATAGATAGCTCCAGATTGGAAGGAACGTGTAGGCTTCTATCAGCAGTATATGGTTGTGTCCATTTTTCTTTATTCTAGCTAAGAATGAACGCTCCCATTTCTAAAAATGTCTTACAATATCCTGTCATTTGTTTACAAGGGCTTCAGGGAATTTGTCATCATCTGGGGTCATGAGTTCTGGAATCTTGAGGACAAATTTGTTTTGCCTGTAGCTGGAAAACAAGCTCAAAAAGAGAACCAGCAATGCACTGTGCAGCGCAGGTCCATGGAGCACATGGTGCTCTTCTCTGAGTGTTAGTTATGGTTTGTGTCTAACCAGGTGCAGCCTGGCAATGGGAGGTGAACATTCCATGGGACATTCTACTGTGGGGCTGTGTTGGGGGAGGTGGTACTCACTGCTCTACCTGTCAGCACTGGGAAGGGAAAGCTTCCAGTGTCCTGTATCTAAGCTGTAGACTCACTGGCAGGAGAGAAGGTTTCTGAAAATGTTAATCCTTGTGGCAAAGGCTTCTTGTGAATGGTGACTCTGCTTGAAAAGATTTTTGAAGATAATTTGGAGGTTTCTTCATGCCTCAATGACTACCTGTTTCCAGCTTCTTCCTTCCTTTGGATCCTGCATTTAGTAATCCCTTCATCTGAGAGTGGTCCAGGCAGCATCTTTGCATATTGTCATCTTATTCTGGGGAAGGCTCTGGGAAGATGCTCTCACCTCTTTTGTCATTTACAGCTCATTTGGCTTATTTACACCTTGCAAGGGAGACTGGCTGCCATGATGAGGAAACCTAGGATGCCTTAAGAAAGTGTTTCTCTGAAGTATAATGGCACAAAAGTTCAAAGAAACCAGGCAAAACTCAGTACTCTGACTCTGTATGCTAATGTAAAAGATTAATTAAAAATAGATGATGTTATCATGGTCCACTTTTCTCCATAACATTTACATTATTTTTGCCTTGTGTCCACATGTTCTGTTCTGCTTCTCACCAGTTGTTTGTCTTTATACTAACACACTGTCAGATCTAACCTTTTTCATAGGAATGATATATTTAAAACTCTAGCTTTAAAGATCTGGAAATACATATTCATATCCCACCAAAGTGCACAGAAAAATAAGTAACAGCTTAGGATTTTACTTAAAAAAAAAAAAAAAACCCAAACAATATTTCAGGAATTAAAAAAGAACAAAATAATTTTAGGCACACCCAGAATAAAAGCAGTTATAGGTGAAATAGCTTTGAAAATCATAAAAATCACCAAGAAGAACTATGAACATGGAGGGACCTAGGAAGGTTAAAAAAACCAAAAAACTGATTGAAAAAAGAGAAAACTGGTAAAATATATAGATATCAATCAGAACAACACACACACACACACACACACACACACACACACACCACATTCACTGTTCTGTATTTAAGTGAAATAAGATAACTAAACTGTTCAAAGAGAACATGAAATGGGGGAAATAGTGGAGTTTAAATTATCTAAATACAAGCTTTTTTTTCTATTTGGAAGCAAGACAGAGCAATTCAGTAAACTTGAGTTTTAGGGGAAAATATCACATACTATTAAATCGGTAGGCCCATTTTAATAAGTGTTTCAAGTACCTTGCATTACTTTAAAATTTTTCCATTTTATTGAAAATAGACTTTTTTTTTTCATATTATATATTGGGATGGCTTCTATATGCTTGGTCCAGAGAGTGGTCCATTAGGAGATGTGGCATTGTTGGAGTAGGTATGCAACTGTGGGCATGGGCTTTAAGACCCTCATCCTAGCTGCTTGGAAGCCAGTCTTCTCCTAGTGGCCTTCAGATGGAGATGTAGAACTCTCAGCTCCTCCTGCACCATGCCTGCATGGATGCTGCCATTCTCCCACCTTGATGATACTGGACCGAACTTCTGAACCTGTAAGTCAGCCCCAATTAAATGTTGTCCTTATAAGAATTGCCTTGGTCATGTGTCTTTTCACAGTAGTAAAATGCTAACTAAGACAGAATTTGGTATGGGACTGGGGTATTGCTGTGACAGGCCTGACTATGTTTTTGTTTGGAAGAATGTGGATTTCCGGACTTTGGATTTGGAAAAGAAAGGAATGCTTTAAGTGGAGCTCAATGGGCCATCCTCGTAGGAATATGAAAGACTGTTGCTGAGAGTCTTTGAACTGTTTAGACCTGACTCAAGAGGTTTTTTCAATGGAAAAGAATTTCAGTAAGCAGCCTAAAGACTGTTTTTGTGGTATTTTGATGAAGATTGTGGTTGCTTTTTGCCCTTGTCTGAAGAGTCTACTTGAAGCTAACATTTATATTAAAGTTAAGAGATTTATATTAATTGCATTGATAAAAGAAGTCTCAAAATAGCCTAGTAGACACTTTGTTCTCTGGTTTAATCTTATGAAGAGCATTTTAATGAAAGGAGGAGCTGAGAGTTCTACATCTTCATCTGAAAGTCACTAGGAGAAGACTGGCTTCCAGGCAACTAGAATGAGGGTCCTAAAGCCTATGCCCACAGTGTCACGCCTACTCCAACAAGGCCACACCTCCTAATACTGCCACTCCCTGGACCAAGCACATACAAACCAGCATATATATCTTTATGGTTTCCTCTCCCTTACTTCTCCTAGATTTCTCCACCTCTCCTCTCACTGGATCCATACCCTTTCTGTCTCTTGTTAGAAAAAAACAGGCATCTAAAGGACAATAATAAAATAAAATAAGACAAAACAGAAGCAAGCAAATTGGAATAGAAAAAAGCAAACAGAAGAAAATGAGCCAAAGGAAAAGCACAAGAAACTCACATAGATGTAGAGACACATTTATTCACAGGCACAGGAATGCAAAACCAGAAGCCATAAAGTATACACAAAAGACCCATAAGGAAAAAGAATAGAACATCAAGGATGGCATTGAATTTATTTTGTGTTGGCATGGGGTCTACCCTTAAGAGTGGTTTATAACTCCACTAAGAATCTATTTGAAATAAGCAAAGTTTTCATTTGTGAGTATCAGTTGGTGATAGCTTCTGAATTAGGGATGGGGGTTGGTTTGTGTGTGTTTCCCCTCTAAATGCCTGGATCTCATTTGTTGAAGACCTGTGTAGGCCCTGTGCTTGTTTCCACAGTCTCTATGTTTTCTTACATGCATCTGTATTTGGATGGCCTTGTTTCTTTGGTGTCTTCCATTCCCTCTAGTTCTTAAAATCTTTTGCCCGTCTCTTTTACAGAGTTTCCTGAGCCCTGAGGAGAGGAATTTCCTGGAGACATCTTATTAACAACTGAGACTTTGTGAATCTCTCATTCTCTGCATATTATCTGGCTATGGGTCTCTGTATTTGTTCTCATCTACTGCAGGAGAAAGCTTCTCTGATAATGGTTGAACAAACTATGAGTACAGAAAAATATTGTTAGGAGTCATTTTATTGCTATGTTCCTGTTGGACCTCTGTGCTTGCTGCGCCTCCCGCTGGCACATTGCGAGCGGCACAGCCACACCTTGAGCAGCTATGCTGTTCATACTCCGGGGCTGTGCTGCAGTTCCTGAGCAGAGCGGCACAGCTAGAGCTGGGGCCATCTCCATGGTGATGGGCATGGCCCATCTCCATGGGCATCTTCCATTGCCCAGTCTGGGCCTGGGGCCATGGCCATCGCCAAGGTGACAGTCCTCTGCACCTTCTCCTGGGGGTCAGAGGCAGCCTGTCTGCGAGCCCCAGGTTTCAAGCTGGCAATGGCACAGGGAGGAGAGCTCCCCGGCTTCCTCTTTAGAGGAGCAGGGGCCACTGACCGCTATGGGGCGCACTTCCCTGGCCCACATAGGGGATCACGGTTTGCAGCCTGGGGCTGCCCCAGCCATAGGAGCAGGGGCGGGGTGCAGGGGCCCCAGGTTCATAGCAGTGATTGTGGCAGCTCTGGGCCAGGGATTGGAACTGGACCCTGATGGTACAGCACTGGGGGTGTTCTCCTCCTCCCGCTGTCCCAAGGGCGAGAGGGTGGGATCCCAGGAAATGGTAGTCTTGGGCCCCATTCTGACCCTGGTTTGGGCCTTTGGAGACAAACTCTAGCCTGGCTTTAGTTCTGAGACATGCCTCAGTCACTTCCGCATAAGAATGACTCAGCAAGACCTGTTTGGCCCTCCCTCTACCCTGTCATTGCTGACCTGGAGCTATGCCATTGGCCCTGTCAGTCACGCCTTCCCCTTCCCCACCTCCTAAGTCATCTCTCCCCATACCTAACTGCCCACCCCCTTTGCCTTCTCTATATAAGCGAGAGAGAGATTGCTACATTAAAGTTGAGTTCCTGCTTTGACAAAACTCCCGGCCTGGTGTGTTTCTTTTTGGCCGCTGACACTCGCCATCCCGCTCAGCCCCGGATAGACTCGGCTGGACTAGGTTCTCTCCTCTACCCTGGACCTGCTGGCTAGGAGCCGACAGACTGGTGCTCCGTGTGAGGACCTTCCCCATCCTCCTTACGGAAGAACACTGACAAACCAATCAGTCTGTGGGTGAGTGTACCCCCATAAATTATGGGGCAGTTCTTCTCCAGGTCTAATCCCACCCCTGAATCTCTTTATCCCTCTTTGGACCCCTCAGACAACCCTTTTCTGGGTCCCTTTGCACCGCCTGAGGCCCCGCCACCTTATAATAGGGAGGGGCTTGGCACCCAGTATGCTGCCAGCCTTTTCCCAGTGAATGTCAACACCGGTGGTAATCAGCCATCAGCTTGGTATCCTTGGACTCCCCAAGAGATTAAAGAATTTAAGAAGGTGGTGGCTGAGGACGGCCCCAATTCCCCTTGGGCTGAGACTATTCTTGAGGTTCTGGCACACCACTTGTGTATCGCCTGAGACTGGAAGGATTTGGCCAAGGCCATCCTCTCTGGGCCAGCCTACCTTAAATGGACCACCTACTTTCAGGAAGAATGTCGAGTCGAAGGGGAGCAAAACCAAAGTGCTCAGTCCCCAGTCCCCATCACTGCTGGCATGCTTGCTGGCACATCTGATCTGTACTCTACAGGCGCCCAGCAGGCAACCTCCCCCCCCATCCCCCCACCGAGATCAGGTCAGAGCCATTGGCCTTACTGCCTGGAGGAAGCTTGATGAGGGACCTACAGAGTCTCCCATACCGGGAATTAACCAAAGGCCCACTGAGGATCTTGCCTCCTTCATAGATAGGGTTCAAAAATATTTGCAAAGAAAATTCCCTGCAGGCGAACTCTGGAACCGGTTCATCCGCTCACTGGTCTGGGATGAAATGAATGCTGATCACAAGCTTGCATGTGCTGGGTTACACAGTCAGGGTGTTGACAAATTGATTATTGCCTCCAGAGATGTCAGCTCTTCCTCCTTTCAGACTAGGGCTTTGGCTGCTGCTTTAAAGGAGGCCTGTAAAGAAGATATGGCTGTTCCTGTTAATGCCCTCCAACAAGCCCCAGTTACCAGGGGCCAGACTTGTTTTGGGTGCAGTAAAGAGGGCCATTTTAAAAGAGAATGCCCCAGTCTGACAAAAGCCACCACCTACCCTACCAGTGGCCCGCCACACACCCCTTGCTCCAAGTGCAAGAAGGGCTTCCACTGGGTCAGGGATTGTAAGTCTAAGTTCGACCTAAATGGTCATCCTTTAAACTCCCCCAGGGGCCGACTCCAGCCCCATTAAATAAGGGGAAGCCTCCAGTTAGTGCTACTTGGACTGTGTCTCTTGTCCTAGGAGCTCTTGGCTAGGAGCCGGCAAGAACAGTAAGTAGTATTGGGTTTTCTCCTAGCTTCTTAGCCTATCTAGTCTCAGGTTCTTGGCCACTTGAGCAGCATCAGGGATTGGTTCCATCCCCTAGAGTGGGTCTCTGATCTACTCACATACTGATTGATTACTCTTACAAGCTTTGTGCTACTATTGTACTAGCACATCTTGCAGGCAGGTTCTCATTGTAAACCGAAGGTTTTGTAGCTGGCTTGGTGTTTACCTTTCTCCTTTGGTAGCATGCAGAGTACCTTCCAGTACTACAAATATTAGTCTGTAGGGGTAAAGGCTCTAAATAGGGACCGGTTTGACTTCTTTGTGTTCAATGAATTGTGTAGGCATTGTCTTCAGTAATAGGGCCTTACTGTCAGTTTGTATGGAGGAACTAATAGTCTGGCTTGTTTGGGGGTTCCCATGGGCCCTTTTGGCCAAAACATGATTATATGTAGCCCATACCTGCTAGTAGAAGCTTCATTTTGTGATGACAGATGTCCAGTTGAGGTTCTGTCTCCCATTATTTAGTGATTTCATTGGGAAGGCCTTCATATATGTATATTCTTCTACTATGTTAGGTTTCCATATGACTCCTCCATGAGTCTTTAGTTTTAGCTGTCCCTACCTGTATTCTCTCCCTCACCCTCTTTTTCCCTCTCCTGTTACATTCCAGGCCTCTACTACCTTTGTCCATCTATAGCTATACATTCTATTTTGTCTTCCTAGAAAGATTCATCCCTCTCCTCTAGGCTCTTATTCTATATCTAATCTAAATTAATCTAATCTAATCTAATCTAATCTATGTGGTTGAAAGGAACCTAGCTTTCTTATTGAAGATTTAACAGCTAACATCCATATATAAGAGAGTGCATAGCAGCACATTTGTATTCTGGTCTAGATTACTCCAATCAGTATGATTTTTTTTCTAGCTCCATCCATTTACCTATGAATTTCATAATTTAATTATTTTAAGCAGCTGGGTAATATTCTATTGTGTAGCCACACCATATTTTTATCTATTCATCTCTTTGTTGATATCTAGGCTGTTTCCAGTTTCTGGCTATTATATGAAAGTTGCAATGAACATGGTTGAGAATGTGTCCCTGTATTAGGAAGTATCCTTTGTGTATTTTCCTAAGAATGGTATAGCTGGATCTTGAGATAGATCAATTCCTAGCTTCCTGAGAAACTGCAACATTGATTTTCATAGTGGCTGTACAACTTTTCACTCCCATGAGAAATGGATGAGTATTCCCTTACTCTGCATCCTTGCTAGTAAGAGCTGTCAGAAGATGGAAAGATCTCGTATACTCATGGATTAGTAGGATTAATAAAGTAAAAATTGCTGTCCTATCAAAAGCAATCTAGGGATTCAATGCAATCCTCATCAGAATTCCAACACAATTCTTCACAGAACTTAAAATAATCTTGCATAATAAATGAGCTGATGGAAGTATCACCATCCTGAATCTTAAATTGTACTGTAAAGATATAGCAATAAAAACAGTATGGTTTTGGCACAAAACTGAGATAATGATCAGTGGAATCTAATTGAAAACCCACACACAGTTCCACATACCTACAGGTATTTGATTTTTGACAAAGAAGCCAGAAACACACACTGGAAAAATGACAGTATCTTCAACAAATGGTGCTGGTCAAACTGGATAGTTGAATGCAGAAAAATGCAAACAGATCTATTTGTATCACTCTGCATAATTTCAAATGGATCAAAGACTTTAATGTAAGTCCAGATACACTGAATTTGACAGAAGAGAAAGTGGAAAATATCCTTGAACTCATTGTCACAGAAAAAGACTTTCTGAACTGAACACCTATTGTACAAGGACTAAGATCAACAATTAATAAATAGAACCTAATGAAACTGAAAAACCTTTGTATGGCAAAATACATCAGTTGGACAAAGCAGCAGTCTACAGGATGGGAAAATATTTTTATCAAGGACACATCCAATAGATGGCTAGTGTTCAAAGTGTATAAAGAACTAAAATATATGGACATCAAGAAAACAAATAACCAATTCAAAATGAAGTACATGTCTAAACAGAATATTTAAAAGAAGAAAGACAAATGGTTGAGAAGCACTTAAAAAAATGTTCCACATCCTTAGTCATCAGGGAAATGCAAATCAAAACTACTTTGAGAGTCCAATTTATACCATTCAGAAAATGGTCAATATCTTGTACTATTAGAGATAAGAAAGGACAGTGGATGCAACAGGCTCCATTGTTCTTCATTCCCAGCCTCTCCTTACAGAAATGACTTTGCTGATCCTCCCATCCAGGGTGATATATTTCTCTTTTCTTCTATCCCTCAGTGCTTGGCAAAAGCAAGTGGTAGCTGCTTACAGGTGTGAGCAGCAGCAGTGACACCCTGTAGTATTCCAGCTCTGGGTGCTGGGATGCTCTGTATTGCGAACTTCTTATATAAGCTGAGGACCAGATTCCCAGGTCCGGGACAGGTGGCATTGTTGCTTGCAGTGCTAGGACCAAGGTGTTTTCTTCTATAGTGTTGGCCACATTGGCCACACCGGCCTCACAGCTCCAGCTCTTCCTTAGCTGCCACCTGCTCTGAAGCTTCTGCAGTTCAGCTTGTCTGCTGTTTAACTTTACCTCTTCTGCAGCTGTCAAAGCAGCTGGTGGCTCCAGCATTTCTGGGGCTCACTCTATTAGCTGCTCCCCTATTACTGTTGCTGCAGTGCCACCATTGTTGCTATTGCTTTCTTTGTGTTTCAAGGTTAGGCTACTCTACTAAAAAACACTCAAGGGAAGTCTTTGATTTGGTCCAAGGTTGCAATAGTAGGAAAGGTAACAGGAGGGTGTATCTCAGACACCTGAGTAGGTGACAAATCAACCTACTTATATGCTAGCAATGTTTTATAAGTCACCAAAGATCTGCGTGCAAATGGAGGATGTATACCAATCATGGCACCCTCTCTTCTTGTACCAGTCACAACAGTTCCTTGGCTAGTCCAACAGGGCATGTGTTTTTTCTGGTCTGCTTGCAAAGGACTCTAGGGTCATCTAGAGTTCACTGCTGCCTGAAATGGTTAAAAAAATTCAGGCACAAACTTCAAATTGTTCAACATATTTATGGGTAGGGTTTCACCCTCAAACTTCAGAGCTGTGCCCTCCTGTAGCTTCCTCAAGGTGTTTGTGGGGTGCTCTAAGAAGCTGATGCTGAAATAAAGCTGACTGGCTGGATTTCCAATTGAAAGTCTTTTGCTTGAGGCAGCCTGGATGCCAGAGGAGGGTCCAGTCCAGCATCTGTGAATTGGAGGGTCAGATGTATCCATCCCTAAATATCTTTTCCAATTAGCAGAAAAATACGATCATAAGGGTGGTTTACACTAAATTGTTAACATTAATACTGATTTAAAAATTTTATTATATTTTTATTGTGTATGTGCGCATGCACATGCCTGCATATGGATGCCATAGTGTGTATATGGCAGTCAGAGGACAACTAATGTGACTTGGTTCTCTTCTTCTTCAATCACATGTCCACGCATTAAATGATTTTCATCAGGGTTGGCAGTGGTGCCTTTACTGACTGAGTAGCTCACTGACCCTAATATTGATTTTAACAACAACAATAACAAAGCAAAAAATCCCACAAAACCCCAAAAAACAAAAACAAAAACTAACAAACAAACAAACAAAAAATCCAAACAATACTCAATTCCTGTGCCCAGGGCTAAGTAGATTCTTCACATCAGTCTCATTTAGATTTATTTAAAAATATCCTTCTATCAGGCACAGTGGTATACATAAGTCTAGAGCTTAGGAGGCTGAGGCATGTGGATCATGAGTTCCAGGTCAGCCTGGCTGATGTAGTGATACTTTGCCTTCCTAAAAAGCTTACAAAAAACAAACCCAAAACACCACAAGCCTTTTTCTTTCCGTACTTCAACTTTTTGTTCATTTTTGAAAATTTCATATATGTATAAAACAATATATGATCATGTCTGTCTCCCATCCATACCTCCTCCCCTCCAATTTCCTCACATCTTCATTCCCAACTCTTACAGTATATTTTGATATCACTTAGGTCCAGTTAGTGGTGTACATATATGCACGGAATATCCATTGGAACATGATAACCTACAAATAGCCACACTCCCAAAACAGAAAGATTTTCTCTCTTCCAACAACTACCTATTGCTCCTCAGTAAGCTGTGGAGCCTGGAGACCATCTACCTCACCTATCGGGGATTTTGGCTGCTTCTATCTTGCACAGATCTTATATAAGTAACCACAGTGACTGTTGAGTTCATGGTTGTGATAGTTAAGTCATGTCTAGATGACAAGCACTCTACAGGGTCCCTCCCTTTTTCCAGCTCTTACATTCTTCCTACCTCCCCTTCTGCAATGTCTCCTGAGCCTTGGTGTAGTAGAATAGGTATAGGTAGTCTGTCAGGCTGAGCACTCAGTTCTTATTCTCAGCACTCTGGTCACTTACACACCTTTGCAAAAACTGCTTCCCATGGCAAAAAGAATCCTTTTCTGTCCAGGGTTGAGAGCAGCCTAAGTCTATGAGTAGAAACATAGATTTTTGATGGAAATTGGACAGCAAGACCACTTAGCAAAACAAACAAACAAACAACAAACAAAAAACAATAACACTCATAATAGGTGTATAAAAATTTATAAAGACCTCAAATAATATTTAGACTAAATTATAAAGTTTCTCTGAAAAATATTATAAGAAACACAATATAAAAGTAGTCTAGAAATGTGGAAATACAGCACATGTCCTATTCTTGGATTGGAAATTCAATTTGTTGCTTCATGTTTAAACATAAAATCATCTGAAGCTTTATTAAAAAAACAAGTTGAGGATATGATTTGCAAAGTGCAATGAATATGTTAATTAAAATAAATTTACTGTTAGAGAGATGGTTCAGCTGTAAGAGCAATGGTTGTTTTTGCAGATGACCTAGATTTGACTCAAGAACACACAGACTACATTATAACCACTCACGATTTTATTACCAGGTTATCCAACACCCTTTTCTGAACTCTAAGGGAACCAGACACTCATGTGGTGCACAGACATACATATAGGCAAAGTACTTATATACATAATCTAAGTAAATCTAAAATTTTTAAAAAACATATTTCTAAAATTTGAGCATTCTAAATAAAGTGACAGGATGACTAATATAGAAACAGACTTGTGTATAAAGTGGGGAACTAGATATATAATGGGAATGACAATGGCTACTTGATAAATATTTTATATGTAGGGTTGACACAATTAACTTGCCTGATGGAAAACATAGATTCTTTCCTGATGAAATTTATAGAGAATAAGTTGCCAAAGATTTGAACTCTAAAAGTAAAAGGCAGAGCTCTGTAACATTAAAAGAAAATACAGAAACACAAGCTTTGTATAGAGTAGCTATACTGGTTTGTAAGAGCAGCGCTTCCTTGTGTCTGCAAATGAAACATCAGATGGCAGAGATGGCAGAGATAGCAAGTTCAGTTGCTTGCTCCTTGATCAGATTTCCTAAAGATGACTCAAAACTCTTTTTGTTGTTTTTTGTTTGTTTGTTTTTACTATTTGTTTTTTCAAGATAGGGTTTCTTTGTATAGCTTGCTTCTACTGGAACTAGCTCTGTAGACCAGGCTGGCTTTGAACTCACAGAGATCTACCTGCCTCTGCCTCCCAAGTGCTGGGATTAAAGGCATGAATCACCACTGCCCAGATTTCTCAAGACTCTCTCTCTACTGGCTCCAACTTGTCTTTAGGCCTTTATGTTTCTCTCTAGGTTTTCTGTACCATGCTTTTAAGGAAAAATAAAAAGGACAGCGAGAATCCCACCAGGAGGCTCAGTGCTAAGCTTGGATGAAACAATCCCTTGAGTGTCATTTGAGGCAGCCACAGAGCTATAAGACACGGGGGTACACTGTGTTCCAGCAGTTCCTTAAGGAGAACATACAGATTTTAGTGACCCCAGTGCACAAAACTTCAACAAAATTAAAAAGATCTGTATCTAACTGTCTTCTAAATATACATCTTTATTCTCACATATTAGTGCAGCTATCAGACCTTATCAAGGATGTTTATTTATGTAGTGAATATCAGATAATACAAATGTTACAGCACAGAGTGTTCAGACATAAACAGGACCTGTCCATCCATATCTGATACCCTTGGATTGGATCATTGAAGGAGAAGGACAGGATGTCAAGACTGCTACACTCATGAATGAGCTCATGACCTCAACACCTGTAATTGCCTAACATGACCTTTGCAAGATCAAGTCATTGAAGGTTCCAACATCGAAGAGGAAGGGAACTTACAAGTCCCCACCCCTAATGGAGGAGTTCTTGATGGCTGCCAGGGGAGGGAGATTTAGTTGTCTTTAGGTGTGTGGTCCCAGGCAGGCTGACCATTCATGTGTAGATGAGGAGTGTTAATGGGACTCAGTGGGTGATAAAAAATAATAAAGAGCATATGAAGTGAGGAGGGGTGTTCAGGAATATGGAAGAAGTTTTTTTGGGAAATGAGGGTGGATATGATTGAAATACGTTGACATGCATATGTGAAATTCAGAGAATAAACAAATATGTTATATTAAAATCTCTTTCAAATACCTGAAAACTTGCACAAATTTGGTCATTTTGAAAGTAAAATCCTTAGCGAGGAAATTAACATAGGAGAAATTAAAATATAAACTACAGGTGGAAGAAATAGTAGCATGTGTGAGAGAGTTAGCATTTGGAGTCTTCACAGGTGTACACTCCATGAGTCAGTAAGAAACAAGTAACACAAGAGATACGTGTATATAATTCATGCATGACACCCACAAAAAGGAGAGACCAAGAGCCATTTGAATTTACGACAAAATTCTCAACCATTCCAGCAATCATGGAATACAAATTAAACAACAAAAGGTAGTATTCAAAGACATAGTTTGCTAAAATTAAAAAAATTCTGAAAGTACTAATGGCTGAGCTGTAAGGAGATAAAAACTTGTACATGTTGCTTATGGGATTACAAATTGCCTTTCTCACCTTGAGGGAAATAAACCAGCTTGCCAGAATGTAGAAATACTGAACATGTGCATGCTCTAGAGAGCACACCAGGCATGTCCATTGCTAACTCTGTCCCTTTACGAGGTTTTCATAGAGTCACATTAGTGTAAACATTTAATAGCATAGATTTAGATGCAAGCTGTGTATCTGTTACTGAATGTTGTAGATAACATTCCTATTGCTGTGACGAAATGCCATGACCAAAAGCAAGTTGCAGAGGAAAGGGTTTATTTACCTTACCCTTCCATATTATGGTCCATCGCTGAGGGAAGTCAGGGTAGGAATTCAAACAGGTCAAGAACATGAGGGCAGGAACTGATGCACAGGCAATGGAGCAATGCTGTTTATTGGCTTTCTCCTCATGGATTGCTCAACCTATTTTCTTACTCAGTTTTGTCTCCCAGAACCACCAGCACCAGGGATAGCACCAGGGGTAGAGTAGGATGGACTCTTCCACATCAATCACTAAGAAAATGCCCTATAGGCTTGCCTAAAGTCTGAGCTTATGAAAGTTTTATTCATATATATATATATGTATATATATATATATATATATACACATATGTATGTATATATACACATATATATGTATATATATATATAATGCAGTTTTAGCTGTCTTGGACTCATTATGTAATGTAGTCTTGCCCTGAACTCCTGTGTCTGTTTGTCAACTGCTGGGACTAAAGATGTGAAGGGGTTAAGTTAATGCATTATTTAAACAAAAAGCCACCCATATATATTTATTGATTCTACATATAACATAACTATATAACTATGGTGTGGAAGACATGTGACAGGATGCTTCTGAGGAAGCAGATGGGGAGTTAGGTGGGAAGCATGAAAGATGGAGTTACAACCTTGCATATTTTTACATCTTCAGTTGTTTTATAAGAATGACTGAATTTGGGATGAACTATAGTTTTAAAAATTTGAATGTTTATTACATTTGTTGTATTTTATACACTTCCAATATTTTACCTTGCAAAAAGAAATCATCACTTTACCCCATTTATCATATGCCTCATTCCAGGAATTATTTCATCTTAGAAAATAAATTATTTGACCTTTTAGAGAAAAATATGAGCTGGGCTTGCACATTAATAAAACACCATATAATTATGTCTTAACCAGTATTTTTGTGGTAAAAATTGTCCAGTGGCTTCTTTTGGCCCACATATACAAGGTAGATGTTTTCAAAAGTTATCCCTTATATCTGCATTCACCCTGAAATAAACTTCATGCACATTAGGACATGGGTTAGTTATTTTTCCTACTGCTATGACAAAATAGCCAACAAAAGTAACTTAAAGAAAGAAGGGATTAGTATGGCTCAGAGTTTGAGGGCATAGTCCATGGTGGTAAGGAAATCATGACGATGAGACCTTGATTGAGTTAATTATGTTGCATCTTCATTCAGGAAGCAGAGAGAGAAAGTAATCTTTGTGTAAGTCAGAAAGCTCATCTCTCTTTCTTCTTTCAATCTGGAACCTAACTCCATGATTTGGTGCCACTCACATTAAGAGGAGATCTTCCCATCTCATTTAACACAGTCTAGAAGCCCTCTAGATTGAACACAGAGTTTAATGCTGATTGTTGACTTGACAGGATCTAGGACCACACAGGAGATAAACAACTAGGCATGCCCATGTGGGAATCTCTCATACACACAAATACACATACAGCCAAAACAGTTTTAGCAGTTCTGAGAGAGCAAGCTCTAGTGGAACTTCATGAACAAATCCTAAGAAAATATTACACAACTGCTCCACTGAAGGGACCACTCTGTCTGACTCAGTCTGTAAGCTGTGTGTCTGCCTTTCTCAAAGGCAAAGTTGGAGATAAGGATTTGGATGCTGATGTTCACGTAGATCACTAAAGCTGAATGAGGACTGGGAGAGAGATAGGAAACAAGAGGAAAGGAAGAAGATGTTGACTAACCATCAGGTACAATAACTGGAGTTGCTTCCTCTGGGACACCATCCTAGGAATCAATGGAATGAACCTTAGAGTTGTCCCTTCCCAAACAAAGGTTGGGACATTAGTCTGTGACACTTGTTCCGGGGGATGTAAACAAATTGGAACTTGGAGGCTCCATATTAATGGACTGGAGAATCTTCCAAACTTTGAAAACTCTTTGAGGCACAGGAACAAACAGGTGCCAAAGCTGAGGCTTGAGGTGGGATGTGGGAGGCTGCCTCTCACAGCAGTGCTAAAACCCAGTAGGCTGAGGAGATGTGTCATGGGGGACAAAAGATGTCTGTAATTTGGAGACTCTTTTCCAGCAATTCATTACAAATACACACTGTCCCATAAAGTCTTGGTGGGGACTAAAAAGGCACTGTTGTGGCTATTCAACCAGTTTGTCACCAGTTGTTAAAATTCCTTCCCAAGGGGAGACATAAATATTATGTCCCTTCTCCCAAGGTCTAATGACAAACTAAGGTAGGATTCAATCAAAGTTCATTCTGGGGACCAATGAGTCTATTGAGTTTCCTTATGAAGAGTATGTGGGGTTCCTTACAGGGTTGTGAATGCTCCTTCCCACCAATAGTCTACACCTGAAAAGTCTTACCCAGCAGGGATGAGGATATTCCCCCAAAGATGGAGCCTCCATTGTCCCAAGCATATATATTTTAATCTCCCCTGCATAAGCAGGTGGCAAGGAGCAGCCCAGATACTCAGCTGAGAATCTGTGCCCTCTGGCCTCTCTTTTTGGGGGTGCAAACTATCAACAAGCCCAGTTGGGATGATCTTCTGCAAAGAGGCACAGATGGATTCCCCAAGATGGTAATGGCTTGGCTTAGAGAACAGCCTCTGAAGACACACACTGTCTAGATCTGGCCCAGTAAAATGATGCTACATCAATGATGCTCCTTCCATAGCTAATGGGAGACAGAGCTAAATCACATCCACAGCTATTTTGGCAAAGTCTGAGAAGTATGGTTTTAGATTTCCACTGTCTGTCAGGCCATAAGATAATGCATAAGGTAGATAGGCTTGTGGGGATAGGGACTGTGCCCCTGGCTTGCTCATACTCTTACTGGTCCCTGGAGTGTGCTTGACATTGGAACATGGACACTCGGTGTATCTTATTTGAATAAATGAGTGGAAAGAGCACTTGATGTTCTGCTTCCTGTATCAGCGTGTGTCTGTCTCATTGGTGTCTGAGGAATAGAGCCACCTACATTCAGCATTGCTTTTGAAAATAAGGAGAGTGAAAGAAAATGCTGTTCTAAAGTGAATAAATTATTCCACTGAGGGAATGTGATATTTTTGGCTCCTGTGTTAAATAAGAGCTGCTGTTTTCAGGCTTGGGATAGAACAAACATTAGTGAACTCTGCAGGTGGCCGTAGAGCATCTCTGAGAAGAAAGACAGCTTAATAATTTGATCGTTTTGGGGGTATCTAAAAGCAACATGTTATACAGAGTAAGAAAATATCAGCTAAGAAGAAAAACTAATTTTGCCTGTGGGATCTCAGTGAAGGAAAATTTTAAAATAATTGGATTCAAAGATAGAAAAAAATATGACCTTGGAAACAGACAGATCGATTATGCAGACTTCCCTCTGAGGTGCATTTTGGCTTTAGCTTAGTAAATGCAGTAAATAAATTTGAACCTCCTGACCTGCTAGCATAGGAACACTATTGTAAATGTCACCAACATTATTTGAGCTATGCCAAATTTCAGGAAATGTCTAAGACATGTAACTATGTGGGCTTAATTCTATTGTTTCTATTTTATTTGTTGCTCCTTATGTCTTCAAGTGTTAATTCCATTCAGTTTTTGTTTTTATGGCTTTGTGATATAATTTGAAATCATGTATGGTGAAATCATGCATGACTTCAGCATCGATACACAGGTCATGGCCCATGAGTCAACATTTGGGAGTCAGTTCTCTTCTACTACCATGTGGGTTCCAGGAACTGAACTCAGGCAGACAGGCTTGCTGACAAGCAGCATTAGCCACTGAACCATCTCTCTGGCCCCATCTATGTTTTATATATCAATTCTCTGTACATCCTTGAGGTTATTATGAAGAGTTAGAAGAAACTAATGGGATGGAGGAGATGGAAACACTGCACTGAGAGTCCTCAACATGTGCCTTGGTGTCATGTTTGCCTTTGTTATCAGTTTGATTGGATCTGATATCTACTAAAGACATACCTATCTACAAGTCTGACAGAGAATTTCCTGGAATAATTTACTAAGGGTGGGGAAACACCCTCCTTCAGAGTGGGCAGCACCTTCTGGCAGTGGCCCAGAGCTTTGAACAATAGTACTGCTGCTTTAACATGGCCACTTTTGCTCCATGATAGTCAGGACATCAGTCATTCTTCACTGACAGTGGATACCAACTTTCCTGACTTTCTAACACTGAATCCCAGCTTTTTGACTTTTTAACAAGAACTAAAGATCATGAATCCTCCTGGTCTTCAGCACAAGAAAGAAACTGCTGAGAAATCTAACCTCATGAACCAGGCTATCAGCTCGCAGACATCTGTATGTTTGAAAACCTAGCATACATCGTATCAGCAAATTTAATAACCCTTACTATAATATAAATATACATATTTTTTCTATTAGTTCTAGTCCTCTTGAGAGCACTGACTAATATACTTGTGACTTGTTTTGATGTTTGAATTCAGGGCATTGTGAACTCTAAAGCTCGTTCTACTAATTATTGTTACCATCACACAGTTAATATACTAAGTGTCATAAACAGGTTCTGGTTTTGGAGGCAGGATCTCTTGTAGCCCAGGCTGAGGATCAAAACTAAGACTTTATACATATGAGGTGAGCATCACACCAACTGAGGTATAGCCTCAGCCCTTCCAGAAATACAGCACCCTTAGCTTGACTCTCTTGAGCTCCTCACAGGTTGTCCCTTGTGAGTCAGGTCTTTTGGGATTGTTATTTCTGTTTTAGTACCTGCTCATAGCAGTGTTAAGGAACATCTCAGATGTGTATCAGAATGCATGCATCAGAGATGCTCATTTTACAGGCAGGAAGAAAGTTTGGATGTCTATAATAGAGGGGTCTGGATGAGTCCCTTTGATGTCTAATGGCATTTTTGAAGTGCAGGGATGGGGAGATATGGCAGGAACTGTTCTCATTGTGTACTGGCTGGTTTTGTGTCAACTTGACACAAGCTGGAATTATCACAGAGAAAGGAGTTTCAATTGAGAAAAATGCCTCCATGAGATCCAGCTGTAAGGCATTTTCTCAATTAGTGATCAAGGGGGGAGGGCCCCTTGTGGATGGTACCATCTGTGGGCTGGTAGTCTTGGGCTCTTTAAGAAAGCAGGCTGAGAAAGCCAGGAGAAGCAAGCCAGTAAGAAACACCCCTCCATGGCCTCTGCATCAGCTCCTGCTTCCTGCCCTGCTTGAGTTCCAGTCCTCACTTCCATTAGTGATGAACAGCAATGTGGAAATGTAAGTTGAATAAACCCTTTCCTCCCCAACTTGCATCTTGGTCATGACGTTTGTGTAGGAATAGAAACCCTGACTAAGACACATTGGATATCTTGGGTCAGAATGTAACCTTTGCAGTCTCTGTCCTTCTGCTTGGAACTCAGTTGAAGGGGCTGTCAACACCATCCAAATGACCAAGAGCTGGAGGGATGAAGGAACATGCCAAATGAATAATGTCCTCTGTGATGTTGACAGGACATGAAAAGTAAGCCAGAGAGTGTTCACAAAACACTCCCTCCAGGGAGAAATGTCACCTCTAGAGAACAAATCACTGACCACAGGGATGTTTGAAGAGTATAAAATGAACATAGAGAGATGGGTCAGGGCTATGACCACTGGGGTGTTGAAAAGTGTAGTTTCCTTTTTGCTTGGCAAACACTTTTATGTGCTTGTCTATATAGTTAGTCATTTCACCCTCCTCAAGCCTCCCCTGTGCTAGGAACTCAAAATGCCAGAGTGAATATATTTCCATTTCTGTTTTTAACAAGACTCTAATGAGGCAGAAGAAACAGAGGAAAACACCCCCCCTGGACCCCCTTTTTCTTTATACACCACTGGATTTAAAAATGGGCTGTTAACTTACACATGGCTTATGAGGATAAAAGAAATGTGGTGTTCAGTGTGCCCAGAGCATCTCAATTTCAGACGAGTTTTAATGTGGAAGAATATGTACTCTTCAAACTGATAGAGCATAGCTCTATGATGGGCTGTGATTTGCTGATATGAATGACAAGCCAGAGGGTAAACGGAGAGAGTGTGTAGGGCCTTCCATCCTAATTAACAGGACTGTGATCCTGTCATAGGATTACTGAGTATCTGTATCATCCCAAGATTATAAGTGACAAGTTGTATGCAATGTACTAATGGGGGGATTTGGAGCCTTTTGTATAGTTTTTGGTCATGAGGAAGAGTTTCACACTCATGAATGAAATTAGTGCCTGAGGGAGCTTGCAGGACTCTTGTTTTTCCTTTTACTACATGAGAACACACAGAAGACACCTTCCCTGAAGGATAAATTCTCACCAGGTGCCTAGTTTGTTGGCTCTTTGAATGTGGGCTTCTCTATAAGCAATGAATTCTCTTGCTTATCAATGTTTGGTTTGTTTTTGTCGTGGCCATTGGTATATAGCCCACATGGATTAGGATAATGGCAATTCTCACTTGCACTTCTATATCTCTGTGTTAGCTGTGGAATCATTTTTATTCTTCAGAATTTCAATAAAAAATAATTACATATACCCCATTTCTACCTCCAATCCCCCATAGCTTTCATACCTCTCTCAATATATAACCCCTGAATCCTTACTACACAGAAGTGACATATAAACAGTTTACTCATAGGTAAGAAGAAAGATTAAACATAGTAACTGAATACATATTTATGTGTTGCCTACATTATCACTAAAAATGTCTCAAGTGATGTTTCCTTCATATGACGTATTCATCTCTAAAACTTTTACAGAGGCCCTTATGTAAGTAGCCTATCCTATATTATTAATTATGTGGTATACTTCAATCAATAGTAGCTAATTTCTCAGGCAGTAGAAATAAATGCACACACTGTTATCAACCACAGATCTACAGTTATTTTTAGCATTAAATATAAATCATCGATTGGAGTTACAGAAATGGGTCAGTGGGCAAAATAGGAAGACCAGAGTTCAAATCCTAGTTTGGTGGCCTGCCCGTAATCTCAGCTTTCAGGAGGCAGAGATGAGGTATCCTTGGAGAAAGCTGGCTAATTGCTAGTTTCACTGAATCACCAATTTTCAGGTTTAGTGAGAGACCCTGACTCAGCATATAAGGCAGAGAATGGTAGAGGAATACACATGGGTCAACATCTGGTCTTGACACACACTAGCATACATGTTCATATTCACATGTTTGCCAATATTCACAACTATGAACATGTCCTGCACAACAAACACGCAGAAAATCATAAAGTTTATACTCTGACAGATAAAGATTTTAAAAGGCATCATTCCTTTCTCAAGAGGGAAACAAAAACAATCCACTACTTCTCTTAGAGCCATGAGAGAATCATTGTCACAGACAAGCTTGTCACAAAAACTGTGGAGCCAGACAGGTCAAATTAAGCAGCAATCTTGAAGGGCTGGGTATTACAGCGCTTGCCCTGGGTGTGGTTAAACTTAGTTGACAATGTGGTGGGATTTATTTTTTATTTTATTCATTGAAAAACATTAATATGATATATTTTGATTATGTTTTTTCCCACTTGCCCAATCCTCCCAGATCCTCTTACCTCCTTACCTACTCAACTTTATTATTTTTCTCTTAAAACAAAACAAAATAAAAAACCAAACCTTTTGCTTGTTTGTTTTGGTTTTTTGGTTTTGTGAGTTGTGTTTGTTTCTTTTTCTAGGGAATCTTAATTATTTATTTATTTACATCCTAAGTGCTGCCTCCTCCCAGTACCCTCCCTAAGGCCCTCCTCCTTCCCCCTCCTCTTCTTCTCTGAGAGGGTGGGGTGCCCCTGGGTATCCCTGCACTCAGATGCATCACGTCTCTGCCAGATTAGGCTCATCCTCTCCCACTGAGGCAGCCCTGTTGGGGAACGGGTACCACAGTCAGGCCACAGCTTTAGGGAGAGCCTCTGCTCCAGCTGTTGGGGGTCTTATGTGGAGGAAGAGAGCTATCTTCTGGGATATGGTGGAGAAACCCAGCGAACGCTTCATTTCCATGGCTCCTTCCTAACATGCTTAACTGAGCATTAGGAAAAACAAAACAAAACAGGAAAACTGCAAGGGCCCATGAGCACATTGCAGGGCAGAGCATCGCAGCATGAGCCAATAAATGCCTCATCTGAGAGCAGTCCACATCGTGTGCTTATCACTGCTCAGTTCTTGTCCTACTTTCTCTAAGTTAACCAGCTTTGCTGAGGAGAGCTACTTACACTTGGAAGATAGGCTTTGGATTTCACTCTGACACTGTCTAATTGAGCACACTCTGTTCCTATCCTGCTCTTTAATTTATGTAGGCTACATTGATTTCAACAGACAGAGAAGTGGGGTTGTTTCCACAGACTCAATGCTGGGTTCCAGGCCATGGGAGACGTTTACCAAAGAGCAGGCTGCTTTGGAATATGGGCCTAGGAGCACAACAGCTTTGATTTCTAGAAAGAGCAGGACTCAGAGAAGAGCGTTAGGGGTGGGAGTGGCCTTATATATTATGATTAGTTTAAAGTCTCAGCTTGCCATAGCCTAAAATTATCTAAAAAGATAAGGAACTTTTGGGTCAAATTGGCCTATGGGCATGTTTTTTGGTGGATTGTCTTGATTGTTAATTGATGTAGGGAGTTGCAGGTGGCGCTATTCTCCGGGCAGGTTTCCTGAACTATGCAGGACAAGAGACAGCTAGAGGACAGCGGAAGCAGTGAGCAGTCAGTATGGGCGTATCCATTCCTCTCTGCTCAGAGTGTGGATGTGATGTGGCCAGATGCTTGAATTTGTCACAACAAAAATGAAACCAGACCAGATGTCCCTTGTTCAGGACACAGAGTGAACCACAGGGAGCTTCCTGCTGTTTGGATCCCTCCGGAAGTGGAGCATTTCCTTCACTGGGATGATTAATTTTATTTTTGAATGGTAATGATATGTGGAGCAGTGGTCTGTGACAGGCAGCCTGGCACCTGGTCGAGCACAGGCTTAACTCTGGGCAACCCAGTGGGGCAACTAGAAAGGGACCAAAAAGCGTTTTGCCAACGCTCCTGGGAGGTCTTTTGGATCCTGTCAAGTACAACCCCCCCCCACAGCCTCCTGTAGAGAGGTTTGTCATGTGAGGTCTGTCGTGTAGGAGCAACACCAAGCCCTCCTACATGCAGATAAGTTATCCTTAAACTCTCAGACCAAGCCAATGGAAGTACCTGTTGTCAGACCCCTGACCAGCCCCTCCTCAGGTAGAGGCGTGGCCATGCCCTCAAGCCATCCTTACGTTAATGAGTCACCTAGAGACTTAGCCACGCCCCTTCCCAGTTACTATATCTGCCTCACCGTCCCATAGAGATTGTGGGGTATGATTTTTTTTTTCTTTTTTCTTTTTTCTTTGGTTTTTCGAGACAGGGTTTCTCTGTGTAGCCCTGGCTGTCCTGGAACTCACTCTGTAAACCAGGCTGGCCTTGAGCTCAGAAATCTGCCTGCCTCTGCCTCCCGAGTGCTGGGATTAAAGCGCCATCATCTACACCACTCTCCACAATGAAAATAAACGCCTTAGAATTATGGTCTGTCTCTATTCATCTTGACCCACGTGGGAAGCGAAGGATCTGGCCTTTGATTAAGGAGCCATATCTAATCTCTCACCGAGGGCATCTCAGTGCTTCCAGACGGTACCCATTCACGTTGGCGCCAAAGCCGCCAACTGGGTCCCTCGGTGGGACACCAGCTGTGCTTTGCGGCCCTGTTTGTTTCCAGCTCTCCACGGATTCTGGAGGCATTTTCCTGGATGGCTGCTGCTCCCCCAACCACGGGTAGGTCTCCTCAAGGGCTTCCCACAGCCTGCTGACCTGCCGGTCCTGCTGTGGGTGGAGGAACTCGGTCACTTCCCTGCGTGTCCTGTCCTTCCCAGAGCCGCAGCGCCCAGGGCAGACACATGGGGCCGCTCTCCACCTCGCAGGATTTTTCCCACAATGATATACAATAATATTTGCGTTTTGTCTTATTTTTGTCCGTCTATAGAAAAGCACTAGATCTGTAGTCGGATTATTTGCATCTACCTATAGAGAAGCACCAGGTCTGTAGTTGGACCACATTCCCTATATCAGACACCTTTTTGTGCCCTGTAGCTGCATCGCTGAGCGAATAGAAGAAACATTTGTTGC
>JADRCH010000060.1:3151932-3204432 GCA_019843965.1 Rhynchomys soricoides
TGTCTAAGTGAGTTGTGGTCATGTCTAAGTGAGTTGTGGTCATGTCTGAGAATCCCATGTTTAGAACTCAAGGGTAAGGGGTCACAGTACCAAATGGAGATAAATAGGTATGATTATTAAATAACAGGAGGATATTCAGCTGTGCAAAGAACTCTTCTTTCTACTTTTCATGTACATTTTAACTTTCATGATAGGTGATTTTAAAAATCAAATTTTATAATTATCACAAAAGCTCAACATTTTTTTCCTTTAATTGTTAAAATTATTTTAGAGACCTTTTAGGTTCCTATCAAAATGTAGCAGAAAGAACAGAGTTCTCATAATCCCTGTCTCCTCACATGCATTGCTTCTCACATGCATTGATTCTCCCATTATCATTGTCTCCCAATAGAATGGTGCATGTCTTCCAGATGATGAGCCCTAACTGCCATGTTATCTAAATGGACTGCAGTTTCCTGAGACTCCATTGCTCACCTTCTGAACTTGGGCAAATGTATAAAGACATATGTCCATCACTGTAGACCATCCCTAAAAACTCCCTATATTCCAAGCATTAATCTTCACTTTCTTTCACCCCTGACAACCACTGATTCATTTACACTTAAGCCATGGTCTCCAAGGCTTTGATTTTCCTAGAATATTTCATAGCCAGAAAAGTTAGACTGAAGCTCTTCCAGGTTAGCTTCTTTCACTTAGCACAGTTTCTTCCATGTCCTTTCATGTCCTGATAGTGCATTTCTTTGTGTGTGTATGTTGAATAGCATTGTACATTCTAGATAGACTACTACATCTGGATGGCCTCCAATGCAACACCGAATAGATCTGCTATCATCCTACAAGGTTAGATTTGATTTTTGTGTAGACCAAGTCACCAGCTCTTTAGGGAAATACTGAGAAAGGTAACTGAATTTTATTGGAGAAAACTCAGGAACTTCATTAAGGGAAAGGAACAAACTTGCCACCTAGAACATTTTACCACACAGCTCCCCTGTCGTTACTTCTCTTTGTAACGACACAAGTCATGTTCTGATTTCATGTTACAGACATCATGTATATGCTTCACAAACTAGACTCTTTGTACAACTTCCTATATTTCTGTTCTGTGCCTTCCCATTCCTGAACAAATATCTGACATTGTAGGCATGAACCACCAATCTTCTGAGTCAACTATTAGCACATTACTAGCTGGCTGGCAAGAGCCAAAGCCGAAATTTCCCTTCTACTGTCTTAACTTCCTACTTTCAAGCTATGTCTACCTGTTTGCTGGTGATTATACATTTTCACATCTCACAGAGACATAGCCCCCTCTAAATGTCAATGCTGCTCATGGATTTCTTGGAAGCAAATCCCTCCCTCTTTACTCTGTACCATCAAAGTACCTGTTAGTACAATCCCCAGATCAAGTGTATTCTCCTCTGCGATGGAATCCAGTTCGATGATAGTCAAGAATATGAAAGCTGATCCGGGTGGGGGGGATGGTACGGGGTTCCTAGTGCCCTGATATTGCTCAGAGCTGCTCAGTGTTCTTGAGATTTCCAGCATCAAGAGATAGGATAGCAGGCTATGATGGCATAAATGCTGCATGGTAAATATGAGACAGTAAGTAATTTCATCTCCAAGAAGCTGAGACTAGCTGAAGTATGGGGAAACTTACTTTTTAAATTTTTTTTCCAATTTGTTTAAAGAAGTTAAGTTAGCATCTCACACTCTGTCACAGTGGGAGGCATCTCATGTTGTTATAATTATATGGCTTTCCTGTCAATGTGTAGGTTTGGGGGTTCTTTTTTCCCTTCTGTGTATTTTTGAAACTTCTCACAGAGTCAGTATGTATTTGTAAAATGGATGAATGGATGAATAAAACCTGAATGTGATGGAATAGATCCGACACAGCCACCATAGGGCTGTTAGAATAACCCATGGGAACAGAGTCTTCCCCTCTCTGCAGCCCAAGGGCCAAGCCCAGTTCCATGCCTCCCTCTTCCCATGTCCTTCATACCTGCTCTGCAGGAACACTGTCCACAAGGAAGTGTTGGCTGCCCCCTCCCTTCCTCTATCTTTGCTGTGCTTACTCTGGACTTTACACAGACAGACTAGAAAGCTGTTGCTGAGAAGCAAACTAATTTATAAATGATGTCTTAAACAATAGCATGCACACGGACACACAGATACACACATATACAGAGGTTTATGGGTATTTGTAATCATACACACACACACACTTGTATACACATACAGAGGCATGTGGGTACTTATGCACATATACATACCAAACACAATTAGCATAATAAGTTACAATTAACATAATTTTGTCTCCAAAGAACTTTGGGATTGCTGTTTATGGTGGTTAATAAAGGAGAGTGAGTGATCTTGACTCAAAACAAGAAGAAAATTGGATGAAAATAATCCAGAGAGCTATTTCAGGACTCTGAAAAATGAGCTCAGACAGACAAGGAATAAACAGAATTAATTAGGTCAGAAGAGAACTTGTGGGAGCCAGTTCTCCCCTTGCATCGTGTGAGTCCTGGGATTTGAACTTAGGTCCTCAGCCTTAGTGGCAAGTCTCTACTTGCTGAGCTATCTGTCCAGCTGATAAGCATCCATCCTATCTCATCTCATCTCCCTCCTTCCCTCCCTCCCTCCCTCTCTCCCTCTTTTCCTCTTTCTCTTTTGTATCTCTGCATCCACTGTGTGTCTGTGTGTCATCTATCAACATTCAGTTTCTTTACTTAGACATGATTTTGCCAAGGGCCTTGGCTTTGTGCTTGATCTGCAGTAGCTTCCCCAGTGCTGGGATTAGTCTGAGTAGCTTTTTAAAAAAATGTATCTTTTTTTGGATATTATTTATGTAGCATGAAATTGCCCTTCTAAAGCAAATGGTTCAGTGATTTTTGGTATGTGTTCATTGAGTTATGAAGTATTTGTTTTGAAAACCTGCACACTCAAGGAGAGAAACGAGAGTCTTTAGCTGGCCTTCCTGAGCTACAGTTTCAGTCCTGTATGGGGAAGTCCTTAAACACCCATGGTTTCGTTGAAAGCCTCTTGGCTCTGGGCAGGTTCTGAATGATTGACAGCACTAGCAAGTTTGATAAACTGATGGGAAAAGCAGCAGCATTATTTTATGAACCACAAACAAAAATGCTAATTAATGATAATATCTTAATTATGTAATGTGTTTCAGAGATTTGAAATGTTTCATGGTGACATAGATGAACTACACCAAGTACAAAATATGTGTGTGGTCAAGAATATTGGCTGATGGTACAATTATATTACTCCCCTTCCCACAAAGGTTCGGGATCATCATAAAAGAGGATAGAAAGAGCCAGAGGTCAGGGAGAACAAACGGTGTCCTTTAGACATGACAGAACTGATACATTTATGAACTCATAGGGGCAGTGGTTTCTTGCACAAGATCTATACAAGAGCAAGTGAGTCAACATATCAGTATGGGGCGAAAATGGGTTCACAAATCCCACCCCACTCCACAAGCTGTCAAGCTGTTGACAGTTGATGACTTGCTGGGGAGGGCTAGTCAGTTTTCTTTACAGATGACTCTTATTAGGTTGATCACATTACAGTGGATGGCTCTACACATAGGAATATATAGGCAGTTCAGGTTGGAATCAGTGGGTTACAGAAAACATAAACAAAACAGAATATTAAATTGAGAGGCAGTAAGAGTGAGGTCTGGGAGGAATTGGGGAAGGGTAGGGCTGAATATGATTAAAATATTTGGCAAACATGTGTGAAATTCTCAAAGAACTATTAAATATAAAAATGAAAATATTGAAATCTTATTAATATTCGCTTGGCACTAATGTGCTCACTAGTTTGCATATTTGCAAAATAAATGTGGAGCTAATATTTCTAAATAAAAAGAACACACCTAGTGGGGGTAAAAGGTTAACTTTGACTTATGTGGAAGGAGAGGGACATTGATGTTAAGGGAGAGGTTTAAACTTAGAAGAAAACAAGAGAATTTCTCAGAAGATCCCATTTCTTAGCTGTCCATTCTGAGCAATGCAGCTGCAGTGTCATTAGGACACTGTGATCACAAGGTGGTGAGGAAAGAAGTCAGTTTCAGAGAGTTTGCCATGAGGCTGTAGAAGTGTGTGTGTGTGTGTGTGTGTGTGTGTGTGTGTGTAGCAGGAGACGGTGCTACAGGGAGGTAGCAATAAGGACAAATTAAGAGGCTCAGACAAGTGCCTGGAGAGTGTTGATAATTCATCAGCATCGTTTTGGTGGTGGTGTTCTGTCAGGGCTGATGGCTGGAGTAGAAAATGGGAAGGACAGTCGTCTTCGTGGACTAACTATGGATACAATTTAAAGTGCTGAAGGACACTTAAAAGTGGACAGGAAGGGCCAGGAGTACCAGCAGTGCTATGAAGCAGAAGAGAGAGCATGCAAACTTTCGAGAGCCAGAAGGTCCGAGGCTGTCTTGTCATGGGCAGGATGACTGGAATCTAATGATCTAAGGCAGCTTGTGACCCCAATGACTAGCACAATAACCACACATGCTATGTGTTCAATAAACAGTGGTTTTGATTAAGTAGACCACAGATAATTTATATATTTTGCTCACTGTGCAGCTTAGCAGAGCAGTATGATAAGGTCGAGGTCTGATACGGGCTCTCCATGATCCTGGCCCAGGGCTCATTTCTTTCAGCGTTTTGATCTTGTCTTAGATTTTGTCATCTGTGTCTTCCTATTCAGAGGCACCATTCTGACCTCCTGACAGGCTTATGGGAAGGCAAGAGGGTACCATGCAAAGGGAAGTTCAAATTCAGTGTTTCCATTTCTAAGATGTGTGGTCTAGGCAAATACATTCCTTCCCCCCCCACCCCATTTATGATGAGAATTTTTTATTTATCAAATTGTTACTCGAATATAATTTACCAAGTCACTGAAGACAAATAATTCACTTAGACCAAGCTGTAAAACTCCATTTGTCCACAACTCCTGTTCAGTGGAGTTG
This sequence comes from Rhynchomys soricoides, assembly GCA_019843965.1. Taxonomy (NCBI): domain Eukaryota; kingdom Metazoa; phylum Chordata; class Mammalia; order Rodentia; family Muridae; genus Rhynchomys; species Rhynchomys soricoides. The sequence goes on from JADRCH010000060.1 coordinate 3,156,908, forward strand.
GCTCATGCCTTGTTTCACTCTCAGCTGGAGACAGTACAGGCTGCAGGAGTCAGAGCTCAGCTCTTGAATTCCTAGTAGGGTCGGCCCGGAGGGTGTCCTGCAGCTCACCGGAGCCTTCTCTGGTTAATAAAAGGCTGGTGAGTGAATTAAGAGTGTGTCCAAGGCTCTGCAGAGAATCCATCAATCTGGAATGTCCCCTGCACTCCTGAGCCCTTGGCGCTCTCAGTGCTTACAATGCTGAGCTCTGCCCTTCTTTCCGTAGGGAACGTCCCTCCAGTCCTCAAGGATCAGCTCATCTTTTTGTAGTTATTAGGAAGAAAAACAAATACCTTGTTTAATCCTGGTCACCTGCTGTGCCAGGTGGGCAATGATTTCTCCTTTGTAGAGTAGTATTAGCTTCAGAACAGCTGATCTACGGCTAGGGTCTCCAGGATGCTGTTTACCAGTGTTACCACAAGATGGCAGCAAAGGAAAGCATGTGCCTGCGAAGAGGCCCTTAGGCCCCATCCTAAGGCTCTCCAGTGGGTTCAGAACTCAGATCTCCCGTGTCAGGAGTTTTCACTGTAACCTCCCTGCCCATGGGTTATCTCTACTTTTTGGTTATGCATCCTCACCACAACGTTCTGAAGTTTATGTTGCACAGATCACACCTCCATCTGGGGTCTGTTTGGCCACCTTGGAAACCCATGATTTTTATCTAAAGAAGTCTGCTATCTGTGAGCTCTGGTGGGGAGCAGACTGAGGGCTTCAAAGGCTATGTGAATTTTTAGTCTGATTAAGAAAAAGGGAATGACTGTGATGTAGCAAAAACGCATATGGGATTTGTTGGAGGGAGCAGAGAGTTAAAAGGTCAGAGGTAACATTGCTCAGCACCCCAGGGAGGAATCTCTGGCTTGCAGCTTTCTGAAGGACAGTACTGGTTTGGGATCTATTGCCACAGGCTCAGTCTCATGAGGTCATCATACTAGATATGATTTTGTAGAGAATACAAGTCAAACAGGCCCTAAATGTTTGCCCTAAATGCTTGCCCTAGTGGTTGCAGTGTGCTTTGTGTGAGCTATTTGAAAAAATGATTTGAGGTATGAAAATATAAGTTTGGCATGTGTGAGTTTTTAAGCTAATGAATTCTGCCTCTAGTGAAGAAATAACCTACCTGTGTGCATTGTGCAGACCAATGTGCAGAGGCTGTCTTTGGCTCACTTATAACCACTGGGAATGCCTCTGTGTCTGAGCTGAGAGGCTGGAGAGAAGAGGCTACTCCTGTTTCGAGGCTATTCCTCCTCGAGGTTCATTCCCCTTGGATGAACACACTTGGGATTCACAGCAGCCTCCAGCTGAACATCTAGAAGCTGTTCCCTGGACTCCACACTGGGCTCTTCAGAGGTCCTCATGGTCTATATTCTTTTTACATTTTCCTTTGTCCAACAGGAGTAATGTCCAAACCATGTGTGCTTTGTAGGAATCATGGGACATAGCTGCACAAAGGACCACTGCCATGTTTGAGAAGAGGCAGATGTGACCAATAACATTACTTTCTTACCTCCTCTGGGCTTTGGAAGTGTCTGGTGGGTAAGTGAATGAAGGGAAGGCATGAACAACAACATGGAGCATGCTCTATGGTGGCTAATGAGGCCACCTCTCATTTCACAAGGAGTCAAGGTGAGTCCTTTGCCTAGTAAAGACAGGGGTGAATTAGTGGAGGCAGGTGTTACTGGACAAGGGAGTGAGGAAGTATGTGGTTGTGTTATTGTAGGACTATGGTGCTTTGAATATGCTTGACCCAGAGAGTGACACCTTGCTAGAGAAGATGTGGCTTTGGAGGAAGTGTGTCACTGTGGGGCTGGGCTTTGAGACCCTCTTTCTAGCTGCTAAGAAGCTAGTCTTTTAGCAGCCTTCAGATAAAGATGTAGAACTCTCAGTTCTTCCTGCACTATGCCTGCCCAGATGCTGCCATGCTCCCACCTTGATGACACTGGACTGAACCTCTGAGCCTGTAAGCCAGCCCCAATTAAATGTTGTTCTTGTAAGACTTGCCTTGGTCATGGTGTCTGTTCACAGCAGTAAAACCCTAACTAAGACAAGGATGTAAAGAGCAGAGAGACTCTGTACTCACCTAACTGAACTGAGGATACTTCGCTTGCTAGCGACCTTAGCTGACACTAGACTGAGTAAGCAGCCATAACATGTTCAATTATTGCTGCTAAAATCGTGAGATTGGTAAAGGTCAGAAGCATTGGAGTGTGTCTCAAATGCTGCTTGGTCATCTGGAAGCTGTGGTTTTATATTTATATGAAGTGAGAGGGACCTGCACATGTGTGAAAGATATTAATGTGATTAATCAACAGTCTCTGCTGGAGAACACTCTCCTCCAACCCAACCTTTGCTGAACTCTGCTGAAGGGTCCCTCACCCAAGCCCTGATGACCTAATTATGGACAACAAGGAGTTCTTCCCCCAGAAGTGGTGAACAGTGAGTGATGAGTGCATTAGCTCTTGTCTATTGGGCCTCTGTCTTGAGCAAGGATGGAGCTACACTGACTATTTTTGTAGTTCTCAGCATAGTGACAAGTTTCTGTGTAAATGGTTATAACAGGCGAGGAACTGGAGACAGAGTTACTTCACCCCTTTGCTTCAGGTCCCTAGCCCAGGAAAGGGGAGATTTTAGATTGTACCCAGCTAAATGGATTTCTCTAAGACCCCGTGCTCACTACCCCACTTGCCTTCTCCCTACCCTGCCTGGTAGTGGCCATGGCCACGGTATCTTGCTAGACATTCTTGGTAGTTCCCATTTGGCAGGGTTCTATTGTTCCAAGAGGAAGCCAGTACTTCACAATTATCTGTATTTGTCTTAGGTCCAAATTGAGTTCTCCATGGTAGGCTATAAAAGCTAAAACATACCAGGCATGTGCCAGAGACATGATTGTAACAGTAAGATTGTCTAGGAATGAATTCTGGTATACTCTGGGCTCTCCAAGGAGATATTACAATCCACCTCTGTCTAATTTCATCTATATGGACAGAATCTACAGTACTGGATTTTCCAACTATTTTACTTTCTTTTCATTTACAGATAAAGCTTACTTGTGTTTGTAGTGGATTACATGGGATTTGAAAAAAGACATACATAGTTGGATGCCTAAATGGAGCTAACTGGCAAATTATATTTCCCTACACACCACTGTTACTTTATTGTTGTAAAAAAATACTCACAATTCTGCTTTTAGAGATTTTCAATAGTTCAGCACATTGTTATTGACTCTACTCACCAATTTACACAGCAGATGTCTTGTACCAATGTCTCTGATTTTTCTAAAATGCTGTATCTTCTGACCAATATTTCCCCAGTCCCTTCTTGGCTTTCCCACTCCAGCCCCTGGAATCCATGATTCTTCCCCCCATTTCAATTTGTTTAATATTTTTTTGTGTGTTCCACATATAAGTGAGATGATTTAGCTTTCTATTTCTAGCTTATTTCACTTAACGCAATGTCTTCCAAGTTTACCTGTGTTGTCACAAATCGGATTGTTTAAATTCTGAAGAGAAGCTAGAACACTAGATTTTGTTGTGCAGTTTTAAAACGTTTCAAATGCTTAACAGTCATTAGTTTTAAAATGTGATGCCTTTCCTCCACCAACATACACTGAACAGATGATGCACCAAGTCATTCAGTCGCTAGTTTCCATATTATCCGATGCATGTTTATTCCTAAGTGTTCACTGCCACGCTGGGTCTAGGCTCTGGTGTAGGATCAACCAACAATGTAAGAAGCTATATGAGCCAACATGACCCACACTGCAATAGGAAGTGGGCTAGGATGATTTTATAAGAGCTAGCACGTAGTGTTTAGGCTCTTCTCTTGTTTTGAGAAAGTGGCATCTGCTTTTGACATTGTGAAGGAGGGATAAATGGGGACCTGGGAACAAGGAGCAGAGTCCATCACGACTTGGTTGTGCATTGTGTTTCCTTAAACTGAGGGGTTTGTTGATACAAATCTCTTCTCTACCATTTGCTCATGGATGGATTGATCTGTTTTCCCCAAGAAAACTGGAATGGTCAAATGAAAAGTTTTTGCTTTTATTGTAGGCAGAGAAATAGCATTTTCTTCTGGAAGCTGGTAGTAGTAAAAAAAAATCATTTAATTAGCTTCCTGTCAAAGCTTTTGTCTTTAATGCAATACTCCCAGAACCCATTGGGACCGTCTCCCTGAGGTGGGGCCAGGTCACACCCCTGCTGTTCATCATCCCCAATTTTACTGTACAAAAAAGGGCTTCAAGAGGCTGGAGGCTGGCTCACTGGTTAAGTATGGCTACTGCCCATGATGAGGCCCCAAATATAGTTCTCAGTACCTATGGTGGGTGGCTCACAAATGCTTGTAGCTTCAGCTCCAGGGATCTGAAGGTCTCTTCTGGTCTTCATGGGCACCAGTGCACAGGACACACACATGGATACACACACACACACACACACACACACACACACTCATACACATGTACCCACTCCCACCCCCACCCCCACCCCTACACTTATACATATGCACCACACATATTTGAAAAAAAAAGCAAGAAAAAAGGTGTCTGCAGGATAAAATTGGGGAGGGAGGGAAAATGTATTTATATTTTATCTGCTGTGGGGATTTGAGACAAACAGCCTCTTCTGTGCCAGTCACTATTGGAGAATTCTGTGTTTACCTACTTCTATTTCTCCCTTGATTATATCTTAAGACTCACAATTACCCAGCTCCATGAAATAGATGTACTATCATTATAGCCATAGAAAGAGAGATGTAAATGTGCACAAAGATTTGGCAGCTGTACTTGATTGCACGTGTTTGTGAATCCAGCACTTTGGAGGCTGAGATAAAAGGATTGTAAGTTTGAGGTCATCCTGATTTCAGAAACTATTTCTGAAAATGTATAAGCTGCCCAAGATAAGAAAGTGCAGAAGTAGATTCTAATCTAGAACCTATACAGTTAACCTATAGATGGTAGAGTCTTGTGGAATTTCAGACAGGTAGAGCTATACAGCTACACAGCTGATGTAGAAGGATAAACCAAGGTCTTAGAACTAGAGGTGTGTGTGTGTGTGTGTGTGTGTGTGTCTATCAAAAACAAACAAATAAACAAATAAACACCAACAACAAAAACTAGAGACCCAGAGGAGAGCCAGACAAATGAGAGGCCACATGTGCTGTGGATGACAGGTTTACAATGGCAGGGGGTTAGAGCTTGTTGGATCTCACATTGTGTATCTGGGATATCCCATAGATAGCTGTAGGATCTAATGTTTGACCTAATGGGTTTAGGTTTTATTTTGCTCCCCTCTTTCTTTGCTATCCTTCCATTCTTCTGTTTTAGAATGGGAATGTTTACTTTGTGCTAGTTGTATGTTGGATAAATTTAACTTTTTTTTATGATTCTACAGAGCCCACAGTTAAGAGACTGCCTGGGGTTTTAAAAGATATATTGAATTTTGGAATTTTGAACAGTGTTTCGACTGTAGAGAGCATGGGACTTTAAAAAAATGACCAGAACTGTTTTGTTTTATGAGATGGCCATGAACATTTAGGAGACAGGAGTGTTATGGATTGAATCTGAAACCCCCAAAGTTTCAGGTTTAAATGCTTCTTCTTCAATGGGTGTTGTTTGGGGCAATGTTTTTCCCTTCTCCTAAGGTTCCAACAACCAACCAACTGAGGCATACGTGATTGTGCCAGACTTCACACTGGAGAATCAAAGAGTTTATTTGCCTTCCTTCCAGAACACTGGTGAAGGGCTCTTACTAGTGTGGTATATAAGGGTGTGGGTGCTCCTTCCCTCAACAAGCCACACCTGGAAAACCTTTAGCCACCAGGGATGAAGGATTCCCTCTGGCTGCATAGATGGAGCTTCATTCCCCTAGTGTTTCCCCTAAATACACTCTAGCCCCTCTTGGAGGCCATGTACAATTAAGGAAGAATTGTAAAGAACAGGTGTCAAGGATCAGCTGGATGCTCAGGAGAGGGTAGTGTGACCCTCTTCACTTCTCTGTGGAAGTGGGGAATGTACATAGTCAACTAGCCCAGCTGGGACAATGCTTTTTCAAGTGGATAAAGCTGAATTCCCCAAGATGGCAGTTGTTTTGTTTAGAGAATAGTCAGGCCAACTTACCTCTTTATCTCAATTGTCAGTAAAACCTAACTATGAAGCATGAATGCTTTGTGCAAGTGGAATGTGTGTAAGTTTATGTGAGTGTGTAAGTGTATGAGTGTATATCTCCAAGTATGTGGCTGTATGTGTGTGTATTTGAGAGATGCAGTGTGCATGCATAAGAATGCATATGAGACAGTATGTGTACAAGTATAAACACATGTGTTGGTTATTGTTAGTTGTCAACTTGACAGAATTTAGAATCACCTGGGAGATGGGCCTCTGGACTTGGACATGAGGATTTTTAAAATTATGTTAATTAGGTGGGAAGAAATGTCCACTGTGGGTGGCTTCATTCCTTAGGCAGGGGAAACTATAAGAATAAAGAAAGCAAGCTGAGAACAAGCATTTATACATTCACTGATCTCTTCTGACTGTGAACATAATGTATTTAAATGCTTTAAGTTCCTGCTACCCTCACTTCCCACCATGATGGCTGTGTCCCAGAACTTTGGCCTAAATAAACTTTCTGTCTTAAGTTGCTTTTGACAGAGTATTTTATTACAGAAACAGAACAGAAATAAAGACAGCAAGCATTCAGGAATATGAGTGTGAGATACAGACACATATATATGGATGTAAGTCCTTCTGGTTATTTGTTGAGTTTGGGTTGAATTTTTGGATTTAGGACATGACAGAAGTGGGTACAAAGCTGTGAGTATGAGCAGGTTCCTATCAAGAGACCAGAGCAGACAGTCCTTTCACCAATTTCTCTGAGGCCAGAGAGAGCTGAAGTGAACTTCTGATGACTGCTTATTCATAAAACACAAAGGAAAAGAGATCAGAGTAGGCAGAGTGGAGTCCAAGCATAGAAAGGGATCAAGTTATCTGTACCCTCACCTTCAATAGAGTCTTGTAAAATCAAGACTTTGGACCTCACCCTCACACGATCCTTAAACTCTTTTCAGCTTTAACAATCCATGTGTAGATAGAGCTTATTTTATTACTTTTTATGAGATCCAATGGCCTGCCAAAGAGACACAATAATGTGTTATTATGAAGTTCAGTTGAAACTGTACTTGGAAAATGGACACATCAAATTGTAAAACACTAAAAATGTTTGTTCTTGAGAGTCTGATGATGTCAATGCCATCAGTGGAGCCAGTGTGTTATGAAGAGACTGAATGAAACAATTGTTCTTAAACAGAAACAGACTGCCTTTGAGTCCTGATTACTCTCTATAAAAGGCAAAGACAGGTTTATTGAGTTTACTTGGAAAGTTTGATGCCCACCAAGGAATGGTGACCTGATCTTCCAGGTGGGTGGATAGAAATATGTGGCTGCTATGCAATCAATAATTCAAATGGGCACACTGTGTCATCCTTCAGGACACCGTGCCCCCTGGTAACTCATCAATAAAATATTAGGTACGGTTGGAGCCCATCGCTAGTCTGAGAGCAGCATTCTCTCTGGCTGACACAGGCTCCAGAGATATCTTCAGTCTGGCATTCAAATTTTAGGTGAGGGAATGAGCATTGACACCTTGCTCTTGCTATACACAAAAGGGCAGGTTCTGGTCCTGGAATCTGGGTCAGCACTAACTGTAGCCTTGGGAAAACTCTCTTTTTCTACCCACTGCAGGGCTGTGTGTGTGTGTGTGTGTGTGTGTGTGTGTGTGTGTTGTGGGCCAGGCCTCCCTGCAGAATGTCTGCTTCATCCCAGAAGCAATCCAGACCTTGGACTAAGGGTTGATTATCTAAGTAAACGTCAAGTGAAACTTTTGAAGCCTTTTCATGGAACTCACAACTTTAACCTTATTAATATTTTGTGACTTAAGTAACTCTGACTTGGTAAAAGAAAGTGTGCAAATACAGCCAAGTAACAGAAAGACTTAGGTAGGGAAAGATTCTAGACTCCCCATCTCAGTGGAGACACCTGCTTTCCTGATGGCAGTAAGCATGAGACTCCCTAGAGTGTAGCTCAGGGCCAAACTGAGAATCTCTCACATTTTAGTTCACATTTCTTGTCGCCCTTGCTGCAGCTGTGTATGGTTCTGTGGTTCACAGGTTTGCACCCTCTAGTCTCAGACTCAAAAGACTCTCTGCTGAAGACTTTTATATGTTAATTTGAGATAAAAACATAACCAGAATAGAGCTGAGTGAACTTAGAGATTCTTTTTATATCAATTGGGCATGACTATTCCTGTCTGGCTGTTTTGAATGGGGTTGGTGACTCTTTTAGTTTCATTCCTGTTGGTGTGACAGAATACTCTGACCTGAAAGCAACACAGGGGAGGAAAGGGTTTATTTCAGTTATAGGTTAGAATCCATCATTGAAGAAAGTCAGGGAAGGAACCCGAGAAAGACCCACTTGCTGTACGTGCACCAGGATCTCTCACCAGTGAACTTACAGAGAAGGATGCATAGCAGAAAGCATAGAGGACACCTGTTCTGTGGCTAGATCATAGGCTTGTGTTTAGATACTGTTCTAATACAGCCTGAATCATCTGCCCAGGGAATGGTGCTGCCCACAATGATCTGTTCCTCCTACATCAATTAAGAAGACCTCCCCCAACACACACAGACATGCCTACATCTGATCTGGGCAATCCCTGAATTGAGACTCCTTTCTTAGTTGAGGAAGCTAAAGAGGAACACTGCCACAGTATTGTGTCTGACTCTTTGGTGGAGTTATGATCTCCCTAACATCTAAAAGCATTAGAATAGTAAATTATCACTGTTTTCTTTGTGGTCCCAGGTGTGCAGAGTTTAGGTCACATGGCTGGCATCACGGTGAGAATGATAGAGACAAGATTCAGGTCATGGAGTAGCCTCTTGACACAGTTTATTCCTTCTCTATGTCCCCATACACCACAGAACACAAACAGTATCTCTCCATGGAGGAGAGGAAAGGGTGAAGCTTTCTGGGTCTCCTATGGGGGGCATGCCACTCAGACGATTGAATGATGGATCCTAGGCCAGTTGTCTACTTGGTGGGGTTCTTGGAAACTCAGCCCCTGCTGCTGGGCTTGATGGGATCCTGAATGAAACCATTTCTCCCAGACACAGTTTAGAGTGTTCATTTTTCTATCTGTTTTAGCTCTAGGCTTGCATCAAGAGCGTGTTCTGGATAAAGTCTCTCAGCTACAACAAATCAATCTTTTATTGTGCTTTACTAGCTATGCTCGGTGGTCATTAGTTAAAGCAGTGAGTGTTTATTGACTCATATGGTTCTCAAGCTGTTTCCATAGCTAACTAGGTGAACTAGCAGAGCCTCTGGCATGTTTCAGCTTTCTCATCTATATGAGGCACTCCTTGCATCTGTGTTCATGAGAAAAGAAGATGTGATGCAGTTGTCCCAGGGAACTAGCTTCTCACCCTGCCCACTGGCTTCCTAATTGTTCCTCCTATAAGAACGTACCCTATGGAGTTCGCACTTGCTGGCTCATTAGTTCATATCACTTTTCTCCCTGATTTTTTTCCCACTTTTACGTTATTAAGGGTTAATCTTTGGCATCATATCTTCAAGATCCCATTCCTGGTAACTCAGTGAGACCCTGTTGTCTAATAACATAAACCATTTGTTTTCACTCATCTCTCTCTCTCTCTCTCTCTCTCTCTCTCTCTCTCTCTCTCTCTCTCACTTTTTGTGTGTGTGTCTGTGTGTCTGTCTGTCTGTTTGTGTCTGAGGGTATGCCATGTGTGTACAGGTGCCTTTGGAGACCAGAAGAGGGCATCCTATCCCCTGGAGCTGGGATTATAGACAGCTGTGAGCTACCTGACGTGATGCTGGGAACCAAACGTAGGTCCTCTGGAAGAGCGGTAAGTTCTTTTAACCTTCTTTCTGGCCCCCACATTTAACTTCTTTATTGCTTCTATCCCCGTCTGAAAGGACATTACATATTGCTTTAATAAGTTGTTGTCCACAAACAGAATATTAGCTCCACGAGAAAAACACTTTTGCCAGAATTTATCTTGGGTATGAGACGGCAGATACTCAACAATATCAGCTGAATAAATGTATAGGTACTGTAGGGGTTATGAGGTCCTTATGTCAGAATTTGACATAATACTTGGCTTAGTATATGGTTAGTATTAAAAAAATGGCAGTTGTTACTAAGCACCCAATAATTTCAAGGTTCTATTTACACATGCCATTTTCCAATTTATATAGAAACTCCTCTAAGTCAGACTTTTGGCCTTATAGATCTTGCATATAAGAAATGATCAATAGTGGTGAATGAGGAAAACCTCAACTTGTGTACTTGATTTTAGAAATTCAATGACCAATGAAACCATCCTTGTTCTAAAAAAAATTAAACCTTTTTATTAGTATATTTATTTTATATATAAAAGAAATACAAAAAAGAGAAAGAAACACAAAGAAAATGCTTTTATGGCAAATCAGATTTGTCAGTGCCTTCAGCTTGTGCTCCAGGCTCTGGCCCACTTGGCGTTAGCAAAGTCCGCCGGTTGTAATGGCTCTTGATGATGCCCGAGTTGCTGTTCTCATTGAGTAGTTGCTTCTGCCTTTGCCTGTTGAGAGACTGGACAAGGCCGAGGACAACTGCAGCCAGAGAGTATTGCCCGGGAAGTCTCCTTGGGGGTAAGATGAATGGGTTGGGTTGGACTCGTCCCAGGAGAAAGTACGTTTTGATTTTCCCTTCTTGTTCACTGATGCCCTTCACATATATCTCTCCCCGGTAGTCGAAGGCAAAGCCCTGATCCTTCAGGATAAGATAGGTCTCCTCTGGAACTTGGATCCGGCCACTCACTCCCGTGCTGTCCATTCGGCTTGCCAAGTTCACAGTTTTCCCCCAAATGTCATACTGTGGTTTCTTAGCGCCAATTACACCTGCTACCACTGAGCCATGGCTGATGCCTACAAAAGAACCCAAAAGAGAAAGAAATAAGGTGGAGGAAGGGCAGTTAGGTGTGACTGGCATGTGTGTAGTCTCTTGGGGGAGCAATATAGTCCAGGTTACTACATCAGTCACTAACTAGCCAAGTCATATGGATCAGTTATTTGACTCAGTGAACCTCACTCTACCCATCTGTGACTGTGACTCTGAACGAGATACTGGGAATTTCTCAGCCTCAGCTTTCTAATGTGCAGGCTAGAAGCTATATGATCACTTCTGATGCCTATGACTTCTTAGATATCATGAGAGTCAAATGATATAATGTCTCTCAAGGTTTTAAAAAGTTAATTATTGTTATTCCTGTGCATTCTGCTGTGTCTCTGTGGTGTGTGTGTGTGTTATGTATGGTGTGTAGTGTCTGCCTGTATGCATGCCTGTGTCGGGTATAATGTATAGTGTCTATGTGTTGAGTATAGTGGATAGTGTGTAGTATATGTGTGTATGTGTAATGTAGTGTATGGTGTATATGCATGAATATATAGTGTAATGTATCCTGAGTAATATATAACTGCATATGTATAGTGTGGTGTGTAGTATGTAGTATATGTGTTTTCCAAGTATAGTATGTAGTGTCTGTGTGCACATGTGATTTGGTCTTGCTTTAGCGTAGAATGATCTTACTCAGAATCTATAACGTTAATCCTATCAGTTTCCTCAAGTCTCTGGTCAGGGTTTTCCTAACTGTTATACTTAACAATACAAGAAGGACCTCTGGTCTTCTTCTATTTCTACACATTGATAGATTTTGCTTTCATTAGCTGATTATATTATATTACTTTCTTTTAAAATTGTTTTCTGTCTCCCCAGTAGGAGACAAGCCTATGTCTTCTTAACCATCCTGCCAGTATCACACATATCAGATGCTTAGTCAATGTTTATAGCATTATAAAATCCTTTCTTAGAGGAGACAGATATGCACAGTATGCATTTAGAGGAAGTCTATCATTTCTAGAAGAGGCATTGAAGGAGTAAGCTTTAAAATGATCAGTAAAGGCACTTCCAGATAAAGTATAGCTATTTAATCTATCACACCAAAGGGGTAGCTCTGATCTCACCAATGTCTTTAGAATTTATTTAGACTATTTCTCTCTTCAGGGATAATACTCTTTTTTTTGATTCTTGGTTCAATGATTTCAGTTGATGGGAGATGTGGGGTCAAGCCTTCAACATCCCAACCATAGGATCAAAACCATAACTATAAATCCTGATTTCAAAGAACAAAGGCATGTGCCATTCCTCTGATCTCAGGAACAGATATTGGTATTTCTTAACCTCCTTCTCTTTTCTTGCAAGCTGTTAAGGGAGAGCCTAATGAATTAAAATGGCCTGTCAGTTACAGGATGTCTATAGCATAAAGACAATAGCAAAAGTTATTTAAAACCATTGCCCAAAAGCCAGAATGCCAATCATCTCAGAGTCAGGCTCCTTGAGTGGCTGCTGGCATCACTGGCTGTGAGATGTGATATTAGGCTAGTGTCTCCTCTGTTTTAGGACCAAGTTTCTTTATCTATAAAATGCAAATGTGAGCTAGAGTAGGGGCTTTCAGGCTGGACTTCTGGAGGCTCCTGAAAGCCCAAAGCAGATGAAGGAGGAATGAACACTGCATGCAAATGGAGGATTTATTCAACTGCAATGATTACTGTGGAGCTACTTTGCACAAAGACTTTCAATCCTTGCAATGGAATGAGACCGCATAGCTGAGAAACTGCTACTTTCTGCCTGTGTCTGGCTAAATACAGTATGTGATAGCCTGGGAGGTAGGAACCTGCAGTAGTCTGAGGCATTACTGAGAAGAAGCAGAGAGCAATTCATTGACCACCAGCTTCCAGTAACAAGAAAAAGTCAGAATTATCTTGGATCATTAACTGCCTCTCTAAATATGCCTTTGCATAGGTGGCAAGGGAGCTAGACATGTATGTTGGAGGTGAGGCCAGCCTAGTGTTCACTTTGCATTTCTGTATAGGTCAGGATCCTGCCTTGCTGCCAACATCTTAGATGAGGAAGTCCAGAAAGGCCTGAGTTGACTCTGTGCCTGTCCTTTTCAGGGTCATACAGACTTCATTCATTTTGCAAGAAAAAAGCTTTCTCGGACTGATGCCCAGGAAACGGGAGGGGCTGATAGAACCAAGACACTTGGCTCAGCAGTGCTTCCACCTCTAGCTGCAACTCACCAATTCGGAGCTCAAAATTGTTGAACGAATGCTTGTTGATCTCTTGGATGCTTTCAGTCAGGGCAAGAGAGAAGTCGGCCAGGGCACACAAATGTCCCCATTTATCTTCACATTGCTGGAGAAAACATGAGAGAAGAGTGCAACCAACGTCACATACATGTGATATCTTCAGCAGAAGTTTTACAATTTGACTCCTAGTGCACATTCCTTAGAAGATGATAAGCATGCAAGTGAGCCCTACACACTCAAGCCATTAGTGTCACTTCAGAGGTGTAGATCACAGGAGATTCAATTAATACTACAGGGTGTGGGTGTCATTACATCTTCCTTTACATCTATACTTGTCCAGGAAGTCTGCCACATTATGGGTCCCTGAGTATCCTCACTAGTGTGCATGCATTTGTATGAATGTCCATCTGTACACATTCCTATCCTTGTGCGTGTAGGTTTCCTGGTCCAAAAGATGTTTCTGTTTCCTCTAAAATGCTCACAGCATCTGATTAAGGGAGGTTCTGTATATGCTTGTGACCTCCCCATCCCCGCAGGGATGTACAGAGTAAGTCTCTTTACATCTGTTTCAAAATCTGTGATGTAAAGAGAATCTTGGTGGCCACGACCACTTCTTCACAGTTGAATGAAATTGTCTGTGACAGAGAATATATGCAAGAAGGTGAAGTCTAGTGATCACTTAATGAGGATTCCATCTTCCCTAGTGACTTTGACCCAAATTCATCTAACATCTGTTAAATACTTACAAGGTTACAGACTTTATATGGGGAACATGAAAGTTACCTCAGATAACTCACCCATTAGCCATAAAAGGCAGACATTAATATCCTCAGTAATACAGTCCAACATTTTACAGGGCAACCACCACCCTCCTCCCCCACCATCACCACCACTCCTCCTAACTCCCCCTTGACTACCACCACCAGATCACCCTAGATCCCTCGCTGCTGCTGCCACTTCCTCCTCCTCCTCTTCCTCGTCCTCGTCCTCTTCCTCCTCCTCCACAACCACCACCACCACCACCACCATCACCACCACCACCACCATGATGTAACAATTTTTGAGGGTTAAAATATGAGTAAGAAAATGGACTAGTATTCGTGTTTTGGGGATACCCACAGCTAAATCACAGTCAAGGTATTTCTTGGCACAGATTTTGTTCAAGTGAACAGAGAGGTTCAGACTGAAGCCTGGGAATTTTTAACAGCAACTTATCCATCAAACCTCTTTTTGTCAAGAGTGAATGCACATCCTGCAACCGTGATAGCCCAGGTTAGACCTCCCTCCCATTGTCCTCCAAGCCTTCCTCAGCACATGGCGACAGTCATCCCAATGCACATTTGTGGCCAAGTCTAAGGACCTTCCTTACCTGTTTCTCTGGTGACAGTCCTGAGACAGCCATGTATGTACTACCAATGGTCTTAATCTTCTCGATGTCCTGAAACCGGTCCTCCCCGAGCAGCTGCAATGGATCCAGGTCATGAGGTTAGTCTTTGTGTTTACATGGCTGCTGGGTTGGGGCTCCTGAAAGTGTGTTCTCCCCCCCATGCACTATGCAGAAAGATCTAACTAAAATGGTTGAGCATCCTTAATGTGGGTAGAATGTTTCAGGAAGACAGAAGAAAGTTCCAGAGACCATTGCACACTGTGGTGACCAAACTAAATAACATTAATATTAATATTATTTATATTAATATTAATAAACATTCATTTATACCTGAATGTCCACAAGAGGCTAGCTATACCTTCAGTGCTTTTTTCCACAACCTGGTGTGAGGAATATTTTGATTGACTTTACTGGTCTATATTTTATACATTTACCAAGGCATCAATATATTTAGATAAAAATTGATTGTGAAAATTAAATAACCTACCACATGTTTATGTTTGTAAAACATCCCAGAGTCCTGATGCTTGGCTTTACCTCATCAAAGTCAGCGATGATCTCATTCAGCAAGCGTAGACATTCCACTCCCTGGTTGTTCATTTCTGTCTGAGAATAGAAGTCTGCAAATCCAGGGATGGAGGCAAACATCACCCCAACAGCATCATAGGATTGAGAATACAGCTCCTGGAGCAGAGAGGAGGCAGAAATAATCATCAGAGGTCAAGTTTTGCATGATTTTACCTATGCATGAGGACCTGGAAGACATGCATAGGAATCCAGTGGCAGGACAGAAAATGAGATGTCAGGTACAATAGGACAACACTCTATGTCTTCATATCCCCAGGATGCTATGAACAATTCCATCAAGGCTGGGTTGATTAGAACCACAAACGTATTTATCATGTTCTGGATGCTTGGAAGTATCCAGCAGACTTAGCGTGTAGTGAGGAGCCACTTTCTGGTTCCAAGGTGGTACTTTCTAGCTGTGTCCACATATGCCAGAAGGAGCAAAGCAGCTCTCTTGGAACTCTTTAATAAACACACTAATCCAATTATTATGGCTTGAATACAAAGAATCTTCCAACAGTTTCATTGTTAAACCATGTGGTTCCTGGCAGGTGGACCTAGTCATTGAGCGGTACCCTGGATCACAGGGGCTCATGAGTTAACTCTTGATGGATTGATTAGGTGGTATTATTGGGAGATGGTAGAGAATAGGAAGTGGAAACTAGTTGGAGGAAATGTTTCTAGGGTATGCCCAGAAAAATACACCTTAGAAAATATGGAGGGACACAGATGGTCCATACCTTGGACCATGTACACAGAATCATTAGGTGGTTTAGAGTATAAAAAGTATGTGATCATTTTTCAAAAATTAAAAAAAATTTATTGGATATTTTCTTTATTTACATTTCAAATGTTATCCTCTTTCCAGGTTTCCCTCCTGGAAACCCTCTATCCCCTCCCCCTCCCCCTGCTTCTATGAGGGAGTTCCCCCACCCACCCACCTACTCCACTTTCCCACCCTCAAATTCTCTACACTGGGGCATGGGGCCTTCACAAGACCAAGGACCTCTTCTCCCACTGATGTCCAACAAGGCTATCCTCTGCTACATATGCGGCAGGAGCAATAGGTCCCTCCATGTGTACTCTTTGGTTGGTGGTTTATCTGTAACCTCAGCTAAGTCAGCACTTCTGAATGGTGTGCCTTTGTCCTTGGCCATTTCTTTTGTTCTCCTCAATGACTGGTCCAGAGTTTCACCATTCTCCTTCACTTAATCCACTCCATTACTCTTCTGTGTAGAAAATCTTTCTTCTGCTTTACCAAGTAAGCTTTGGGTGGTAGGCAACTCTCTGTTTTTAGTCCTTATGTGCATACATCTTCATGTGTAATCATCATCAACTCTACTCGTGTTTTACTAGAAAGTGAGATCTTGGCCCTTATCATTTCTTCAGCAACATTACCCCTGTCTTAGTTAGGGATTTTATTGCTAACCACCATAACAAAAAAAAAAAAAAAAAAAAAAAAAAAACAAGTTGGGAAGGAAAGGGTTTATTCAGTTTATACTTCAACCTTGCTGCTCATCACCAAAGGGAGTCAGGACTGGAACACAACAAGGCAGGATCCTGGAGGCAGGTGATGAAGAAGCTATGGTGCTGCTTACTGGCTTGCTTCCTCTGGCTTGCTCAGCCTGCTTTCTTATAGAACCCAGGACCACCAGCACCACCCACCATGGGCTGGACTCTCCCCCATTGATTACTAACGGAGAAAATGCCTTACAGCTGGATCTCATGGAGGTTATTTTCTTAACTGAGGCTCCTTCCTCTCTGATGACTGTAGCTTGTGTCAAGTTGACACACAGAACCAGCCAGTATAACTCCCTTCCCTGCCAACTCTCTCCTTTCTTATGTCTTACTCACTTCCTCTCCATGCTGCTTCCTGCTCTTTGTCTTTTCTAAGAAAAAACAGGATACCCTGATCCTGCAGGCATGTGTGTCTATCAACCTTCATTCTGGCTTCCATCCTTCTTACGCTATATTTCTCCTCTGTCTGTTTCGATTCACATCTCAAGCTGGGATGAAACAAATGGAGAGAAAATCCTCTAAGTTGGGAAAACAATTGTATACATGGCAGTTCCCATCTCACAGGGGATCCACATAGCTCAGCATGTTGGCCACTCAGGACCTTGAGTCTCTTGACTTTCTGTGAAATATCTTGTTTCCTCATGCTTGTACTCTTTAGGGATTTGCTTTAGAAATGCCTGCCTATTTTCAGCATTTTGTTTCAGTGACTCAGTGAATGCTTCACATTGGACATCCTTGCTGGACAGACCTCGTTCACGCTCAGCCTCTCCACCACGCATACAAAGCAGTTTCTAAATCTGTATTTCCAGATTAGTTCTGGGACTTAGCTCACCCTGGATTGTTCTGACACTCTTCAAACTATGATGCTACAGCCTCGGTGTGTTTTCTCTTTATCACAAAGCACTGAAAAAGTGCTTCTTCATCTGTTCCTTCTTCATTCTCTAAATGGTTAGGAAACACCAGAGTTGCAAAATCTACAAAAGGGGTGTCAGTTATCACTGACTCTTTCTTGGTCCTATAATGTTGACCCTATTTTAGTGTTGCTGCTATTTTTAAAAACAATGCTCGTTCCAGTGAATTGCTTTACCACTAATTAAAAAACTCAGAGGACTCCAGCCTTGTTCTCCATATGCTACCTACAGTGATCTTTTTAAAGGGATATGATACTGGATATAATATACTCCTCCAGCCTTAAAGCACTGTATGGCCCACAGCTGCCCACAGGATAAAATTCTAACACTGCGCCATGGTACATATTCATGGTCTTACTACCACTCATCCCTTAACCTAAGTGCCTACAAGTCCCTGATTCTTTGGGCTCCTAAAACACTCAAGCATTTCTATGTTTTGTTTTTTTATTGGAGTTGAACTTAGAGCCTTGAAGGTTTGTGCTCTTCCACTGAGTTATACTGACAGTCTGTTCTGCTTTGGTGTCCTGTTGTAGATGCTGCTACAGGTGCTCTCCCTGCAATTTTCTCACTCTACACAACCATCAACACTTATGGTTCTTGTGAGTTTTTCTTTGGACACAAGAGGGCACTCGACCAATGTGACCAGCAGCTCTGAAAGGCAAGGAATTGATGTCCCCAAATCACAAGTCTCTGCAAAACACAGATGGGAATTGATGTTTTGTATCCTCTTCCATCACGCCTAGAGCCCTGTAACATTGAATTATCAGATTGGGCTTCCATTGCCTATTCAGGTAGCTGATCTACCCAGCAATGCAGCAAACATCAGTGTCTTCTTTCTCTTCCTTTCATTCTGTATTTCCTAGGATCTCCTTTAGGAAAGTTGCTGCCTCTGAAGTTCTAGTTTCCAAGATTTGCTACTGGGGGAAGCTGAGTAGTCTCTATGTTACCACATAAATACGTTTCTTTCTTTTATCTGTCCCCTATTGGGAAATGTCCCTTCAACCTTGAGTTAGCTCCTTAACCAGGCGAATTCTTGTTTCCCATCTCTATTAACTATGTGGAGAAGAGTTTTGCACAACCTTTCTAGGATCTTGAATGGGAGCAGGAGGTTGAGCTCAGGGTTCTCTCAAATTTCTACAAGTAGTTCTGTAACACACCCCTTGCCCCAGAATCATTGCCCTAACATCCAACTCTTTCTTAAAACACAAATCCCTCAATGGAAGATATATGTCATTCTTCTCGGTGTGTTTAATGCAGTCCTGCAATATGATGTCTTTTACACAAGGATCTGTTATAAGCAAACACCCACAAATAGTTATTATGTCAATTAATGACTTCTTGGTCTTTTTAGGAAACAGTAAAACCTACAGAGTGCTTTCACATAAACCTGTGAGTTGTAACAATCCAGTGGAGTTTTCTATCCTCTCTTCACAGATAAACAGAATGAGACAGAGGAATTATGTTATTTCCTTGGAACACACAGCTAACAGTGCAAGAATCAGGGCTGGAAGGTTCCAGTGCTTCTTTATTCCACTTATCCATGTGTACTTCCACTATCATGACCTAGGTTTGAGAAAGATGCTGTCCTTGATTCATGATCAATCATGAGTTTGAAGTATGAGTCAATTAGTTTCATCCAAAGGGACAGAGGTAGGGGACAACTGGCTGGGCAGAGTTGTGAACAGAGGAGAGCAACAGAAAACGGATTCCTAATGTGGGACCCTACTCACTTTAGCCTTGGATGGGTATGCATGCTAATTCTGCTTCATAAATGAGAATGTGTGTAAGCTAGCTCACAGAATCAATCTTCCACATGGCTGTGGTTTTTGGATAAAAGTCTGTACTACATGATTGCCTATATTATTACTCCTTGAATGTTGCTATCACAGAGTGACTTAAACAACATGAATGTATTTTCTCATCATTCTGGGGGCTGGAAATCCGAGACCAAGGCACTTCATAGGCTCGTCTGCTCAGACAGTACATGCCCATCTGTCGCTCATCTTACTGTGTTCTTCACTTCGAGTTCTAATCCTTATTTTTTACAAGGATACCAGTAGGACTGTACCAGGACCACCTTAATTACCTCATTTTAACTGTCTACCCCTCCTATGATGGCTACAGTCTTATGTCACTGGGCTTAGAATCTTACAGATGAATTTTGAGGAAGCACAATTCATCCCAGCCAACCTCTTTTTCTATTTACAAGTAGAAAAGAAGAAAAAACCTTATCCTCTGAAATCATCTCCATTATTACACATCCAACTTCTTTTTTATCCCCTACATTATAAATGCCCCCACTGTGTGAAATGGCTGCCCCCTAGGGTTTGTATGTCTATTGGAGTTCTAATGACTCCTAACCCCTCCCACACCTTCTCCTTTTCATTTCGAAGCCTTGCCAGCATTCAGAATGCTCAGATTCCCTATTTTATTTTGCATGTGTTTGTGAATATATGGTATGCATCAATGTTTGCCTGTATTTGTATGCATGTATATATGTTTGCATGCTGTGGACACATATATGTGCATATGTGTGTACAGGTATGAGGCTGATATTTGATTTTCTACATTTTTCATTGAAACTGGTCCTTTCAACTACACTGAGAGATCAGCTCTGTGTCTAGTCTAACTAGTCAGGTTGCTCCAGGGACCCCGCTCTCTAAGCCTTCCAAGTGCTGGAGTTACCATCATTCTTCTTTGGAATTTGTATGGGTGTTTGGAGTCCAAGTCTTGGTCCTCACTCTTGCATGGCATGATAGCTATTCCTCTGATTTCTTAAAATGTAAAATAATGATAGCACCTGCTATTTTTATTGAGCAATTATATACCAGGGACATCACGGAATACTACATGTATCATCTTATTTAATGCTCATGATAACTTCTTGTGGTGGATAGAATTAAGGCCTTTATTTTTCTGAGGAAGAACGAGAGAGGTTGTGGTTAAGTACTTAGCTTAAAACTCACAGTTGTTAAAGGGTAGAGCAGGAATGTGTAAGTGGATAGTCTGACTCCTGAGTCCAGGCTACTACTAATAGTGGCAATCACCATGCTATGTTAATTCAGGAATGATGACAATACCTGTCATGATAAACAGGAATGAATATTGCAACTGGAAACCTCAACATTTGAATGGAAAGTTGATTTAACATTAGAGGGAATCTATGCTAGACAACCGATCTACTGGAAGGGAAAGAAACATGAAAAGGTGGCTGGGAGCCATTTCTCCTCTTGGCCAGATGATAACTGGTGGAGAGGGTGTCAGTGAGACACTAATATCCATGAAGACAAACACACAAGCACAGGCTCTCAGGTGATGACAGGTTAGATACATAGGAGACCAAAATGGGGTCCACTGTTTCTCCTCAGGAATTGGAGCCAGAATGGTACTACTGACTGACACAGAACACAAAGAGTGGTGCGTATCCATCTTCATGAGGGGCAGGAAGGGGAACCTATACTGTTGACCTTGCTACATTGGAGGAGAAATCTTCTTCATCTTGGACACAAACAAGGCCTTAGGGTGATATTACCAGTGACTTATGTCTCAGTTGGTGTGTCCCTCTCACTATATCCTCCACAATTAGATGAGGTGGAAGATTTTATGGTGAGTTTTCCCCCCAGGAGATCAAGGCAATAGATGTGGAAAGAGAGATGATGACCCATATAGATGTGGTCACTTGTCTTTAGGCAGCAAGGTAGGCTCTCTGACCTCCAATCCTTCAGCTGTAAAAGGGGTGCTGGCTCTTCCTCTGCTTTGCATCTGGTCCCACTGAAATGCCCACTCCAGTTAGTTGACTATTTATTTCACTGCCTTGCAGCTGGTTGCAGTGACAAATTGAACTACCTTCATCCTTGCATTTTAGGGATTGGGTGGGAACAGCTCTGCACATATTACTGCCTACTGTGGTTTAAATATGAACTCTTCAGAATGGGTTCATGTACTGGGAACATTGCTGTCATATATAGGGATTTGGGGGAGTGTTTGGATGCTGAGGGCATCCAAAACTCATTGATGGATTGATACTTTGATATATTTGTGTTGAAAGTAGGAAGTGGGTCACGGGGCATGTATCTAGACATACACCTTATCCTCTGCTACCCACATCTTGCTTTTACCTAGCTGTAGTGCAGTGAAGTAAACTGCTTTGCTCTACCATGTGCCTCTCCCATGAGCCTCCATGTCACCACAGGCCTGGAAATCATTTTTGGCAATCAGTGTGGACTGAAAACCTTGAACCCATAGGCAAAAGGAGCCTGTTCTTCCTTAAGATGTTCGCTTGCTAAGGTATTCCACTATAGTCGTGAAAACCAACCAACCAACCAACGAACCAACCAACCAACTAACCAACCAACCAACCCCTAACCAAAACCAAAACCAAAACCCAATGTACTAACTCAAGAGGTCTTGGTGCCTCTTTTCTCATTTCTATTGCTTCAGTTTGGGGCACAGACAGTGTGAAGTGACACATCCAAAGCAAGACAATTCAAGTTAATACACAAAGGACTTAACTAAAAAGATAAAGGGATAAATAGGAGGTCCTAGTAATCCCCCTGGCAACAAAGCAGCAGAGCTCTCACCCCTTTAGATTAGGGGAAATGAGAATAGCTCAAAGACATTTTACACAGGAACAGTATAGCATTGAAGAGCACTGTGGAGGTACACAGCCAGCTCCACATGGTTCCTAGGCAATACATATCCTGGCCTCTCTGTTTCTCTTCACTGAGATCTTCTAGCACCTCCCCTCCCCCCTTATTGGCAGTCCCCATCTGGGTGCCAGAACCCTTGGCAGGTTATTGATGCTATGCACTCAGTTTATCCCCAACCCTACCCTGGGCCAATTAGAAAAGAGGATGAAGGGGTTTGGAGAGTCACATGGAAGAGATTCACGAAACCTACCCACCATCTTCAGAGAGGACCACTTTATTTAACTCACTCCAATTAACTGCTTTCAGGGCTCCATCTGTTTCTCACTATTTTTGGATGAAGGAAGCTAAAAACGTGTTGTAAACTGTCAAAGGATAGATGGATATAGAAAAGCTATAATTGTTTTATTGTCATCTTTCTCTGTGGGTTGGAAGAGCAGGTTCAGAGCATGTAGGGAATTGTGAATGCTCACAGTCACCCCTCCTTCACTCCACATGCGGTGTGGAGAAACTGCTCTCCTCTCTTCTCAGGGAACCCTGTTATGGATCCCTTCTGTGCCCAGGCTGCTGGGAACTAAGTCCTGTGCTTTTTATACCAAGTGAAAGAAAGAATGCCTGTGTCCAATGACCTTCTTTGTCATTCAAATGTCTGCTCAAAACATTCTCTTATTTTCTCTGATCCTGTTCTGAGGGGTTTGGTCCACATCCAGCTGAGTACCTAGAGTTTTGCACATCTGTATTCTTTCAGTCTCTCTTGGCTCTTCCCCAGGTACCTTACTGTTTTGAGGTTATGACTGAAAAGCTGCTTCCTCTCATTGGCTTTGGGTTGACCTCTGACATTCTTGGGTTGCTGCCCCTCCATTTGGTGATCATTATTGATACACAGCCCCATTCTCTCTGCTCTAGCAGCTGTCAGTAAACTCTCACAACAAAGTTTCGAGAAAAACAGGCCCAAACAGAACTCGGTAAAAATTCATCTGTTGAGAAGTGTGGATAGCTTTGATCTGTACTGGAGAGGTGGTCCTCCAGGAAACCAGCACTTCTGCTGTTTGATATTCAGATCATGCTTTATCTTTTGCTGTTTTTTGTTTTCTTTCAGTGATTTGAATGGGATTACCTTAGTTCTGTTATCTAAGGTCCCAAGGCAACAGTCACAAATTTAACATCTTTGGGGGGGGGTGTCTTCGAGGAAATATGAATGATTGGCATAGTTGGGTTAATTGGAGACTCCATTAAGTTCTTAAAGGCATCATACCCACAAATAAAAAACAAGCCGTCAAATCAGCAACCAGTGGTCTTCATTTCAACCAGCTGTTTCAGGTCGTTCTAAGAGCTAGCCTACTATAACATTATTCTAAGGGTTGTTAGCCTCTGTCAAGCTGATTGCAAACCTTGTAAAGAAAAGGCAATCTCAGCCCAGCCTTTTAAGACAGGGCACATTGTCTTTGTACCTCCTTTACAAGCGCCATACGGTCTTGTTTCAGTGTTTCTTCAAGGGATCAAGGATCAGGTATGAGGACCAGTGGTGACCAAGGTTAGTGTGATTTGTATTCCTCAGCTCACCATCTTGTGAAAAATGAAGCAGCCTAGTTATTTCATGTTTGAGAGGCTTCTTCCTGAGGCAGAGATCAAGGATGACCTTTGGTGTGTGTGTGTGTGTGTGTGTGTGTGTGTGTGTGTGTGTGTGTGTGGTATTTGGCATGCCTGAAAGTTTCATAGGGCAAGGCCAAGCACTCTCACATACCAAACCTCTAGCATTTGAAACAGCATTAAGTTTGCTTTTGAGTAACTTTTCCTCGGACGTTAAAGGGTGTGATCAATAGTTTCAGTGATTTCGTTTCTCATTTCTCACATCAGCACCATTGCTTTACTTCTGCCTCCCATAGGTGAAGCTCATCTTGTCTCTGTCTCCATCATCTCCTAGGATTCCCATCAGGGACTTACCTGAGCTGTTTCAGGTTCTATAACTAGCTTTGACCTTATCATTTGTACATTGATGTTCTAATCTATGCAGCTTATTGATTATGTTATATGTGGACTGTTCCCAAGTTCCCATTTCACTTAAAAGTGTGCCAAAGCCTTACCGTACCCCAAAAGGTCTGACTGAAAGGCCCTGGACAGGTTCCTGCCCAGATTATTTAATAATATACTTTGGTCTTTGCAGTGAGTGAATGGTGTTCTTACCAAATTTGTGTCCAATTGGAACATCAGATCTTATTTGGAAGTGATATTTTTGTAGATGTAACTAACTAAAGATAAGATTATTCTGGATTAGAGCACATCCTAGATCTGATGGCTGGTGTCCTTAGAGGAGAGGCTGATGGTGTTACCATAGTCAAAGGAAGTTTTTGGGGCCACCAGGATCTGGCAGAACTATGGAGAGGGCATGAGCCTCTTAGCACCTTGATTTGACAATTGTGGTTGTATTTCCCTAAGTGGACCTTCAGCATGTTATAACACAAAAGAACAGTGATGAGCACCTACTATATTTGAGGCACACTGCCCAGAATATACATGCTGCCCTGTAGCGAGACTTTGGCTACTTTGTGGGTTCTTCCTTCTTCCACCCTTCCCCACCCTTTCAAACCCCTAACACTAGATAGTCGAGAAGAAAAGGATAGAGGGGAAAGGGAGCAATATTATTGTTAGACTACTTCCTGCTGATAGGGCCATTGAGTTTCTTGGGGTAACATTGATCTTTGCCATAAGGATATATCATTTCTTCTTCTCATTTCTTCTTTGCATGTGACTACTTAATAAACCACAGCCAACAGCAACCAACCAATAACCCACCACTAACAACCCTGCCTCTCTGGGGCCTAGCATTTATATAACCTCTCAAAAGTCCCCAGGATTCCAAATATCACAAAATTGCAGAAACTCTCTGCTGCTGGCAAAATCATGCCCCTGCTAGAGCATGTGGCAAATCATAGTCGGCTGCTGTGGACAATCTGAAGCAGCCCCATAATCCCAGGTGTGCCTGGGATTAAAATGAAAATACATTTCTGTGCTTTCCAAAAAACCCAAAATTCTCACTATACCTCTCCACATAAACACATATACCCACATTTACACATCTACTTCCATATATACATATATGCATGTCATACACACACACACACACACACACACACACACACACACATTTGTGTGGATATCTATTTGTATACATATGCGTATACATCATATACATATGCATATACATCATATTCATATACAAACTATTAATTTAAAATTGTGGTGAATGAAGTATATGTCACACACATGATTTACCATCTTTACCCTGTATTTATTAACTCAGTGTTATTAAGTACATTCACTTTGTAGTGTAAGTATCATTATGACCACAGAATATCCCTCAGCTTGCAAACCTGAGCAATATTACCTCCCCATTCCACCCTTCTCAAATCCCTGCCAACCATGTTTCTGCCATTTGTCTATGTATTGACATCTACATGTAACTTCTATAAATGGAATAATACACAATATTAGTACTTCTTGTGATTGGCATATTTCACTTGGCATAAGGCTATACTGTATTGTGTTCCAGGACATCTTTTCTTATAGATGAATAATATTCTGTGACTGTGTGTGAGTACATGTGTGTGTATGTAAGACATCTTCTTAATCCATGCATCTCTCAATGAATATCTGGGCTCTTTCCACATTTTGTTTATAAACTTCTCATCATTTGAGACCTCTTTTTGATTATTTTGGGGATATACTTAGAATTTTTGTAGTTCTTTCTATTTCTTCAGTGATATTCATGATATAGCATATGCTATAACATATTTGTATGTATTTAATATATGCATACACATATATAAAAGTTTGAAATTCAAAACCAGTCTTTAATAGGAATCTTATATTTATCTAACAGATGAAGGACTGGATGCCAGGGAAAACAGTGTCTAAATTTTATAGCATCAGATATGTTAGATTGACAGGCACCATGTGGTAGACATGTTCTTTTTTCTTACACCTCCCATAGGTGTAACAGAATTTTCCTAGGGCTCATGATCAGTGTGATCAGCTGTATACCATCTCATTTCCCACTGACTAGTCTGATCTTGCCTCACCTCATTGTCTCTGTCTTTCTCCAGGAAGTGGCGGGCCACGTGGCTGGGTAAGATATTGCGCAGCATGTTCTCATTGTGTTCTCTCAGTTCCTTCATCTCATTGATCTCCTCTTTGGCCTGTACTCGCCACAGGAAATCCAGGCGGGCTGTATACTCCAGCTGTAATTGACAGGAGCCAAAGAGAAGCAGCAGGTTCAGGTATGTATGTCTAGAAGGTGGTGGAAAAGGTTTCCATGGGAGTTTTTGCAGATAAAATAAAGCTAGATTTTCTCATCTGAAGGCACATGCCTGAAGCCAAGCTATCTGGGAATATTAAGAGCTTGCTGGGATGTACACCTGTTCTCCCAAGTGCTATCTGCACATAGATCATCTTCTCTTGTGTAGGATTATCTGACAATACCCTTGTTCTCTACAGACTACATATGGCATGAGTCCAGAAAATTTTCCATTTGCCTAGTATTACATTCTTTCTGTCAAGAATTTAATGTCTACCCTGCCCCCAGACATTCATATCTTGAAACCCTAATTCTTCATGGCATGTCTTTGGCAAGTGGATCTTTGGAAGGAAGTCATGGTTCAATGAGACTTTGAAGGTGGGGCACTTGCTATGAGATTTCTGACCTTACTAGAGAAGACAGGAGCAGCTTTGCTATTCTATTCTTATGTGGACACATTGATTAAAGGCCATGTGAAGGATGGCAAGCTGATTCTCTGCAAGCTAGAATGATATCCTCATCAGCAACCAAATACTTTCAGATCTCAATATAAAACTTTCCACCCTCTAGAATTATGAGTGAATAAATTTCTGTGTGTAAGCCAGGAAGTTTAAGGCATAATATGAAGGAAGCTTGAATTTTGTGATGAAGGGATGAATCTCTCACAGGGCAGAAGCTTGTCAGTGCATTTGTTACCCCAACACATGAGAGTATTAAAAATACATGTCACCCAGGTGGCAGTCACTGTGTTCCTGCCATGTTTTATGCAATATACAAATATTAATTCTTTTAATCCAGAGAGTAGATATAATCAGAAGACTGTAATTTCAGTCATTTCATCAAATCAAGGAAGAAATCAAGACACACTTTGTTGAGTCACATGACCACAATGGTTACACCCAATTTTGGGGTGAAGATCTTAAGTCTCAAAGTCAACTTAGGAGTCTGTGCTCTCTCTCCAACTAAGGCAATAAGGGATACATGGATAGTGGGATACTGGAAAGATCTTGGGCTTCATGTTAGATAGCCGAAGCTTAGAGTCATGGTCATAATCACACACTGTCTCATGGACTAACAGTGACTCAATCTCAGTTTCCTTATTTCCAAATAAGGTGAATAATAGCACTAACCATAAGAGAGTGAAGGAAAAATTATTTAGGAGGCCTGAATTTACACATTAGTTTCTTCTCTTCCTGACTTTCCTTCTTACTGGAGAGGGGCAGCTTCTCTTCATGGGCAGCTCACAAGGCATCTTTATCTTAGCTTTGAGGGTACTGCTATTTCAAAGGCTTTAGCAATGAGCATGAACAACATGCTGCGCGGTTGGAGACATGGTTGGGCACTCCAAATTCAAAGACTTAAAACGTTTAGCTAGTTTCTGTGTTTTATTTTCAAGTCTCAGTGGAGGCACATGGTCATCCATTCAGCTGCATTTGTAATTGTAAAAGCTGGAAATGATTCAAGTGTTCATTCAATTGGCTGGCCAAACTATAGCAATACACACAATGGAACATAGTGCAGCTGTAGAAAGAAATGAAGAATATTTCTTTATTCTCTGATGGCTTAGTTTCCAAGGGAAGAAAAATATATGTTGTCATACCATATGCCAATTACCTAAGGACATAAGACCACACTTATTTTCTCGGTAATACACATATCCACCCCCACACTCACAACCTACTTATGATAAACATATTGTAGGTGGTAATATTTACACTATTAGTCTAAACAATTACATGTGAATTGCATGATGAAGCAAATGGGCAATTGTGGTTTTGTCATTGAAAATAGAATTTGGGGAGGAGAAAAGGCATCAATAGCCCTAAGAGAGGTGAGAGTATAAAGCTCTGTGGTCATTCCAGGCTTGGTGGCATATACCTGTATCCCCAGCACTTGACAGACAAGGCCAGGAGGATCAAGAGTTCAAATCCATCTGCTATACAGTAAGTGAGAAATCAGCTTGGGCTACATGAGAGACTGTCCAAACAAAGCAAGGCAAATCCAATCCAATCCAATCTAATCCAATCCAATCCAATCCAATCCAATCCTATGGTTTTCAATAAAATATAGGAACTATCACTGTGAAATCAGGCTATATGTTTCTAGCTTCCTACTCTTTTTAATTAATTAATTAATTAATTATCCCTACTCTTAAGGCCTAGAAAGAATGAAAATCTACTGCAAATACGTACTTCTAACTTGTAGGTTAGAGTTCCTATAAACTATCCAAAATACCAGTTCTTGTAAACATAATCCCTACACTTGCCAGAAATGGGTGAATTTTAGGACAGAAAATTGATAATCTTAAAACATATTTTCATACCGTGAACAAGTCTATCAGGGACTAGTGTGCTAAGTCAGCAGGACTTAAAACCAGCTTAAACAGGATTGTAGTGGCTCAATTTGATATGACAAATTGAGATTCCATAAGACTAAAAACGTCAAGGATGGAAACACACGAAACAAGTAAAAACTGCACAAAATCATAGTGACTTAAGGAACCAAACTCACACATGGAATAATGCTGAGGAATAAAACCTGCTGGCAAACCACAGGGAGCAGATTTTAAGGGAAAAGTTTTCACACTAATTTGCTTTATGAGCTACACTTGTAAGTGACATATAATTGATGAGGAGACAGTTCTCTTTTATAGTGTATTCCAGCTGATCAATTATGGGCTGCTGATAAAGTCAGCATGTCACACTATTAAATAAATGAATATAGGCTGTTATGATCAGCTGCTAACATAATCAAAGCAGAGATGAAAAGATATGTTGTACCTCTTAAATGTAATTTCTAAAGAAACCAATTAAATATTTCATAAAACTTTGAAACTGGATCTCACAAAGCTTCTATGCAGAACAATCAATAAAAATGTCCAAAGAGCCGAGGTATATGTTCAATACTCTTAAAGGA
The DNA here is from genome assembly GCA_019843965.1 of Rhynchomys soricoides. Classification (NCBI taxonomy): domain Eukaryota; kingdom Metazoa; phylum Chordata; class Mammalia; order Rodentia; family Muridae; genus Rhynchomys; species Rhynchomys soricoides. The sequence continues at coordinate 3,186,372 of JADRCH010000060.1, forward strand.
TGAGTAGACAAATCAGACAGAGAAACATTACACAAGTCTGATGGCTCTCACAAAACACTTTAAGAAAAAAAGCAGATGGTGGGAGATCACAAAGATTTAAAAATGTCTTCAGAGACACACCATGAAATGGCAAAAGACAGACTTTGGATCTCCATTCAAATAATTAAACTTCAAAAAGTAACTACCGGATGATAAATGGAAACACTATCTACTAGTTTGACAGAATTTGCCAACTTCTGTTTTCTTTTTAAAAGTATGTTAATGGCTTTGTGATTAAGTTAGAAGCTCCCTGTTTTAAGATATATACAGACATATCTGTACACTCAATGATAGGGTGTGTGGAACTAGTTTCAAAAAAAAAACCCGAAGGGAATTGACAGTGAGCAGCATGTCTGAGGAGACAGATAAAACAGGCTGGACATGGGTTGGTAGGTCTTTATAAGTTCATGATAATGTTTTATTTAGTTATATGTATATTTGAATTTTCTATACAATAAAGCAAATCTCTGTATATAGACAGCAAGGTATAGAAAACAATGCTGCTCCTCATTGCTCCCCTAAATCTCTGAGCCACCTTGAGAGTCATTCAGCTCACAGGACTTCCTTCTAACAAGTAGGGTAACTTCTCTGATCTATCTGGTTTAGGAGATATGAACTAGCACATGGCTTTATTACATAGATCTATAGACATGATGCATGTGAACACATCCTGACACATGTAAACTGTAGATTTATAGGGCATTCTATCATGTAAGGCATCTGTGGATGAGGTCAGGTGAAACCTTTGCTTTGAATTTTTTCACTTTCAGACTCAAGAGCATCAGGTATTGATTTGTCAAAAGAATAGGATTTTCTTTTCACTATTTCCAAACACAACTCCCACCTCTTAAAAAATGCATACTAGGTTGAAGTACAGAATAATTTCTTAGCTTTCTGTTGAAGAGTTTTCATTAAACTGAATTTGAAACAGCAACATTAGGGAAAAGTCTAGAAGGCTGGACCTAAGCCAAGATTTTCCAGTTATTAGACCAGACCAGCTTAGTTTCCTGCCTGATGATAGTAGGTAGCTGTATCTCAAGCAGGCCCATAAAGAAACTTGCTGGTCTAGTATAGCCTAGACTCCTGGCAAAGCAGGTATCATGAAGGCAGGTGGTATACATACTAATCTTCATAGGTTAATAATCTTCCTTGGCTTACAGAAGACCTATTGCCTGATTGCCTACATTTCAGAAATGGGTGGAATACACAGTCCTCTTTCATTTACTGAGAACTGAGTGGTGGCTGGAGGTGCAAGAAGGGAAGACGTCAGATCAGGATTTCTGGTTCATAGAGACATGGATGGAAAGCAGAGTGTGTATAAGGCATAGGCATGGAATATTAAAGATGATGATTCCTTAGCATTTTCTCCAAAGGATCAATTGAAGTAGACTGTGTGCCCTTGATTTTCATCAAACCTGGCTGTACACAAAGTTCTTGTCTTTTTGCCAGGCTGGTCACGTGATAGCAAATATTGATGGTGCTGTTTGTTCTAAGAACATCATGTGCATTCAACTTCATTCAGTAACGCAACAATTTAACAGATGAGGGGGTAGGTATGAGGTGAAAACAGTCTGTGAAGTTCTCAAAGACAGAAGCCAGCTTTGAAGGCAGCACATAATTCTAATATGTGGCACCTAGCTCACATATGGTGTGTGTGGCAGAGGGCAGAGCGGAGAGGAGGTTCATCCAGCATTTCTCTGTCATAAATTTCTTCTTACAGATTGAAAAAGTGAAAGCTCTTGGAAGCTGAATGTATCAAGACCATGTATTCTCTGAGGGACATTGCTGAGATTCATGGAAGAACACTGGGTTCCAGATAGTCTCTGAAACCTGACTCAGAAGTAGGTTAGAAACATTACCTCATTAATCTCTGTCTCTATGCACAATTGTAGTGGCTATAAAAGAAGATGCCCAGGCAAAGCTCAAACACCCAGGGCTGCCAGTAAATCAGGCATAAGATAGGATGATTTGATTACTCATTATGTCTGTCCAACATTCTGAACATTCACCTGCCTCAGTCAGAGGAGGAGGAAGTGTTAGGCATATCATTTCCACATTTGTGCGAAATGATATTTCCCAATTATTCAGTTGCATAACTGCCTCTGTTATTCTGGAGATGCATAATGACATGTTCAACCCCACCCCCGGGGCATTGGTGTGTACCAAGCATCAATGAGTATTTTTCAGGTTTTATTAAAAGTAGAAGGCCTCTGAGTCACAAAGGGAAACAGGGAGTAAGCCCAGCGAGTGGGCAGGCTGTAACCAGGATGAACAGGACCCCACTGGATGCTATAGATAGACACCAAATGATGCAATCCTGCAGAAATCTGTCTCTCTAATGGGAGGCAGGGCATACTGCAGAGACAGACTGGAACCAGAAACTATGGAACATTTGTGTTCCCATTTCATTCTGGCTTTCTTTCTTGGCTTTGTGATCTCAGAGGACTTGCGACTCACTCCTGTCTTGGAACCAGATGGACAGCAGTGACTTCTCTGTCTGTGCCAATGGTTTATTTTCAAGCAGCTAATAAAATTAAGTGTATATGTGTAAACCACTGAGATAAACATATTGCGCTTACATCCCAAAGGAAGTTATAACAGCTCTCTGAAACAGAACCTAATAAATTAGTGAAGGTCATTTATCTTTACTGGTGGAATCAAGATTTGAATACCAGCCTATACTTACACCTGCACCTGTACCTGTACCTGTACTTATATAGCAGCTATGGTTATGGGGCACTTATGTGATTTTAAAGATCATTAAAAATTAGAAAGAAAATAACAAAACTATCGAATGTCACAAACTACAGGTCAACAGGAAGCACTTTCATCCTCTTGCCTTACCTGCTGTTGTAACACCATTAGGCTTTCTGCTCTACCAGGAGAAATGCAGAATAGGGTCTATTGACTCAGTATGTTAGAAGGCTTCTATTGAATGAGGAGGCCCAGACAGGGAATATGGTAATTCATGGGGACACTCACTCTGAGTGTTTTCTCTCATCTACGTGTGGGGGATTTCTTACTACTCAGTTTAAGACCTCAAGATAAAGTGCACATACAGGCTTCCTGTAGTATAGACTCTATTGGTTCTGTCTTAAGAGTCTTCAAAAGGGAATAGATCATGATTTGTTATTTCACTATTAGTGGAAGCCATGTAAACCTAGAGGGCAGGACACCTGTGCTCAAGATAACCAGAGGAACCTAAGCATAGGAATTCTGGAAATGGCTGGACTTTAACATTTACCTTACTGCTTTGTCATACGTTCAGCAGAGATGTAAAAAAAAAAATCAAAACCACACTATGGGATTGAGTGCTCCTGGTCACAATAAGTATGGCAAAAAGTCTTTTGTCCTGATTCAGGCTGGTGAAGGAGGTAAGATGAACTTTAGTGAGAGACTGGATTTGAATTCTAGTTCTAATGCTCAGCTCTGTTGCTTGACTGGCTTCATTTGTAAAATGGGAAGGACAATACTCCCAGTCCAGGTTGTTGACTAGGATTAAGTAAGGAGTAAATATCCAGCAGGAACTGAGCAGTTAACTCCCCATTTCCTTTGCTTACCAAGAGTTTACACTACTCATTCCTTTCTTGGCTAAGATTTTACCCTCTCCCACACCCAACTTGTTACAATAACTTCATGCATGTATCTCTGAATTCTTGGGACTTTTAATTGCTTCATCCCTGATTTTCAGGGGTTTTGACCCTTTGTTTCCATGGTGATTTCCAGAACCATGTCTCTATTTCTGCTCTGACTGACACTTCTTGATTTGCTTTCTTTTTATTCTTGCTTGTTTGAAGTGAACATTGACAAAAATAAAGATGAACCAGGATTCAGATCATAGCAGCAAGGCTGGCAGCACCTGTGTTCTGTAGAGGAGTGAAAACCTCTCCAGATAATCATGTTCCTGGGTTGCAGTATGCCTACAGAAGTCGAATATGCCTTCTTATTTTATTGTGCCTTTTATTTTTGAGAATATGATACATCATTTCATTTTCTTTCTTTCCTCCCTCTTAGTAGAACTGCTAAAGTGGACAGAGGCAGTCCACGAGGCCTCAACCCTAAAACTACAGACAGCTAAAGAATGTTGGAAGCCAGAGAAATAGCCTTCCCTGGGCAGAGCACACTAGGCAAGGTCTGTTGCATGAAGCCTACCATAGTGCTCTTAGGAAGAATAATCTCCTCTTATGAAGACTCAGAGTAAGCATACTGTACAGGCACACATTTGCCCGATTCACAACCCTAGGTAAGCATCTTCTACATATAACATTTTGCATGATTTATGGTCTACCCTCTTCTAAGACATGGAGGAAAGGAGTTTTTCTATTCCAGATCCTAATAAATAATAGAGGCTCAGAATGAGTAGAATCAACCTTGGTAGGTAGGCTGTTCATGTAGAACAAATCATTTAATGTAATTCTTCCCGTGCTGCTGCGGTTTGAATGTGAATTATGCATCACAGGCTCATGTATTTGAACACTGCATCCCAGCTGGTGATGGTGCCTGGGAGGTTGATGGTGTCCTGCTGGATGAAATAGGCCAATGTGGGCAGATCTTGACTTTTGGTATCCTGATACCACTTCTTCTTTACTATCTGCTTCCAGATTAGAAAAATATGACCAGTTGTCATACCTTTCTTGTGACACATTGAGTTCCTTCTTAAACAGTAAATCTTTCTTCCTGAATTTGCTCTTTGTTAGATACCTGGTTATATCTTTGGTAAAAGTGACTAATAGGTATTTGCTTGTTCATACACAACATAGAATAAAAGGCTGGAGAAAATAATATCAATTTTCCCTCAAAAAACTATTTATACATCAATATTTTATTCTAGAGTTGAGAAGATTGAGCCTCAGGGAGACAAGCCTGAGTAGAGCTGAGCTTGAACTATGATTCAGCAGATCCTCCAACCCAAGTGTTTTTCTGCAGCAACACACACCTTCTCTAGTAAAATGCATATCTAGGCCATGGGACTGGGAAAGACACCAGATTGTCTCAGCCAGAAATTAAACGGTTTTTTATTAGGATAATGATGTTTTTGAAATAGAGGGACTCAGGGGCCATTGGAAACATACTGTCTCTCAGCTCATCCTTTCCAGCTCAGCTTTTCATTAAAGTGGTTTTTTTTTTTTTTTTTAAATTAGGAATCAGTTTATTAAGATGCATAAATTCATTTGCTTCAAGTGAAGCCTAGCAGAGCAGGTTCATGGCAACAGGAAATGCCTGGTAACTATGGATAACTGGAGAAAAACATTACCTGCTGTCCATGGTAGAACACAGCAAGAAGGAACATGGCCATCAGTAGCAGTGATGCCTCCTTGGTCCCCAGGAAATCTCTGTGGGAAAAACAACAGAAGAATGACATGGTGACCAACGACCACGGAAGGATTTCAAGGATAAGGATGAAGAAACAGGTGCAAAATGGAGTGTGACGTGAAGAAATGAGTATTTTCCAAACACTTGACTGTAATATAGACTGCTATAAGAGGTTTTGTATCGTTCATAAAACAAGATACCACCAAACCTAAGAGGCCACATAGGGAATAGCTGGTAAAAGAAAATCTAGGGTTTAGTATGATCACATCAATAGTAACATTAAAGGTCTCTTCTTGCATAGTGATTTTTCTACATTTCAAAGAGTTTGGATACCTTCTCCTCAGAATATACTGTGGAGGGAGTATTCCTTCATTCTTTTAAAAGTTATTGACCTACTTAAGAAGCCATGTGATGCTTGCCATGTGATGGTTTTATCCTAAGTGCCTTCATGCTCAGATTATTATATTAAGTCTATGAGTTGGATACTTTTAATTACTTTATCAATAATTTTAATCCTTATGTCAGTTTTATGAGTGTGTTTTCCTGACCTCCACTTTTAATATATCCTTTAATGGAGGCTCTGGTCTTTTTATACCAAGATGCTAATGGCAGATTTTGTTGTTTCTTAGCTATAGTTCTAAAGAAGCACATCATGACTGGGCATCTACTATATCCCAACATCTTCTGGGGATACAGAAATGAAGAAGGCACATTGTCTTTGATCTTGAAATAATCCACTAGAGGCAAAAATCAAATATATAGACAATTTTGTAATTAGGGTGGATATATCCTTATTGTTCTGACACTGATTGAAAAGCAAGAGTAACTGAGTCAGGCTGTTTAGGAAATACTTAAGAAGGCCAGGCTGTAGATCTAAGAATATATTACTTAGTTTGGCATTTACATATTTCTAGTCTTAGGTTAATAAGCAAATATCAAATGTCATATTTGAGGACATATGTAGACTCAGTAAGGGAGACTGCTTGAATTTGTCTGAACTATCCAGCAAGAGTGCTAAGGTGAAGGTGAACCCATGTATTGAGGTAGAGATCCACCCATCCATCCATCCATCCATCCATCCATCCTTCCATGTATTCATTCGCCTTTCCTTCCTTCCTTCCTTCCTTCCTTCCTTCCTTCCTTCCTTCCTTCCTTCCATTCTTCTACCCACCCACCAATTCTATACTATTGTGCCCATTTTGAGGATATAAGCATATTTTTGTAATTGTTTTTCTTTACTGTCACTTACTTCTCTGGTCTTTGATGTTTATGGGCTACTGAGAAAAATATTAAAGACATGAGCTTTGATGGTGTGCATTCCAGATTCCTAGTGCAGCTCTGTTTTTGAGCAGTTTTATGACCTCCAAAAAGCCACTTGATATCTCTGAGTGTCAGTTCATTCATATGTGAAGAATGAGTCCACAGTGTTTTACCTCCTTAACTGTGTGGATGAAATGAACAATGGTGGTGAGGTGCTTGGTATGGTTCCTCACTTGTACCTTCCTCTCACTACTCTGTGAAGCCTCCAACACAAATCTTGTCTATGGATGTGTTGCTTTAAAGAATCATTTGCTCACATTACTTCATTTGCATAAGAGATGTACTATGTTTAGAACCTCCCCTGGATTCTGTCAATCTGTTCTAGACTCCTGCACTGCCTGGCGCTTCAGATATCCTCTTCTTTGTGATGCACAAAATTTATTTTAAGCCAAGAAATTTATCATTTGAAACACATTTTCAAGAGACAACATGGAGACTTCTTGAATCATTTTTGAAAACAGTGATGGACTAAAAATAGAGACACAGCTAGACTAGGCTCAGAAGAAAATAATGAAAGAAAATTATGAACAATTTTTGAGTGTTTAGCTATATGTCACATGAAAAAAAAAAAAAACTTGTGTAGAGACCAAAGTATATGAATAGCAACCCAATCATGTTGAGAAAAAGCCCAAAAGAACTTTCTTTTGAATTCAGAACTTGTACTTCTCATGATTTTTGGAAAAACATACAAAGAGTCAAATGGCTGAAATGTATTTCATATTATTGACCTTTGCCTAATACTGGGTTTCACAGACTTAATACCAAGGAAATTTTGAGATATTGATTTGCTTTAATAAAATAGTTGAAGTAATACAATAATCTCCATGGGAAAGAGACACTGTTCATTGAAAACACATGTAGAGCAATAAAATCCACAGGGCCACTATAATCTTTAGAAATAATTTCATCTGATGCATTATAAAAATTAATATTTAATATGAATATTACTCACTAATGAAGCATTTATGCTAGTTGTAGTAAATCAGGAAACTAAAAAAGACAGCTAATCATTCAGAGAAAACTACAATTATTTTGGAATCCATTTTAAATATCATTTATATATTCTCTTTGCAAAAATGTATTGATAAATTTAAGCCTAATGTTCATATTGTTTTAAAGATACTTTTGCCCTTAATATAGAGAATTATAATAGGTTTATGTAATTAGATATATTATAATTAATTTTGCAAATACATTTTATTCTGTATTATGCATAGCATGTATAATATAATACCCCTTCAAGGCTTTTATTTTATATGAGACTAAAGCCCAGAGAGAAGAGGTCACTGGCTCAAGATCACATATTCACTTGTGTCATTGTCAGTATCAGAACCCAGATTTTAGGTGCAAAGCTCTGAGTTTTCAATATGACTGTTTCTCTCCAAATATTTATTAGTTTCTGTTTTTCTCAATAAAACTAATAATAAGTCATCCCATTTAAATTTAATTTTATTCTGGTGCTGTATCACTGGTGTAATGAGGCTTTACTGGTAAAAGCTTGTATTATATCTGAGACAGACACTTTACCTATTCATCTTGCTCTCTCATCAATTCGGATGATGTTAACTGACTACAGGATACCTGCTTCATCCATGCTTATGGACGCCCTACTCATAATAGCTAGAAAGTGGAATCAAACTAGATGTTCATCAACGGATGAGTGGATAATAAAAATGTGGTACAGACACTAAATAAAAATGAAAGCTGCAGGAAAGTGGATGGAACTGGAAAATATTCTTAGGGATATAACCCAGAGTCAGAAAGACAAACACATCATGTTAGTGCTCATATGAGCTTAGCTTTAACGTTTCAGATTTCTGGGTTTAATTTGGAGTGCCTGTTGAGGCCAGGAAGCTAGCAAGGGGCATTGTTGTTGAAGGGCACTCCTGGGGTAGGAAAGTGTAGGGGAGAATATGGGTAGTAGAAAGATTTAAGAGGAGATGTGGATGGATAGGTTAAACAAAAGTTAGAATGTTCTTAAAAAAGCCATATGGATTCCTACTATCATGTAAGCTAATTAAAATATATAATTAAAAAACAATTTGAGGGATATACTCTGTATGGGTAGATAATGTGGCCTCTAACCATAGAAGGTTATTAAACAAAAGTTGTAGCGCCAGATGTGGGATACCTCCATATAAATTGCTGGTCACGGAGTTCTCCAAAGCAATATAGGCTGTTGCTATTATTTAGTTTCTCACCAGATGACAAGACTCTATTGATGAAGTCTTTGGTTGCAGGATATAGAGTCATTAAACTGGAACTGAACTGAAAGCTTCCCTAATGTCAGATCTCTTTCACAGTGTCGGAGATGTTATGCAGACAGCTGGGAGAGAAAAGATATCAACTCTTTACACAGCTGTACTGTAAGATAAGATGTGCCCAGTGGGTGTCATAGTGTCATTATGGTTATGTGGGCAGCCAACCACTGCTTATTAGATTTTAAGTCAGTTCCAGAAGAGAAATGCATGCCTGGTACTGTAAATCTGATTGACAGTCAAATGTTGGAAAGTCTTAGGGGAAATTGTCTATTGTTAGTTTGCTAAATGGACATGGTAACTAGCTGCCTTCCAAAAGTTTATGCTTGTGCCCATAGATTACTGCTGCTCCCAGCCTTAAGCAGAGAAGCTCATGTTCTAAGTGGGCCATGGTTAATGCAGAGACTCCTAACTGGTAAAAGTACTGAGAATAAGTGATCACTCTATGCTCAGCTCTGAAGGAAACCTCTATATCACTCCCTCCAAGGCTCAGTGAACATTATAAAAGAGGAAGTAGAAAGAACAAGAGGATGGGAAGGGGTGATGTGAAAAGATGTCTTCTCTCCATGATATAGATGCTACACCCATGAATTCATAGTAGCAGTGGCTCTCTGCTTAAGGCTTACACAAGACTGGGGCCATCAACATTCCAACTTGGAAGCTTCAGGGCTCACGAGGCTCTGCTCCACCAGGAGGAGCTATAGAATTTAATGGTTGTTGTGTGGGAAGAATCATATTCCTCACTGGTATAGCTACTGCCAAGTTATACTTGTTCAAGTAATCTTCCATCCATGCTCATTTGGGCAACCTCACTGAATTCAATGAGTAACAAGTAAACAAAAAGAGGCAAGCAAAGAACAATAGTGTTTTGGGTGCACACACAAGACTGAAAGCGGAAATAATAATAAGTTATAAAATCGTCAGTTGTGCTTTAGAAACTGAGAACATCTAGATTTTCCCCGAAGTATTCTTGGAATTTCATATGTACATGAATATAAACATTCACACACCAGTTGGGAAATTCTGTCAAAGAATTTAAAACAGGAAAGCAATAATAATTCCTGCTCAAATTACACATGATTTCTATTCCAGAAGCAATGCTGAAACATAACGTCAAGTAGTTTATTGTCGTTTATAGAGCTAAGCGCACAGTGAAGTATGGTTATCAGTTGAGATTTTCATGATCTCCCTTCCTTAGCTACCATACTCTTCTGTACACATCCTGCCTGTCCATATCTACTTATAATCACTTTCTTTTAAGCTCCTAAATGGCCTAAATCGTATCTTATTCATGTGTAATCTTCAGTGTCTATACAAAGCTCTCAGCAGGAAGTGTAGTATGTATTATAACAAGTAGATGGATAGGAAGAAAGGTTAAGGTTATGTGATGTTAGGTGACAGCTATTTGGCCTTTATTATTTATATGGAAACACCCTTGGCTATTGACTCTTCATCTCTACCGTGATTGCTCAAATACATGAACTGGCTCCAACTTAACTTTTTTATCTCTTCTCTTCTCTTCTCTTCTCTTCTCTTCTCTTCTCTTCTCTTCTCTTCTCTCCTCTCCTCTCCTCTCCTCTCCTCTCCTCTCCTCTCCTCCCTTCTCCTCTCCTCTTCTTTTTCTTTTTCTTCTTCTTCTTCTTCTTCTTCTTCTTCTTCTTCTTCTTCTTCTTCTTCTTCTCTCTCTCTCTCTCTCTCTCTCTCTCTCTCTCTCTCTCTCTCTCTCGTTGTTAGGTTGAATGTAAAATAAACATGAAGGAAGCTCTTTACTAAACTTACTAATTTTAAGATGCCGATAGGGGAGAATGAAAGCACTGGGCATTCTGACTGCACACAGACATCAAATAGATTGTAATTTAGGTCAGAATGGATCTGCTCCAGTGATGTATGACATCTAGGTTTTGCCAGCTCCAACTTTCCTTGGTTCTTTCCAAATAATTTTTCATGTGCCATTTTTCTTGACTTCAGCTATTCCAATTTATTTTCAGTTGTGAGCACTCTAAATTTTGTGTCTGAAATGTCTTCAGTGATTATCACTATTGGTGTAGTCTTGCAAGGATGATTTTGTTAGCCATGGCTTCTTTGTAGCCTGAAAAGCTTCAAGAAACTCCTTACTCACATTTAGCCTCTAAATGCTAGGATTGAGAATTGGCTGTTAGGAAACACAGCATGTGTTCGTGTGTACATGGGACAGATGAATGTAGAAACGAAAGGCAGAGATGAAACTTGCTGTTCGTAAGCACCTAGTTTCAACAATAGGTGTATGGTAAATTTTAGGAGATGTTAATGAAGTAAAATGCTTTTGATGTACTTCTAGAAGGAGAGGATAGGACAGACACCATCATTGTTATTTCCAGGACTCAAAATGGACATTGGAGGGAGACCCTTTCCCGGTACCATCATTATTAAGTGGAGTGGGTAATTATTGCTAGAACTGGAAAAGATGAGCAGAGAGTACCAATTTTCTGAATTCCAAATTTGGCTGCTGTTGAGTAGAAGCAAGAACCAGACTTAATTCTATATCTTCTGATCTCTATTAGAATGCCAAAACAGATTCAAGTATTTTGCCTTTATTTCAAGATGCCAACAAGACTTCATAAGTGATACATAAATAGACTTTTTGATTAGCAGTTAGAATGGATATATAAATAAAATCTATGAGAGGAAAAGGCTAGTAAATGATCCAAGACAAGGTCTAAAGTGTGGTCAAGTGAAGCAGCATTATCTGTGAAGCACTGCAAGTAAGTACTAAGTTGTGCTTACAAGATGAGGTGCACACAATTTAAAGACAATAGTGACATAAAATTGCAGGCATTGTAGGTGAGTATAGACCTACTGCGAATCAATATCTCTATGTGATTCCAAGTGAGCTAATGTTTCTTTTAAGTACACCTTCATTTCCATTGCATATTTCATTCTGCACATACTTAATTGGAAGCCTATTGCCAGCTATTATTAAATGATGAGAATGTGAATCCTGGCGACACTCCTTGTCCTGTTGTAATGGAAGAGGAAGACATGGAAACTAAAGACTGCCACATGAAGAACTTAATGTGGTGATGGGGTAGAGAGTGAGGAATAGTAACTAATGCTGTCACCAAGGAAATTATCCTTGAGTTATGGGTTAAGAACTGTGGGTTGGACTTCCAAAAATGGATACATCAACACAGGAAGATATACATGCAGAAGGTCTTTTGGGGAACAGTATATGAATTTCCCACTGCCACAGTCCATCTTCTAAAACAACTTGTAGAGTTTCAGGAGGCAAAATTGAAGAATTTAGTACAGGTCTGAGGAAGGAGAGTTCATGTATTCCCAGCAAATGAATGAACTTTAAGTTTCTCAAAGGTAACAGGGCACCACTGAAGGATCTGAAGAAAGAATAGGCATTGATAAGATGGGTTTGGGATGGGTTCATTATGAAGAGAGGCTGGGAACCTCTCTCCCAAAGGGAGAACCAGCTAGGGAACCAAAGTCTTGAAATGAAAATGAAGAGCTTCCTAGAATCCTCATATTTGTGGAAGGGAGAGGTCAAATTTAATAACAAGTGTTAACACTGAGCCAATGCTTACCAGGCTTGATCATTTGAAAAAAACATTCCTATAGAAAAGGAACTGGTGTTATTCTCACTTCACTGCTGAGGACAGCAAGGGTTGAAAAAGCTGGAATCATTTTAAATTAATTCAGTTAAGTTCACACACGTGGCAGGTGAAATAGCTGAGAAGGGAATCCAGGTGGTTTAACTCTGAAACATACTCTTAAGCAATTCACCATAGTGCTTCCTGGCAAAGAATGCTGAGGATGGTTAGTGTCTAGTGATTGATATGACACCAAAGAGGAAGCCACTCCTATTTTGGGCTCAGCATTCTCTACTGATACAGAATGTTGTCATGAGCAGATGAGAGAAAATAATCTCTGGAATTAGGACCATTCCAATGGAGAAGTGGCCAGGATGATCCACTCGTGGTTCTTTGTGAATAGCCAATCTTATAATTACTCTGCCATTCTTGGGAGACAGGAGCAAGCCGAAGAAATGTCCCAAATGAGCATGAACTAAGTATGTCCTAACTAAAATACTATATAAATCTTATTGGTCTTTGATGGCCAGTGGGATGCAGTGTCTTCTGATCTATACTTCAGCGGAGACCGAGGCCAACTGTGCTTTTCATTTCTTTCTAACTTAATTCTATTGGTAGCAGAAAACGAGGAAACATAAGAACAATTAATGGCTAACCTTTAAAGAGGATGTAGTTGAGAGAAGGATTTGACTATCAGTCATGAGTTTGGGATTATATTTGCTTTTACAATTCTTACTTAGAAGTTACTAACTTTTCCTCAAAATGCTTTTAATAATAATGATAATAATAAAACCATAAATCTCTCTCCTCAGAAGCAGGTGAGCCTAAGAATGACCATTCTATGTGATAAGCACATTTGAGAGTCACAATAGCCCTTGGGAAATGCTATGGAACAAACTATGTCTCCCCTTCGTTAGTTAAAGCCACAACCTTCACTATAACTGTATGTGGAGATAGGGTCTAAAAGGAAATTGCTAAGGTCCTGATAGGACCAATGTGTTTATAATAAAAGGAAGAGGTCTCAGCCTTTTTCTCATCACATTTATTGGAGGATCTAGCAAGAAGCTGGCCAGGTGCAAGTGAGAAAAGAATTCCTGACCCAGAAGCCACTCACCCCTGTTTGTGACATGTTGTGATGACAGTACCCTGCTGACCAATGAAAACAGAGGTTTTATATTGTACTTTACCTGTGGACAGATTGAGGTTTATAGATAAGGATCAAGTAGGCAAAACCCGCAGAACACAGGGTATATATGCATAGCACACTACTGTCTGGAAATGTAATTGTTACATCTTGTGAATGATCATATAATGAACATGAGTGAACAACCTAAGTGTCCTTCAAACTATTAATGGATAAAAAGATACACATGTATACAAGATTGCTATTTGGCCTTTAAAAAGAAGGAAATTTAACGTTGCAATATAGAAGAATCTGTTGCACAAATTAAGGCACGCATAGAAAACTGGATGTTCTCAGTTAGATGCATGATCTGAAATTATTAAACTCTACAGAAGTAGATGCTAGAGTGGCATTTACCAGAGCTGGGAATGGGTATTGCAAATTTTTGGTCAAATGATATAAACATTCTACTAGGCCAGAGGGATAAAATCAAGGTCTATTGTACACCATGGAATAGGAGACAGTATATTATATATTCTGTATATAGTGTAGTGTATTGGAAAAGTGCTAAGTTGGTTTTTAGGTGCAAAAATAAATACTTGGCCATGCATATTATTTAGCTCTATTTGGCTATTCTATAAAACATCCATCTAGAAAAATTATGTTGTCCAACATGAGCAGGTATAATTTGCCTGTCAATTAAAGATGATGCAAACTCTCGGAAATTCAGCAGGAAAAATGTGACTAGTTTCATGGACAATTGGCTATTTAAGTCAAGTGGCTGATGGATGAGGAAACTATGCATAGACTTTCTAGAGAACTGTAAATTAAAAAAGTGATAGAAAGCACAGTTTCAGGCTAGGGATATCACTCAGTGGGTAAAGTACCTTCTACATAGGCATGAGGACCAGAGTTTAAACCCCCAGGACCTATTTTTTTTTTTAAAAGGCTATGCAGGAGTGGCTAGCTGTAGTCTTAGCACTAGAGAGTAAGAAACAGGGGAATCCGAGATAGGCATTCTCAGTGACAAACTTTCTAACTAGACTAGGTTCAACAAAAGACTGAGATTGAGGATAATATCTGATGCCAACTTAGACTTCAGTGTGTGTGCATGTGTACATGTGTGCACGTGTGTGTGTATGTTTGTATGTACCTGAACTACATACACAAACATGTTTATACACACACATGCATGCTACACACACCAAAATTGAATGTCCACAAATATAGCAAGGTTTCAAAGGTCTAATAGCAGTAAAAGCAAGAGAGCAACAGGGCAATTACTTATAAGAGGAAAATTGTTAGAATCATGTTGGAGAGCAATTTGGCAATATGATACTGCTTTCAAATAGTGAATTCAGTTAACTTACAATCCAGCAAGTATGTTTTCCCACAAAGCTCTAGGAGACACATGCAAACAAAACTAGGAAGAGCCTGACTTTCTACTAATAAGGAAAAGAATAAATTATATTTTGATATATTGACATTATAGAGTATGTACAGATTTCAGGAAAAATGGACTAGATCTATAGATATCAACTGATGATGATCTTAAAATGACTACACTGTATGACAACACCAACCCAAGTATAAAAACAGCATTTTATTTTATAGATGCAGATGCTAAACAACTGGAATGGATACATTCAGTGTTTTGGACTGAGGAGATTGCTCAGTGTTTAAAGCATTTGACATACACACATGATGACTGGAGTTCAGAGCCTCAGAACTCACATAATTACTGGGGCACACAGCAGCCTGGCTGTAATTCCAGCCTCAGAAGGTAGAGAAATGGGTCTCCATAAGTAAGCTGGAGAGTCAAACCAGCCATGTCAGTGGGTTTTATTGAGGGACCCTGCTTCAGTGAATATGGCAAAAGAACTATTGAAGACTATTCCTGACACCAACCTCAGGCCTTGACATACACATGTGACACACATGTATACTCAAATACATGTGAACACACATACATGAAAAATGGAAAAAAAATTAACAACAACAAAAATTCCCTCATTCAGTGAAATAGTTGATTGTTTTTGGGAGAAAGACGAGTTTAGTAACAGGTGAGGGAATTTGAACAGTGTTTGATATTCTTTGTTCTTTGATACAGAAATAAACATGGCTGATGGCGATTGTTCACTTTGAGGGCTGACTCATGGACATGAAGTCTAGCCACTTTGGGAGATTTATTGGATTTTCTTGGCCTTTACTCTTTCAGAATATTAGAAATTTATTCTAGCTAGACATATGTGCTTCCTACCCTTGATCCCAGTCAGCCTGGTATTTGATGTCTGGTTCTGCCTACTATTTCCCAGACAAGGTCTGGTTTGATACACTGGCTATTGAGTAGGCCAAGTGATATCTTTAGAAATATATTGAGTGATTGAAGTGTGGGAAAAGGGTGAAAGACGGATTAAGGAGCCAGAAGACACAATCTTCTGCCTTACTCCTCTCTGAGGCACTTTTCTCCATCCTGCGGACATTTCTGATAGCTGACTGAGTGGACCTTCCAAGGTCCAGGCTGAATCTCTTGACAGCTTATGCTGCCTGAGTCATCAACCATCACCCTCTTCTCTGGCATCACATCCCCCCTCACTCTCATTGTCCTGGAACAGTGTCAGCATCGAAGATGGCTCTGCGCTTTGTGCTCAAAGGAATCTTGACTTACACATTACTTCTTGCACTATTCTAAATTTCAGAGATAATAATGAAGGACAAAAATTGCTTAATCCACAGTGACCGTTTTTACCAATACTATTATAGTTAAATTAAAATTAGACCCCACAGGCTTTAGAACTGCTAATGGTGAGGAAATTAATTATTAGGTGTGGAGGAAGTCTAAGCTGCCACATCCAACTTAGTCCACGTTTTAAATAATTATTATAATCAGTCTATAGTTCATATGTTGAAAATTAGGGATTTTCCCCTAGATGTGTAAGCTGGACAGTGTTTGAGCTAAAATATGTTCATAACATGCCAATCCCTCCATTTTGGTAATGACTACCACTTGCCCAGTGTTTTTATTTCTGTGACAACTGGGCACATAAGCACTGTGATAGGCACTTACTCTCCACTGTGGTTCAGGTTGTCATAACTCAGAAAGAGACCTGCATAGATGGTCTCTGTCAGCAGGGCGTAGATGGCGATCATAATGAGCAGCACAGCCAGCTTCAGGACAGAGTTAAGCCGGAGAAATACTGCACAGGTCACCATGGCCAACACCCCAGTGAAGACAAAGTACTGCAAACAGAGAACAAAGGTGGTCAGACTCATAAGAACCTCTAAGATCTCTCTCCTAGCTCTGCTGCCCACTCATCTCCAGGAATTCAAACTGAACCCTCCCTTCTCCTGCCCAGGGTCTCTGCTCCTTGTCTCTATGAGTGGCATCATCATTCACATGATTCCCCTCCAGCATCATCTTTGTAAAAATAACTTTTTATCATTTTAGTATTTCATGTGTTCTGTCTGCATGTATACATACTACCTACATGCCAACAGAAGCCTGAAGATGGTTCTAGATTCTGTAGTATTGGATTTACAGACAGTTGTGAGCTGCATGTGATTGCTGGGATTAGAACCCCAGTCCTCTGGATGAGCAGCCAAGGCTCTTAACCTCTGAGCCATCTCCCCAGCCTCCCAGTCTTGTTTTTGATGCCTCCTTCTTTCCCATGTCCCACAGTCAGACATCTTTAGTTTTTAGGCTCTTCTTTACACCCTTAACAGATCAACCCCACTACTCCCCATTTACTTTCTCTATTTATTCTCCTTGCTTTCATTCTCAAAAGCAGCTGGGGAACAATTTTTTAAAAATAACCCCCACATATTTATTTATTATTTATTGATGTGTATGTGCATGAGTGCTACAACATACAAATGGAAGTCAGAGGATCACTTGTGGGAGTTGGGGCTTTCCTTCCACCACATGGGTTATGGAATTTGAACCCAGACCATTAGGTTTGGCTGCAAGTACCTTTATTCACTGAGCAGTCCTGTCATCTACCCTCCATTTCCCCCCATCTAAACCTGCTTTTGGGCTTCAGCATCCCTAAACATACACTTGCATTCTTCTTTATCTAGAATTTCTGGAATACCCGTCTGACCATTCTTCACTGGAAATCCCTTCTTGGCTCTCTAAGCCCTCAAATTCCCACACAGCAGAGCTCACAGGCTACCACACAGTAGCTTTTCCTTTCACTCTCTAGACCCGTCTCTCACACCTCAGTGGCCTGATGCTCAAATCTCATCCAGGTGAGTAAGACACCATGTGAGGTGTCCTTTTCTCTGAGAAGCATCTCCCAACCTACACTGTACCCTGCAGAGACATTTCCCACTCTGTGTTGGGCATTACTTCTCAAATTGCAATTTTGGAATCACCTAAAAACTTGAACAGGGGATCAGTTTCCCAATGTTTACACAGACATTCTTTCAGC
>JADRCH010000060.1:3209432-3257305 GCA_019843965.1 Rhynchomys soricoides
TATTTATCTTCTACCCTTAAAAACTGTATAAATATGAAGGTGTTTGAAACATGTCCTAACTTAATAAATCAAGGTACAAGGAGTGGTTTGTGGGTACTAAGATGATGCCCCCAGTGTGTGTGATGGGGCAGGACAGAGAGGTTTGAAGACTGCACCAACTTAAAAAAGTGACTTCCAGATGCAGCGCACAGAGAGCCAAAGCTCTGCTGGAGAACCTGCTCTCTTGGACCCTTTGTGCCACAGCAAACCCCAGCCACTCCCTCTTACAAACAGTGATCTTTTGGGGTAGAAAGAAACCACAGTATACAGGTTTGATTCTGAAAGAAGGCTTTGCCACTGAGCCTACTGAGAGCCACACAAAGGCATTGAAAATGGCAACCTTCTGGTTTTACACATATGATCTACATTCGTCTTATAGACTGATGTTTTTTTCCCTCTGTGGGAACACAACTTATTTCCCCCAATTTTCTTTATAGTCACTATTTTTCAGTGTGTGACAGGCTTTGGATATGGAGCTAAATTATTATTATTATTACTTTTTGCGTCACATAATAACTTTGTGTTTAGAACAGATAATCCAAATTTTGTAGCAGGTTTTCAACTAGGCATAGTTTCTCACAGGGTGATATGTAGGCATCATATCCATAGCAGAGAAAACTAAGGCTCAGAGAAATGCCATGCTTTGCTTGGGGACAGACCCTTGTGTATGCTGGGAGCTGGATTAGGCTTTCAGAGTTTCCGAATGTCTAAGTTCTTTTAGCTTGGTAGACAGGAGCCTAGAGATAGAGAGCTAGATATACAGACTGAAGTGGTAAACTGTAGGTCAAGTCAAGTGATAGTCACACTGAAGAATTAGGTTTTTGACTGTAGTTAACTGACTCCTGAGTAAGATCAGTTATAAGGGAAGGGTCTATGTCTCCACTATGGTTCATTTGATCTTTTTTACATGATTTCTATTTTAAAGTATATGTATGAAGACATTTCCACATTTGAGTATGCTTATTTATAATGTATATTGAGAGTGCACATAAGACTTTTAAACAGGTAATAATATGTAGTGTAAGACACTTATTATGTAAATCATATTTTGTTCCAGGTGTTCCCTAAGTACTTAATTTTTTTAACTGAAATAATTGAATATATATATATATATAATATATATTATATATATATATTGCATATATATATATGCAATCACTATAACAGAATGGTGAGTTCAGAAGTAAATACTTTATATGGATGTATTTACTTAATTTTTATAACTTTCCAGTGAGAATTACTTTTATCCTTATTTTATATTTGGAACCTGAGGTATAGAGACAAAGCTTTGTCATCATAAAGCATGACTACCTTTTCTTAGAGCTTGAAAAAAATCAGTGAATGCTGTGGTCTTGATATTTGAAGCTCAGATGTATGTCCAAGTATAGAGAGTTGACTTAGAGTGATGGTTGACACAGATTAGCACACCATGAACACTGGCTTCATTCCAGATACATGCCAGGAGCTAGCACTTGCCAATTAAATAAACAGCAAGGTATTCATTTTCCCATTTCACAGATGAGGAAACAAACAAGAGAAAGTAATGACTGACTTGATTGGAAGTGAAATCCAGCTTAGACCAGCTCTGACTATCCACATCTTAGCTTTCCTTTCCCCTCAGTTTTGAGCACTCTGTATACTCTTCAAAACAAGAAGTTCTTAGGAAGCTGGGATCATACCACACAGAATCTCATACATTGAGGAGGAACCAGATTCTGTAGTCTTCCTCATTCACCCACGCACATCCCCAGGAAGAGTCTGTTTTCTCCTCCTCTGACTAGGATACAGAATAAGGAAGGAAGCTATAGTGCCAGCACCAAGCCATTATAATTGAGTTCAAAGAGAAAGAAAGGAGAGGAAGGAGTGAGGAGGCAAGCAAAGAAGAAGGTAAGATTGTGATTGAGCAGGCTACTCTCTGAATACTAGCTTTATTATAACATGGCGCATTAGCAGCCTCTCTTTCATAGGGCTACATGGAGGATTCAATGGTTCTCAGTCCAATTCTTAAGCTCAGGGAGACCAACTAGAGCCTTTTCTCATCTTACTCATTGGAGAGCTCTCTGAATAAGCCACCTGTTAGAGAACAAGCCTACCTGTGGTCCTCATCATATGGGATTAGATGGAGTCTCCCGGGGATACCAGCTGTTGTCTTTCCTGACATAGACTCTCTACTCTAATATATACAGGTATAGACTAATAGATTCTATGGACTGACTTGAAAGCTCATGATTAGTAAATGGCTCTCTGGCCAAGGGAAGGCTAAAAATGCATGATGATGACAGGCATCTAAAATGAGATGCCTTCAGACTCAGGGGTTCTCCTTACTACTTTGACTTAAGTTTAGCTGTAGTTTTCTGTATTTTTTCGTTTTCCATTTTCTTTACCCTTCTTTATGTATTTTCTATTTTCCTTCCTTCTTTCCTTCCTTCTTTCCTTCCTCTTTTCCTCCCCTTTCCTTCCTTCCTTCCTTCCTTCCTTCCTTCCTCCCTTCCTTCCTTCCTTCCTTCCTTCCTTCCTTCCTTCCATTGTTCCTTTCTCCCCTTCTTCCTTCCCTCCCTTCCCTTTAACACTGCTGGAGCAGTAAATTTATTTGGTTACAGAGACCCTGGCACATTCTCCTACAGGACTTTCTAGGTGACTTTGGATAAAATTATCAGGAAAGAGACAAAAGAAACAGATCAATGGACTGTGGGAAAGGTGGAAAAGGAATGAAGGGAGGAAGAGGAATGGAACGAAAAGTAGGAAAGGATAGTTAAGGGAAAGATGCAAAAGAGGAAGCAAGAAAGAGGACAGAGAAACAGAGGGCAGGGTAGAAAGAGAAGATGGGAAGGGAAGAAGAAAGGAAGGAGGAAGAGGCAGAAGAAACATGGGTTCGCGAGCAGTCTCTAAGACCTTTTGGCCAGTTATGTGCCCCTGAGCTGGTGGAGATGTTCACCTCTCACCATTGGGAGCTTGCAAATAAATACCTCTGGGTAGGAGCAGATATCTGTAAACACAGCTGAGGAATTGAAAGTCAGGTTCTTCAAGGGTATCGACTTGTCAAAATCACACCACAGCTGCGGATTAAAAAAAAGAAGAACAACAAAAAAACAAAAAGACACAGGAACAACAGTCAGTGTGGGTGTTGAGAGTGGAGCAATGTGCAAGCTGCTGCTGCCTTCAGCCAAAAGCCAAGGGTAGGAGGGACTAGAGAAGCTTGCCTGCCAGGAGGAGGCACCAGTTTCTTTCACCTCTTTTATTTAAGAAATATAAGCACTGGTTCAGAAAAAGCTTTTGCAAGCTAGTCACGAACTGGGTTAAGATGGTTGTTTGCCTTGTCGCTTTGGGACACTGGAGTGTGTTTGTGGGACACAGAAGAGAGGTGAATAGTGGGGGTAAGAGGCCTGGGTGAATTCATTGCCTGTCTCCAGATCCAAAGTTGGGAGAGTTTAAGGGGCCTGAAGGGGCATGTTTTCTAGAATGGCTCTTAAGGTTGGAATGCTATGCATCTCCCAGGGCAGATGTTTCTGCTGAAGGCATTCCAGTGTCACAACTACTGGGTGGAAACCTCCTCTGTGCCAGACACTTTATTCAAAAAGCCCCAAAATCATCTTATGAGGTACCTGCTGTTGTTATCCCCAGTTTACAACCGAGAAATATGAAACTCTGAGAAGTAAAGTAACTTGACCAGAGCCACCACGCTGGTGATGGTAGAGTTGAGAATCGAACGCAGGTCTATCTGACTCCAAAGCCTCCTAGCTTCCTGCTACAGCAGTGATGCAGTAATCTCAACCTAGAGTCATCCAAGACTTTCCCAAATACTGTCCTCCAGCAAATCTACTCCATCAAGAATTCAAATCCTGGCTACTACCTCACTTCATGTGGATCAGCAACTCCACATGTATCAATTTCAATTGACTCACTCTATACAACGTTCATCAGATGACCACATTATGGGATGATGGTTTCCCTTTATCTGTCCCTTTGAGTCTTTTATAACAAGGTCAACTATAGAACTTAAACAATGAGCTAGAGGCAGTCTGAGCCTCCAAGTCAGATGACAACAACTGGGAAAGTCTACAGCTTGAGTCACTGAATGCTCAGGGACCCAAAGGGCACAATGATACTTTTATCCACAAGATGATGCCTCAAATAGACTGTTTCTACATGCCAAGGTTATGACCAGGGTTAGATCAAGCATCTTTAAAACCTAGCTGCCTGGGCCACAGACAACACAGACTGTACATATACAGAAAATACCTGCTCCTCTCATAGTCTGACTATATAGAAAAAACAAAGCCTTTGAAATGTGGACCATCAAATTAAAAACAACCATGAATATTATGGTAGTTGGAGTTTCATCTGAGTTCTATGTGCCCCAACACATAAAAGCCTTTAGAAAGTCATGACAAAACATCCAACCTTTCTGAAATGCAGTTTCCTCATCCATCAAATGTGGAGAATAATACCCATTGCACATAGTAGGTACTCAATAAATGACAGCCTATTACATTTTCACTTCCCCATTGTGCCTCCCACCCAGAGATATATTTTAGCATGTTAAGATGTGTGTGGGTCATGGAGTCAGACAGATCTTATTAGTAAGTTATTTCATGTCTCTGAGCCTCAGTTCCTTCAGCCATAAAGTGGGGATAAATGAGACTTACCTCATAGGGTTTATGTGGGTCATTAAGTATGAAAAAAATGTGACAGTGCTCCTTTAGTGCATGTCACATAGCAGGTAGATTCTGGTACTTAATAAAGAAATGACAATTTTTATTTACTATTATAAATTACTGGCCATTGACAATATAGAAACTGAAGGCCTATGAAGGTACTTTGGAGCAATTCACCTCCCCTGGTGGGTTAAAGATATGTCCCCCACAGAAAACCACACAGTTCTGACAGGGGTCATCATTTTGTTGTCTGTCCCTGAACTTGGGGCTGAGTGGCACATAAAGATAAGGTACCAAGGCAGGGCAATACAAGAAGTTGCTGGTTCCATAAGCTCTTGATTCTGGACTCTACAGTAGATACCATAGGACTGAGGGGCTCGGTGGATGCTTACAATATTTAGGACGGCTCCCAGAAAATTAATCAAGATGGAAGCAAAGATGATGACATTGCGGGCCAGATAGGTCTCATTAATCCAACAGCAGGTTTTGCGGAGGATGAGGGGCAAACACTTATAGTCTTCTGCTGTGGTGATGAGGACCAGTGCGGAGTGCAGCATGATCAGGATGGAGAACTGGATGGTCATAGGCATCAGCCTGCAGAAAACATGGAACATGAGTCATACGGGTGCAGGCCATCCTATCTCCACCCACTGGCCCTAGAAATATGTTTCTCTCCTTTCTCGCTGTACCTTTCACCCTCCCTCCCTCCCTTCCTTCCTTCCTTCATTCCATTTTCCTTTTATCTGTCTGTCTATCTGTCTGTCTGTCTATTTATCCATCTTTCTTTCTGGTATGAATATGTATGTGTGGTATACACAAAGTTTGTATGTTCATTCGCATGCTTATGTAAATGTGTGGTACGTGGTTGTAGATGTCTGTATATGTGTGTGGAGGGCAGAGGCTGACATCAGATGTCTTCCTTAACCACTTTCTACCTACATATTGCAAAGTCTTTCACTTGAACCCATGCCTATTCACTGATTCCAAGTAGCCAGGTTGCTCTGGGAATGTCTTGCCTCTGCTTCTGTCGTCTAAGTGCTAGAATTACAGTGTCCTGCCATTCCCAGCTGGCATTTGCCATTGTTGGGGATCTGAACTCAAGTCCTCACTTACACTTGCATGGTTACTACTTTACCCACTAAGCTGAATCCCCCTTTATAGTCCATCTGCTGCTAAGATACTACACCATAGTGTTTCATCAGTCGCTACTCTGGCTGTGGGAGATGCCCACCACATCCTTTTCCCTTTCATAGTGAGTTTTATTATTCTTCCTTTCTCATTCTATGCTCTCACTCATAAATCAACTCAATATTCAGTGGGGTTAATGATTACTATGGTTTGCATGGAATATATTATATGTCATTAAATCTACAGGTAGGAGGTATAGTTTAGGAAAAGTAAGTATTCACTCTTAAGTTATCAACAATCCTAAGTTTATACCATAGGCTTCAAGATCTCATGAGAACTTTGACCTGTGTCTATTGAAAAACTCCACAGAGTGTCAGGATGTTGCCATCAACATAGTAATCTATTGGTAATTTTCTGTCTTTGGAAGTGTCTTTGATTATTTTCTTTCTTTATCAACCAATTCATCACCAAGAATGTTTACTGTTCTTGGGGCTGGATACCTTGTCCTCTGTTTTATGGCTGTTTGTGATCTACACTGGCATCTCTTGTTTTTTTACGTCCCAGCCAGCAAATTGTTGCAAGTTATTAAAGGTTGCTTTTATACAAGTGGCTAAAGAGTTTCTGTCTTCTACTAAAATTATCTGCTTTAAGATCTTCCATATACTAGGGCTTTATACAACTATATTTACTGACACTATCTCTTAACCCCCTTCTGCCTGAATGATGATTGATCTCTATGTGCCAGCACTATGGGGCCCTTTTTATTTAATGATATCTCATTTCCATTTGTCCAAAGAAACCAAGAGGTCTTTTTCCCCTCCAGACAAGTATTTAAAGCTTGCAGGAAGGTAGTTTTCATGGGCAATTCAGTTGATGAGTTTTGAAGCTAGAACTTAAAGTCCTTGCTGCTATATCACTCCACTGCTATTCTAATCACTTTGGAGAGTGATATGCTCATGTTTCCAGTAATTCTTTTTGCTTCTGAGGTTTATAATGATATATATTTTTATCAGTAAGCTTTCTTCTCATGCATAGAGTAGGCATCAAGATACCAGGACCAAAAACATACCTTCTATACTATCTAGGGGATTGTAACAATCCCCTAGAATACAATATTGTACAGAATGTACAATATCATTAGTATATTGCTAATGACCTGTCTTAGTTATGGTCACTATTGCTGTAATAAAACACCATGACCAAATAGCAGGTTGGAGAAGGGTTTGTTTGCTTTATACTTCCACATCACAGTCCATCATTGGAGGAAGTCAGGGCAGGATCTCATACAAGGCAGTAACCTTGAGGCAGGAGCTTATGTAGAGGCCATGTAGGAATGCTGCTTACTGCCTTGCTAATCATAGCTTGATCAGCTTGATAGAACCCAGAAACAGCATCCTATGGAATGACACCACCCACAATGGGATGGACCCTTCCCCATCAATCACTAATTAAGAAAATTAAAATTGCCTACATCCAGATCTTTTGGAGGCATTTTCTCAAATGTGGTTCTTTTCTCTCAAATGAGTCTAGACTGTGCCACGTTAATATAAAACCAGCCAGGACACAACTAAAGTTGTAAGGCTGTGAAGCTGAACAGGATTCGCTGTGTGTTAGGAAGGTCATAGGGAAGGTCCTAGTCAGAAACGTATATTTGAAAGACAACTAAAGAATTGTTTAGAAGATTGGGTCAATGGAGACAGGACTCAGCAGTGGATGAATACAAGGGAGTAATGCTCAGAGAAAGCTGTGGGGACAATATTGTTAGTACTATGTGGGTGTGCATAGGGCCATACATGGAGGTACAAAATGACACTGATTTTATCATCTGGGTAAGTATAGCTAATGCAATGATTAGAGGAAAATTAAATATTTGGTATTTGTTTACAAATACGTTGGACACAGTTGGGTACTATAGGGACAGTAATGGGGATGGTTGTGGACTTCTGTGCCTGGAGTGAAGAGGAGATGGTTGACAATCTGTCATTGAGAGAACTGTCCAGAGAGAATGTGAACAGCGGAGAGTAGTAAGGTTGAAGATCAGTCTATAAAAAGGCTAGTGTGCTTGAAAAAAGAAAGAGTCAAAAGGACTGGAAGGGAAATGGTTAGCTACCCTGACCATGGTATCTGGTGGGGATGGTAGGAGGAAATATACAGAGAGAGAGAGGGAGAGACCAGAAATGTTAGCTCTCTGTTATTGAACTTGGGGTTATAGTCTATGTTCAAATAAGCCACCCTTTCTCTATAAGCCAATCAAAGCAGCTACAGCTACATTAGCAATGAAAGGCAGAAAATGAAGGTTTATTCAATACAGCCACACTGGGAAGAGACATATCGACTCTCACCCCTTCCCTAAGTCTGTCTTCGGAGTCTTAAAGTAAGGCTGAGGTTTAAGTGAGAGTCAGAGTTAATATATGTAAGCTGGCCATCATTGTCTTTGTGGTAAGATGGTCTGGGAGACGGCCCAGGCTTTGTGCTGTTTCTCTTCCAGCATTAGGTTCCCAGGGCAATTCTACTTTCTTGGGGTCCAATATTCCAATATCATCATCTCCAAAGAGGTAGATCCAAAAGTCTTTGTACAATATTTTTTGTGCTTGCTGGACTGCTTGAACTTTTACGTGGTTAAGTAAGAGGAAGGCTAGGAAATGATAGTCCAACAGCCTTGGCTATTTTTAGACTTTTGAATTTTGAAAAGTATACTTTTGAGTTTATGGATCACCTTCACAAGGAATTTCCATGGGAATTTTAGATAGCACAGCAGGCTTGTGGAGTAGCGAGTTCCTTGAGAACATGAGGCAGATGGGATTTTCCCCCACCAATGGGCTGAAGAAACTCTCCTTGAGAAGGCTATGGTACTCACTTGCACTCAGCAAAGGCATATGAAGAATGTAGGTGGATCACTTTGTCAGGCGGCTCCTCAAGAGAAGTTAATTGCTCAGCTAGCTTGTCTCAACAATATGAAGCAACTGCTGAGATTAAGCATGACCTGTGTCCAAGGGTGACACAGATGTAAACCAGGAAGAACAAGTTTTACAGATATCCAGGAGATCAAAGTCTTAAGTGGCAACCACTACAGGGTGTATTCAGGGACCAGAAGGATGGCTCTTGGCTTTGTAGTCTGGGCTATATAATCCTGCCTGACTATAGCAATACTGTTTCTGCGGGACCTTTAATGGGGACATGCCTGTTCATCCTGTAGGATTCAGCTTTACTTTCAGGTTCTTCCATGATCCAAGATATGCAGGTGTTCAGTGAACAGTTATTGACTTGGGTTTTCTGTGCAGAGAGTAGTGAATGACCTTGCTATCTTCAACAGCATATTGGAAAAAGGACTTTTTAACGCCTGGTCCCAAGCATGGCATGTTTCTGCGTTCTTTCCAGAGAAGGGGCATGCGGATGTTCTCTTTTCACACTGGTGGTCATGTCCTACACGTGTTTCCCTGTATCAGAACAGTCTCACACTGGAATTTGAAGATAGTTCTCAGGGCAGGTGAAGATTCAAGAGAGCAACCATGAAGACTGCATGGTTTCTTGGCTTCTTCTTTCCCAGCTGTCAGCACAGATTTGCATAGTCTTTTGTTTGGAAATCTATAAAAGCAATGCTTTGTGATACATTTCACTATTGTGTTTTGCATTCAGAGAGCAGGCTGTCAGAGGGCACACTGAAGATTACAGGTAAGGTTTTTCCACAGAAAACCACCTAAATGTGCAAAAGTCCTAAGTGGCATTGTTATGGATTTGCTGAGAAAGGGGACGTGACTTGAAAGAAGGGCAGAGTAGTTCAGGCATAAGACAAAAACCTCCTATGTTTGAACTTGTTCCAAAATGGAATCTGTACCTCTCAGACTCCAAGGAGTTAACTATTCTGAGCATCTTTTAAAAAAACCTACAGAAATGGATTTTTTTAGCTTTATATTTTCAAGAAGTCTGTAAGGTTAAATAGAGTAATAAAAGCAGGGGACAATCACATTCTATTTCTTTTCAAGGCAAAGTTTAGGATATTAAAGGTATTTAAGGATATGTGAGAAGAGTACTGACTATAGGACAGGCTTTCTCAGCTGGGGTGCTGGTATTACGTATAAAAATCCTCTGAGAGTCTTTGAGACAGCTCCTCAGTGCTCACTTGTTTCTGCACACATAAACATTATAGTAGCAGACTGCAAATTCTATCTAATTATAGAGTCATTCAGGCATCCAGGGGTTCTGAATTTGCTTTTGCATTGTTGCTGGATGTGAGAGGCAAGGAAACCTTTCATTTCTGAAATCGAGTCCTAAGAAGAATGACAAGGGATTTGTAAACAGCTCTATCTGAGTCCTCTCTAGAATTAAGGTCTAATTATTCTCTGAAGTCTGCACTAAAAATGCAGATTGGGTTGGCAGTACAGTGTGATATTTGCTGGAGAGGCAAGATCAGTGCAGAGGAGTGAATGGCCCACAACAGCTTGTGGTTCAGTAGGATTCAGAACCCTCAGATCATACCCAAAGGGGACATTTGTATGACACTTCAGAATCTGCAAAGAGCTGCTGAGTGTAATCTAACATTTGATACTGAAGCAACTCTGAAAGGTCAGCATTCTTAGCTCTCTCAACAGATGTGTATTATGTGGTCTAGGAAGCCAAAAGGAGCCTGAATTGCCCCAAATGGACATGGTTGCTTATCATGTGGCAGTCCTAAAAAGAGGACACTATTATTCTCATTCTTGAAAGTATCTTTAAAAAAATCTATTTTGTCTTTAATTGTGTGTGCATGCGTGTGTGTGTGTGTGTGTGTGTGTGTGTGTGTGTGTGTGTACATGGGTGCTGCTATGACTCCAGAAGAGAGTTTTTGATCCCTTGGAGCTGGAGTCACAGGTGATTGTGAATTGTCCGACATAGGTGCTGGGGGCCAACCTCAAGTCTTACACAAAAGCAGTATGTGTTCCTACCCACTAAGCAGACTCTCTACCCCTCATAGTTTCCATTCTATAGATGAGGAAATTTAAGTGTCAAAGAAGTTAAATATGCAGTGCAATACAGTTTGTGTGTTGCACTGAAAATGTTCAAATTAGTAATTTCTAATCTTTCTACTCTCCAGCTCCCTCTCCTTCTCCCTCTCCCTCTTCCTCACCTTTCCCCTTTCCCCTTTCCCTCTCCCCCTCCACCTCTCTATTTCATTAAAAGAATGCACATAGTTTCTATATTCTTAAAAGGTATTTACAGGTATTTTCTAGTCTTTCTTTAATTTACCTTTTTGGGAAAGGAACATCTGTGATCATGCAAACACTAAAGCAAAGCACTGGGCTAGTATAGTCTGCCTTTGTCAGGGTCTATTAATTTTTTTCTTCAAGGACAAGGAATTAGCTGTGGCCATATGAGCAAAGATTACTTCATCTCTTAAAATTATCATTCATAAGTATAAAGGAGTGGTGCCCACTATGTGTCATCTCAAAGCATCAGTCAGTAGCAAAATCTGTTGGAGGGAAACCAGCACACACTTAAGGAAGCTTTGCTGTCTTGAAGATGAATGAGCCATTCAGTTTCCACACTATGAGGGCTTCCTGGTCAGAGGTCAGTTTGGCAGTCTCTTCCATGGCTATGTATTCCTGGTCACTAAAATATTGAGGTGGGGATGGTGGATGTGTTGCAGTTATAAGATGCATTTGGGAGCCAAGATCAGGGTTTCCTTTTGTCCAGCTGCTGAGGAAGTTCCAGGTATTTTCTCCAATCTAAGGAGTCAGGATATCAAGCCTGGCTTTCTTCTCTGCTCTTTCTCAAGTCTTTCCATAAGTTAATGTGGTTGTATTGCCTGTTTGTGCTGATCCTATTCTTTGAGATACAGTTCTTTATTCATTAATTAACTCTCTAGGGATTGAAAGATGGTACTATCTTTGTTATATAATTTCCTTATTTTTTTAAAAAAACTGGAATATTTTGTATGATGTTTCTTCCCTTCGGTTGTTTGGCTTATCTTGTGGTACAGTTCATATAGGGGAGATGGAAAATTTTCCTCATTTTTCATCTGCTTCTGCTTTTAAAATACGTTGTGAACTTATGAGAACCAATCAATGTAATTTCTAGGCTTTTACTGAATGTCTTAGTGGTTGCTCATCCTATGACATCGATAGCCTTTTAAGTGACATTTGATGCCTTCTAACATGAATCTAACAATGTTTGAAGTTTTTTTCAGAGCAAAATATTCCAGTATTATTTATTAGTCAAGTGTCTCCAGAAGAAGAGAAGAAAATGTGATTGTAATAGAAGTTTTATTAGATTGCCTTCCCATAAGTGTGGTGGTTTGAATATGCTTGGCCCATGGGAAATGACACTATTAGGAGTTGTGGCCTTATTGGAGGAAGTTGGTGAATTGTAGGCCTTGTTGAGGAGTGTGTCACTGTGGAGTTAGACTCTGGAGGTCTCCTTCTGTGCTCAGGCTCCACCCAATGCTAAAGAGAGATCCTCCCCCTGGATCCCTGCAGAATATATTCTCCTGCTGGCTGACTTCTAATCAAGATATAGATAGAACTCTTGACTCCTCCAGCACTGTGTCTGCATGCTGCCATGCTTCCTGCCATGGTGATAATGGACTGAACCTCTAAAACTGTAAGTCATCCCCAATTAAATGTTTTCCTTTATAAGAGTTGCCTTGGTCATGGTGTCTATTTACAGCAATGGAAACCCTAAGATAATAGGAGACGGTGGATTGTCCTACAGTGGCTGTCTGTGGATTGGAAAACCAGAGAAACCATTATCTTCTTAGCCAATGAACTGTTCAGAATAATAGGTATCAATGGTGCAGTCCTGGACAGGGGTTAGCCTGGGATACCCCAAAAAAGTTCAAGTTCATGTTCAAAGACTGGAGAACATGGGGATATGAGATCCACAGCAGCAGGAATAAACATTACCACTTTACAATAATCAAATGTATAGTAATATGAGCTGGCTATTTCTGCTTTTCATTTGACATGGGTCCCAGTCTTGTCTCTTAGATAGTGCTGCTTATATTCAGAGTGGGTCTTCTCTATTCAGTCCTCCAATCCACATGACAGTCATCTCAGGAAACACTCTCACAGACACACCTAGAAATGTGCTTTTCCAATTTCCTAGATGTCTTTAAAACAAATCAAATAGACAAACAATACCACTATCAGAAGGCTTATCTTGTACAGTCCTGCCCTAGCCTTTGTTAGGAACACTTGCTCTAGAACTAGTCATTCTGTGTTT
Source organism: Rhynchomys soricoides (assembly GCA_019843965.1). Lineage (NCBI taxonomy): Eukaryota > Metazoa > Chordata > Mammalia > Rodentia > Muridae > Rhynchomys > Rhynchomys soricoides. Next base: position 3,222,452 of record JADRCH010000060.1, read on the forward strand.
GAATTAAGGCCATAATAATTAAAACAAGAAATCCATTTCAGCATTCTGAGCCTCAAGTCTCTCCTCTTTATAAAGATAGCATTGATAGTTGCTACCTGCGAGCTCATCACAGTGAGTTTTTGAGTTTTTATATTTAAAGTGTGTGTGACTAGCCAACATGTATTTGTAGTGTTGACTTTCAAATTTGCTGATCTAGAAGTGATACTACAAGTATGAAGGACTCATGTGGACAAACAAACAAGGGATTGACACTCTTATAATCCATTGCTTTTTTAATTCATGGGTACAGAATATTCAATGGGAATGCAGACTATTCCATTTTGGCCATTACTTTATTAATATTGGGAAGGATTTAGCCTAGGCAGAGTGATAAGAATATTATGTATAGTAAGGTGGTCCAAAAGACCTAGAATTGTTCAGCTCCCAGGTCTAGGCCATGGAGTCAGTCATGTTAAATTCTCAACCTTTGAACAGGTCAGATAAATGACTGTAGGCAAGGGCTCAACACCTCACAGAAGTGCTTTCAGCTGCTGTGTTAGTCCTTTTGTACTTACCTTGAAGAAGGAAGCAAACTTTGAATCGCAGTGATAAACAGAAGAACGATAAATGCACAGACCAAGTTTGACTTGAATACTTCATCCCTCATTTGAGAATACTGTAATTTTAAAAAAGTAGAATCAATTGCTTTGTAGCAGAGATGAAGTTTTAGAGGAGATACGTTTCATCAGTTTGAGGTTAAGAAAAAATAGCAAGAAGAAACAATGCAATATTGTTTTGAAAAAGTTACCAGGATACAAATTATATAATCCAAAATCTTCACAGGGCAGGCTCTTCATCCCTCCAACCAATTTTCCTCTGAAAAGGAATTAATACATCCTTTCCCTAGTAAGGGGCCTGCAAGGGTTCATGAATTTAGCCAGCTCCTACCCCTTAAGATTCTATCACTTAACAGAGCAGAAGAATCCTCATCATGAATGCTGCAGATCAAACTCAGGTGGACTTCCTTCATTAGCAAACTGAAGTTATAGAAGGAGAGTGCTCTATTTCTTGTTAGGTGTGGGGACATGGGCAAATGTTTTATCAGTGAATCTTTCTACTTTCTTTTAGATAAGAACCCTGGAGAATAACTTTACAGAATGTTAGAGTTTAAAGAAGCCCACAAGATCTCCAGTGCTGTAGCATCTTGTCTCACTGAAGGCAAATCAAGGTGGATAGGCCAATATGCTGGACGCCTTTCTGCTGTCCATTCTAGGCAGCCATGGGAGTGGTGGTAACTTTATTCGATTACTCAGAGTGCTCATTAATTTTACAGTTGACCCAAAAGCTCCTCAAAGGTTGGAGATTTGTGCTTGCCTTACTCCTCCCTCATCTCCTGAACCCCTGTAGAGTCACTATGCAGTGTAATAATATTTTAGAAGAAGCTCAGAGGGTTTAACATAGGTGAAAGACATTAGAATATGGTTTATCCAAATCTCTCATCTTGACTTACTGACATAGAAGTCCAGTTAATTGCTGTAGACCACATAAAATGCAGATTGTCTTATTTTGGGATGAGGGAGGAGGCACAAAGCTAAGTCTGGCACTATAGCTTTGTAATCTTTGGTTTGAATTTCAGAGTCACTTCACCCAGATAGCTGATCAATGTCTCTTTCATAACCTGTAGGCTCTTTGCCCACAATAAATAATAAGATTTAAGTCAGGTCAATGAGATGACAAGATCAGTCCATTGGATTGATAGTTTGAAATAACAGTTACGGGATTTTGAAACTGATGTTGACTGTTGGCTGTGGTTTAGATTTTTGACTGGAATTTACTGCTCTGAGGCATGGGTAAGGTTTTGGGAATGACTAGTAGCTGGCTAGCAACCTGCAGGAGGTGCAGTGTTGCACAGAGAACCCACCCATTGCTTTTGCAGAGCAATGACTTTTTCATTCCCAAGCACCAAGGCTTCTGTTCAGTTGCTGACAATCTGCTTGGCATCTGGAGGGGATCCAGAAACCCTGAGGAATCACCATAAGCTACCCTCTTTCCTAATAAAACTTCAGAAAATCCATGTTATTAGTAATTACCAATAGTGCTACCTAGGACCAGGGAAAATCTGAGTGACCCAAACAGGCCAAAATAAATTAGTTACAAAAGATAATTCAAAGGAAGATAACTGGCTGAGTTTCCTAACTGGTTCACTGATAACCAGTTTAATTATCTAGATTCAATATTGAGATTCTACAAACATCATCCACAATCCTCAATGCATTTAACCCTTCATTTTCACCATTATTACCACCACCACCACCACCACCACCACCACCACCATCACCAGCAGCCCAGCCTCTTGAACTTATGATATGCCATCACCTTCTTAATTCTAGGACACTTTCTATAGCATCCCTCATATATACTCAAATGTCTGCTGATTGCCATTGGGTGGATACTTCTGTTTTGTCAGGAAAGCATGTTTTCTGTCTTTAAGCCTGTGTAGGGCATCCTACATCACAAACACTCTGCTTAAATGCTCTAGTGCCTAAGTTTGAGCTTTTTCTCTTGTGTAAGGTTCCTTCCCATTCACTGGCCTTATCTCACTGGGAGAGTAGCTCTCCTTATAGATACCAAAAAGTCCTGGTGACTCCTCTCCTGAATGTTTCTTACTGATGACATTTAAACAATTGGACATCCATCTTGGTCCCAACTACAGTTGCTGGAAGTTTTGTGCTTGTCAGTTTCTTCAAATAGCAACCTGGTAGAATCATGTAGGGAGACTTACTTTCTCTCTAGGCCCACCAGGGTTTCTCTATGAATAAAACCAATTTCTTTGAACCTCGCTTATCTTTTCTGCCAAATGGGACATGTGAGGCTTGCAATGCTAAACCATCCTATTATTTTCTGTTTGAGTTTCAGTCCCTTGCACAGCCACCAAAAGAACAATCTGTGCCATTGATGTCAATCGAACACGGAATGTGGGGTTTCAGAATGAAATGCACTGTGACTTTGAAATACAAGGAAAGAAGGCTTATGAAAAGAAAATTCCTAATTGGTTCAGAATGCTACAGTATTGAGACTGAACATTGATTCACTGAACTTCATTTTAACTTGTGAGGGTCTGAATACTTTTGTGTATGGCTATGTCAGGTTTGTTATATGCTTCTGTGTTCCAGAATTAGACATTCTTTGTCTCATCACTGTTCGGTCCTCATCTGACAACACTAGTATTTCTGTATTTCAGTTGTGATCATGGAGTGATCCAGAGCACAACTACTGCCTTTGAATCTCAGCTTCTAAACTTTCTGGCTATGGAATTTGGGGCATATCTACTAGGCTTTATATATCTCACTCTTGTTACATAGAAAATGAGTGTGATAGGAGCCACTTACAAGGGTTTATGCAAAATAAACTGAGTTCATATGTAGTAAGCATTCAAAGCAGTGTCTTTTGATGGTAATGTTCAAGGAAGATGTATTGCACTTTGTTCATGTCTGAAGATGTTTGTCCTGAAGTCTACTGAAATGGTATCTCTAGAATTAGTAACAGTCATGAGGGTCAATGAGTTCTAGATCCATCACAAGAAAAGTGAGAAATCCAAGTGTGGTTATAAGGTCACTTGGAAGAAAAGCCCATTCCAGAGTCTTCATCCACAGAGGGATGGTCAGTGAAGCTAGCTGCAGATGGGATGGGTAGTGCCTCTTGCCTTCTCTGTCTCTGTCCTTGAGATAGTCCTGAAAATCATTATTTAGTAAGGAGGAAGGAAAACATTCTACTCATCAGGATTTTTCATCTTCAATACAAAAATAAGAGTGCTGATGACACTTTTACATCCTTATGTGGTATGGATGGTGTGCTTCCAATAAAAGTAATGGGGAGCTAGCTCTCCAAAGTTGAGCCGTGCACTTTGTGACTAGTTATGAGGAATACGATAATCTCATAAATGAAGTGGTTATGTTTATTGTCTTTGTTTTACTGTTACCAACATTTCTCAGAATATTGCTCAGAAATAAGCACTTCCAGTTATAAAAGAAATGAATGTTTTTCTTTCAAAACTTCATTCTATTTTTGGATAAAACTAGTGTTAGAAAAGGGGATTTTTCTCACACATTTTTAATTATTCTAAATGAATACCTTGTTAAATTGAAGGAGATTCTCAATTGGGACAAACTATGAATTCTGTATATAAGAACTAGGTAACTTGACCACTACTACTGTTATGCTTGTGTATCATATTTCATGGTGATGGCCTAGAACATACTTATATTATTTACATTATTATACTTACAAATGGAATAACCACAACAAAACAATACATGAATCTTATTTGACATGAAATTTAGGCTTTGAAATATATTCTTTTTTTCTCATTTCTTGTCCAATAAAATCATTTCTAATAATAATTTTACAAGTGACCATTGCAGAATCTTGTACCACCTCACTTTTTCCAAGCAACTTGATGCTAGAGAGTGAAGGTGTTTATTTTCATGTTTTTGATGACTTGCAAAGAAACATGGTAACATGTATCTGAAATAAACCATGTCAGATGTAACAGGCAGATGTATAAGACACACTACTTTTCATCTATAAACTGTAAGTGGTAGCATCCTTGGTAGGGAATTGGACTGACCATTGCACAAGCTATTGTGAAACCAAGAGAATGGCATCTCTTCTATGTTCTTTGCTTAGAGGGCCCTGGTTGCAGACAATGATGCTTCACCATGAAGGGCTGGGTTAATGACTTTTGGGATGAAACCTTCTCAATTCTATCATTTTGTATCATATCACTGTAGGCAGAATTGGTATTTATCACTCTGAAAGCCCTGATTTTGTAGGAGTAGAGATGGCTAATTGGTCTAATAAAAACACACAAGTGAAATGGCCCTTAAAATTATTTGATTGCCTAGAGGCTGGTACAAATGGCAGTGTTTTGCAAGGCATGAAGAGTATGGGGAATCCTATAAAGCTGCATCTGAATAAGGGCTGGGTTTCTTCTCTGAGCCTCTTTGAAACTTGTCATTCGTGCATGAAGAAGGAGCCTTAACTACTTCTACTGTTTTAAGACTTACAAGGACAGGAGAAAGAAAAAGAAACCTAAGAGAAACCAGATGTTACAAGAGAACCATTCCTTCAAAATAACCTTTAAAATGAGATCATGAGGATGATGAGGGTGTGTGAGACTTAGAAAAATGTAAAAACAACATGTAAGATCATTTGACTCAAGCTCCAAGTTCCAATCTGCAAACAAGAAATGGAATGATGCAAACAATTCTGATCATCTCTAAGAAAGATGTATATGCTGCTTATTACTCATTTTAGAGGCCAACATCAGAACCCACCAGTGAGTTATTCATTTTTTAAGCCTTATTGATCAAATTCCTCTCTATTTCAGTCATGGTAACTTAAGAGTCTATAGTAAGAGGAAACATTTTGAAGTGTCTGATACAATTTTACTAAAACCTGTTAACCCTCCAAAAACTTTTAAAGTGCACAGACACTTGAGAGACAGTTTGAGCACATATAAAATATCAATTGTACTCAGACAAAGCATTATCTAAAGAGGTTCTTGGGTGGCAAATAGTAGCTATTATGTAGCAGGAAATAGTAACACTAAATGAATGTTTTGAAAGCATTCAGCTCAGACCTTGTTTCGTGTCATGAAAACTACAATAGTCTTTATTAAATAGAAAGGAGCAAGATCTAATAGCTGATTTATGTATAAAATGTGATGTTCCCCTCAATTTAACTTCACCTGCCTTGAGTATTTTTAAGAGCTACCTTTTCTTTTTTATGCTCTTTCAAATCATTCAGTTATGGAGGAAATTCTTGACTGTTAACCTTTTATCTGCCTTCCGAGTACAGAGCTCAGGATGGGGAGGTCAGTGGCTGGACCAAGATCACAAAGGAGAGTATAAATTCCATGAGACCAGAAGCTGTGTCTTTCTGTCTTTCTCAAGTGCTCAGAACAAGATGGATAGTGGAACACAGACAAGCAGAGCATGAACTGAACAGATCAAGTGCTCTGTGTTATGGCAGACTTGCTAGAAATAACAAGATGGGAGACTAGAAAGATAATTCTAGTGGGAACATAAAGAAACCCATGTGTGAAAGACATCAAAACATGTGAATGGCTTGTTCTCATAGGAAGAGACACAGCATTGAGTGCTACTCAAACAAAGGATGCCCTAAAATAAGGAGCCTGTCTTTACTATTCTTAAGACACATCCTAGAAGCCAAGGCAGCCAATGTGTCTACTCCAATGAGCTAGAGGCATCACTTAATGAGTGACAAGTCTGTGCCAGATTAAGTGAATAGAGTTTAGAATCCTGGTACTTTAGGATACAGGACATATTAAGAGAGCACCTTCTACTGTTTTGTTGTTGTTGTTGTTGTTGTTAAGTAGTTTCTTTACAAAATTCTGGAATTGTAATGTTTATTATGAAGGTTTATCATCTAGTTTTAGATTGGAATAAGAAAAATATTTCATTTATCCAAATATATATAGTGTATGATGTTAGTTACCAGCCCCCTGCCCAGCTCTATATACCAGGCTTCCTGGTCCAGTAGTTGGCCAAGAAGCTCTGAGGATTATCCTTTCTCTGCTTTCATCTCCCTGAAGGAGTGTGATGGAGTTAGAGATGCTTCAATAAGTGTCCAGATTTTATGTAGATTCTGGGATCCCAATCTCAGGTTCTCATTCTTGCACAGCTAGCGTCTTTACCCTGTGAGTCATCTTGCCAGCCCTTAATTTTCATACTAACCCCTATGGGCGTTTGATCATAAGCATGTCAGTGAGGTCAGGTCCTTTGTCTTGTTTCATAGGTTGTACTGACAAAAATTGAGCTCAAGTCATGTTTACTAGGTGATCAGTTCTATGATTTTTCTTCTTCCCTTTTAAAATGAAGACTAAATATTTTTGCGCAAAATAAGTATTTTTGCATGAGTCCAGAAAAGTCTATTGGAGTGACTAGAGACTAACAACCTGTCTTTCTGTCTCTGCTACTGTAGAATAACATGCAACTCTTTGTGCCTGATTTTATTTTCAAAGGGGAATTTGAATCAAGGTCTTTTTTCTCCTGATACCACTGTAAGCCTTACAGAAGCTGTCAGAGTCAACATTGGCTCAAGTTGACCTAGGGACCTTTTGATATGAGCTGGTCTCAGTCATGCCCACTCAGCCAAATGATAATGAAATATAGATGAAAGTTAAAAAAAAAAAAACAAACAAAAAACCAGAATCCTCCAAGAATATGTTTCAATGTCATATCCCCTTGCAAAATCAGCATCTTAAGGGCAATTGACCAGGAGGCACTTGGATTTCTCACAAGATCACATGGCAACTCTGCAGTCTGCAGAATGAAGAGAGTTTTACAGAAAGAGGCTTTCTTAAAGACAGAAGTTTCGGAATCACACATATGGCATCAGAGTTGGAAGAAGGAAGAAAATCTGATTTCTATTGAGATGATTTTATTTTAATGCATCACTCACTAAAACAACAACACCAGAAGTCAAAATGTCCAACCTACTACAGGATGTACAGTAACATAGTCTTGTTTTTACTCTCCATGAAGAACTGGCCCCATCCTGAGGCAGTGCCATGGCTATGGAACACTATACTTAGTTCTTCCAAGTACGTGTCCATGCTATTCAACTCTCCCAAGGCTCTAAAGGTTTTATGTGGTTTTCTCTGGCTGGGGACATCCCTGTAATTGGAATCATCTGCCATCTCCATCCTAAACTTCATTCAGAGTGAGTCTTGTCCCAGTGGTGGATGAGGACCAGAAGCTGAGACATACTACCTTCTTGTAAGAACTCTAGAAAAAGAAGGGAGCAAGATGGGTGATCCCAAAAAGGGTAAGTTCCTCACTGGATAGCAAAGCCTCACAGCTTCCAAAGCAAATGTGAGTGCATTAATAGAAGAGAGTTAAGACAAAGACAAAGACAAAGGGCATCACCCAAAGGCAAAGTCTGAAGACCAAAAAGAATACAGAAAGACCTTTAACACCAGTCACAATTAGTATAAAAAAAGCAATGAGGAGATGTTTTCTTTCTATAAAATTGATGATTTTGAGGAAGTATAGACATCCATATTCAGAGAAATTTCAGAGTATATATGAAATACTTTAAATGTACATCTTTTGATGTCTTTAGGATCTCATCCTAAGCAAAGACTAACCATGAAAATGTTTAACCATAAGGATATTTATGGAGACATAGTTGGAAACTTACAGTACTGAAAAACTGAAAATAAAAAAAAATGGTTTAAACACACAATGGAACATCATACAGCTATTAACATTATTGTCTTAACTAAAGAACCACATGAAAAAAGACTCAAGCACAGAGTGATTAAAACTGCTCCTGCCCATCATGCTCAGAATAGTCTGCTTTACAAAAACTTACAAATAAGCACATAGTCACACATTCCTTTAAGACCATGGTGGCTAGAGTCTAAAATGTTAATATGGTGAAAGATAAGAAAAATTTCATTTTCTTTATATCCTCATATGTTTAGTATAAAACATTGTTACTGACAACATGTCATGATTATTATTATTTCTGTGTGTGATATATGTAAGTACACGAGTGTGGGACATGTATGTGTCATGGCACATATGTGGAGGTCTGAGGACAACTTTTGGTGGTAGTCCTCATCCTCTGCCTTATTTAGACAGGATGTCATATTGCATGCCATGCTAGTAGGGTCACGCAATTCTGGAAGTCTTTCTGTTTCTGCCCTTTACTTCCTTGTAGCATGGAGCCATGTGTTTAGCTTTGCATGAATTCTGTGAACCTGAACTCAGATCCTTATCCGTGTAAGCAAGGGCATTATATACTGAGCCCTCTTTCCAGGACAAATGTATTCTTTTATGTGAGAAAACCCCAATATCATTAATAACACCTAACAATCATGCTTCATTTCTATATGTCTTTTCTGCTGTCTTAACTTTTCCTGGTCCTCAGGATCTCTAAGTCTTGATAAAGAAAAGCAAATTTTTCCGATGAAATATTGGACCTTTGGTAATTGAGCCCTCTTCAACCATCCAGGGCTCTGCCCAGAGAGTCCTCATGAATTTTCTGGCAAGTGAAAATGTTGAGAAGCACAGATTGTAACCTGGCCAAGAACAGGTCTTGTGTGCCATGGCTTTTCACAGGAAATACATCATGGGTGATTTACAAGAATGAAAACAGTGGTGTTGAAGGAGGCAAATGTGGATTGTGCTTGGAAAATCAAAATCTTCAAAACACACTGAGTTGGTGAAGCTGCTGCAGAAGGTGAAGACCTGACAAGCTACTGATTCCACAGGTGAGGAAACCAAGGAACTGAGAAGGTAAGTGTAGTACAGTGTTCTGGAGCCTAGTCTAAAGCATTGATGGAGAGCGAAGCAGGAGAGGAGTTCCCCACAGTGAATTCCCAAATAGGGATCAAGGAAAATTTAGTTTTCCCTCCTGAAAATCTACTGAACAAGGTCAGATCAAAGCCCAGTCATGTTTTTTAGTTTATCATTTGTAAACTACGTACTGAGATAAGTAGTGGGAAGTACAGCCATCTTCCTTGATCTTTGTACCCACGGTCTTTTTTCATTTTCTTGTTTTGTGTGTTTATGTGTTTCTATGGTGTGTATGTGCTCATATGTCTGTGTGTATATCAAAGGGCAATATTGAGTGTAGGGCCTCACATTTCTCTCTGTTTGAGATAGTGTGTCTATTCTTTTTGCCACTCCATACACCAGGCTGTTGGCTTTAAAGTATCTGTGGATGCTCTTGTCTACACCTCCCACCTTGCCTATGAGCACTGGAATTAGGGATGCCTGTTAACGTGCTTGGCTTTCTGTAGATTCTGGGGATTTCACTTCAAGTCCCCACACTTGTGTGGCAAGTGCTTTGCTCACTGAGCCATTTCTCTAGCTCTTTGCCATTTTCTTATTCATACAACATGTGCTCGTGCAACACTACGAAGTATATAAAACCCTGGTTGCACATGATACTGTTGATAGACATATCAGTTCTTATAAGTTATAACCAAGCAATGTCTGAATGGCATGTCTATACATTCCAATGGAGCTTTGTGCTCTGTGATTAATTCATAAAGGCAGGGAACTAATTCTCATTCCTGCTTATTTCTGTTGCCTAAGCAGAGCGGAACCTTTCCTTTCATACAAAATTGCAAGGGTACAATCAATGTTTCCATTTCTGTTTTCCTTTCGGGGAGCATGCTTTTATGATCAAAAGAGGTTTTGCAATTATAAATACTCTAGATACTTAGGAATGCTAAAATATGCACACTTTTACTTAAAATGTGAATTTTTTGGTAGCATGAGCATTTAGACACCTCTGAAATCAGGGAGCCTTTTGCTGTCTCAGGAATCTTAATACCTGGAGATTTTTCTAGGGAGGTGTGTGATTGTTTCTTCTAGCCACCAGGTGGCAATATCAACCAGGGCCACTTTAAATTCTGCTTGAGGTTTTTCATCCAGACTGAATTTGGGGGCAAACTTGTATAGATTCATTCGAAGTTTAGATCTTGAGGCATTCTTTCTATTTATCTCCTCACTGACAGGATTAGGAATGTGGGCTCCTCAGTGCACTATGCATTGGATGGATTCTATTTCCTGGTCATCATTACCCTGAGTGTGCTAGCCCAGCTGTGTGTGTATAGTATGTGTGCATGTGCATGTGTGTATTGTGCATGCTTCTCATAAATCCCTAATATCGTGTAATTTTTATATCTGAATGATACATAGAAAACAGAGTATCACTGGATTGATGACTGATTTCCTAGGGTCAATAAAATATGGGTCTTGCCTTTGTAATTCTATGACCTCTTGAAGGGTCAGTGTTCCCTTTGTTCGTGTGAGAGCAAAGTTTTCTCTAAGGATGCAATAAGACCATATATCACACCAGTGCTATGCTCCTATTCTAGCATCCCATGCCTACAGAATCTTGCTTTTATTTTGCTAAGGCTTTAGGACATTTTCCTACTTAAACCCTTGTTTTTTGCCTCTTTCATCCAAAGTTTACAAAGGATGAGGATGGACAGGGTTTTCTTCTTCATAAAAGCACCAGTAGAAGCAAGCCCCAGGAATTTGAGCAGAGGCCATGATATGAACAAGAACATTGACTGGCCTTTATATCTTAGTAACTCTCAACCTCAGTCCCTCCGGGCTTCTTAACTGTTTCTCTCTGTCCCTTTTGATTAAGTACACGCTGAATCTCATAATAGCATCTGCTTTATTCTGTTGTTTTAGTCATTTTATATTTTCTGCTGTAGATATGTAATTGAAGCCACTTACATATCTTGGCTCACTCTCCAAAGAGGATATGAGAGTGAGAGACACTGAGGAATGTTTCTGGAACCTAAGGGAGGGTACTAAATGTCTCCTGAAGCATGCTACACTGCCTTTAACACCTAGAACCACAAAGCACATGTTAGATGACACATGGCTGGATCATTCATGGGCAAATTCCTTGTGTACCAGAGTACTACCCTCTGACTGTTCTGGAAGAGCACCCCTGCAAACCCCCCAACCCCCCTGCTTAGGCAACTCAGACTCAAGCATGCTTTGCCTGACATAGACCCATTTTCATTCTAGTACCAGGGAACTGCAAGTAAGATGTAGACACTGTTAGTTAAAACATACTAGGTAATGCAGTCTGCAGGAGTTAGGGCAATAGTGAGGCAAGTGCACTTTCAGCAAGAAGAAGCAAAGGGTTTTGTTCACTTCTGGGCTGAACTGTAATGTCTATACAGGCTAATTGAGAAGATTCTCTGAAAAGCCCTTCTGCTCATTGTCCTAGGTCCTTTTGTAGAGTATCCAGGAGACAAAATGATTTTAATTTTGTCCTGTAGCCCTTAATTATATTATGAATAAGAAAATCACACCTGCTATTTTAGGAGGATGTTGAGTGAGGAAAATGTTTCTTTTCTGTTTGTTTAGTGCATAGACACAATGGAATCTGAATTGGGAATTGAAGGCAGAAGGTATTCATGTTAGAGTTTGCTGTCTGTAGGTAGTGATCAGAGAAACTCATTGGGAACTGGGCAGGTGTACCAGTTGTAATAGGGCATGTGTGCACACAGTTGTCATTTCTCCTAACTGGGGAATGCACAATCTCCCAGGCAGCTGAGTAAACTCATAAATGAATTCTTGGCTGGAGCTTCATGAAGTAGTGGATCAGACTCCTGAAATTTGCTTGCAAATGCCCTGCTGTGCTTGCTGGAGGCTCCTGCAGATGCCAAACACACCCTATGTTCAGCTAAGGAAGAGCTGTTTGCTTTTAGCAGTGAAAGGGGGCAGTTCCCTTAAGTAATAAAAATGTATACCTATCTTTGCTTTTCCCAAGTAGAGGGCTGGGATACAAGGAAATAGAAAATGTCACATTTGAATGATTTAGCTAAGCAAGGCATTGTCTTGAAGACTCTCATAATAACTTATGTGATGGTTTATGATTGTCAAGTTGACAGGGTCCAGAATCATCTAGTAAAGGAACTTCTAAGTATGCCTGTGAGGGACTATCTACAAATGTTATCCTTTGGACACACATGGGTTTTTATTGATTAAATTACTTGAGTAGGAATAGTCACCCTAACTGTAGGTAGCAGCATTCCATGATCTGGCTTCCTGAAGCAAACACAAAGGTGAAAAGGAGCTGAGCCCCAGCATTTATTCCTCCTTTCTTCCTGAAGGCAATGTGATCAGCTGCTTCAAGGAGGGAGCAACAGTGTCTACTGGCCTTACCTCCCGATGCTCCCGGGGACTGGATCACCAACCAAAGAATACACATGGAGGGACCCATGGTGCTGGCCACATATGTGGCAGAGGAGGGTCTTGTTAGCCAAGGAGGGAAGACAAGAGTGGGTGGGTAGGTGGGGGAATACTCCCATAGAGATAGATTTTTTTAAAAAATCATAATAACAAAAAGTAGCCAGACAACTCGTGATTGAGACATGAATAGCAACCCTCTTTTACAGAAGGGAGTGCAGGCTCAGAGAAGTCATTTTTCTTGTCAGAGGTCACACAGAAAGGACGTAGTAAGGGAAGAGTTAAGCTTGACTCAGAATCTATAGCTTACTATCAGATTTAGATAAAGGATAGAGTCTGATCCAGCAGACAACTGAAAATAAGCAATACAGGGCTCACTGCTTACATTTCCATCAGGTTTGGAGAATCCATGTATGTTAAACTATCAGGGTTCCAATGGAAGTGAATGCAGAGGCTTAGCAACACTACTTGGCTTTATAGTCTCAAAGTGGAAGAAACCCTTTTGATGCTTATTGAGTCAAGGCCTCTTTGCTCCTTTAGACATCTTCCCCTTAAAGTGCAGAGATGAGACTTTCTTTATCTAATGAGCATCTTCCTTCACGGTCTTCAGTTTACTCATTATTCAAAGATAATAAGAGAAAAACCAATCAAACCAAACCAAACGAAGAACAGAGAAAGCAAGATCACAGTCCTTGTGCTCTCTAATCCCACAAACATTGACAATAATTTACTTCAGAAAAGAAGCCACTGTGGAGACTCAGTTCTACCTTGTGCTCCAGGCTGGAGTCTTTAAACATCAGTGAGAATGGCTTGATATGCTCTCTTCTCAACTTATCGCCACTCCTCAAGTCGATGGTATGCTCTATTCTCTTGTTAATTTCCTCAGGCCCAGACTGGACATGCAAAGCTTGTGCGAGATGGTTTGGAAGCAGATTTATTGAATTTCTTGTTAGGGCAGCCAGAGTCTAGAGGGAAAGCACATGCAAATAAAATAAACCTGCTAGTTCCCTTACGATCCAAAAGAAATGCAATGTTGTTTTTAGATCATGTTGCATTGCATACAGTCACAGCATTCCCTGCACTCGTATTCAGTGGAGCCTACCACATGTGATTAGTTAGCATTTGGTTCAGAGAAACACAACCTGGCAAAATGTCACACAGAGAGGAGTAATCTCTTCCCTCTGTATGGCTGAATTTCTTTGGCTGAGGCATTTAGGGAGCTGTTGCCTGAGAAATGTGAGTCACCACTGTTTCTCTAACCAGGCCCCTTCCAGGTATGAGAGAAAGAGGACCAAAGAAATAACAGAAAGTCTGTGTATCCAAAAAACTCAGCAAAAAACAATCTCTTCCCACTGAGCAGATTCCACATTTTGAAGAGGTCGTTCACCTAGTGGTGATGAGAAGACTCAGAGTGCTTCCTGATTGGCATTTTCCTTTTAAGCATCCTTCAAACACAGACAATCATGTGCCAGGCTCTGCTTCTCAAACTTGACAAATATTAATACAGTTTTTTTTTTTTTTACACATAGAATATTTTCTTCTAACACAAACCATTATATATCTATATTTCCATATAGATATATGTATAATATTCTTTAGGCAAAAAATGCGAGCAATTCCAGCATCTCACTGTTTCCCAGGATTACACAGCATGAGGTGGAGGAAGTCGTACCGCCATGGCTGGTAATTGGACATGGGGACGTGGATGCAGAGATTGCATTGGCTCATGAGGACATGTCAGAGATCTTGTCTCCTGGTGACTCAACCGCCACTGATAAAAATCAACTGGCTGGCTCTAGCCAAATGCAATACTCACTCACAGCTCCAATTTAAGATGGCTTATTAAAGAAAACTAAAAATTAAATCAAACAAAGTGTAAGTTGGCTTAAAGGGATAGAAGAGCAGAGGAGTCCCATTCACCATCAAGAATTTCCTTGAGTGGAGAAAGAGGCTGTGGTGTATCTATGAGGAAGTACAAACCCACAGCCTCTGTTTAGCTCATCCGGCCTCTTAATTTATCTATGCTTGGAACATAGCCTAGACTGGCATCAGATTATAGATCATCTCAGGAAAGCACATGAAGGGTGATGGAGAATTTTAAGATCCTCTGGCCCCTATCTTTCACGCATCAATCACCTTAGAGAGACTTGATCAAGAGCTATAACTTTCTCAAATCTGAGGCGAACCCACTGACTTTAGGATCTGAACTGGAGTCACAGGCTCTGACTTCTCTGAAGTCATATAGTCCTTTGAAGAAAACAGATACCAATATTGCAGAAAATTGGCCATTAGGGTCCAGAGGGCTCAATTTCCTGATAATCAATGTGTTATTCAGCCAAGGAAGCTGAAATGGTTATCCCTCACTGGATCTCCTATTTGGTTTCATAGGCAGCAATTCTTCCCATGTAGTTTGGATATAACTTATTTTTCTGCCTTGGAGAAGAAGTGGGAGGGCTACTCAGGTTGCCTCTGTCTGGACATTCATTATGACTGAGGGATACCAGAATGCTCCTCAGAAGTTCTTACAGCTAGAGTCCATCAGTTATAGTATATACATGCATTTGTAGTGACATGTCTCCATTGCTGTAGATAATTTTAATTTTCTTATAGATAGTCTTCTTTTGATTAAGTCAAACATATCTACTCTACTAACCCACCATGTCTGAAGTTCTAAAACTCCAGGATTCACAGGGCAGGCAAGTTTCAAAACATGTTTTGGGGACAGATTTGTTACAGTAGCAATGCTGACCACATGTACAGCTTTAGGGCACATGTACTCAATGGAAGATTAACATTAAATCAACTCAAAAAGGCAGGCACCATTATTTCACAAAATGACAGTCTTGGAATAAAGGATAAACCTTAGATCACATTGAATTAATTAATTAACTAACTGTTAACTGCTTTCTGGTGAGGCTAAGGATCAAACCCCACACTTTGCACATACCAGATAAATGCTCTGTTAATGAACACAAGTGATTAGGTAAGTTTTATACCTTGCCTTTATTTCTTCTCAAGCTGATATGGGCTCATGGAAAATGTCATCAGGGTGTTGGAGAGATGGTTCAGCCATTAAAGGCTAGGCTCACAACCAAAAAATGTCATCAGGAACTGATGGTAATCTCTAAGAGGCCTTGGAAACTCACAGTGAATTTTATTGGTTGCTAATCAGAGGAGTCTATATAATTGACTACTTTTATAAGGAAGAGGCCAATGAAATCTTGCCTGCTCAGAGCCCCACTACATGGTCCCTGGTATCAATGTGCTTGTCCCAAATGACAGTAAAATTGTTCTCATCCCTCTTTTCAGTTATCAGTACTATAGAGACGTAGGTACTAGCTGGAAAGGAGACACTTCCATCTTTCATCCCCGTGTTGTGGTGGAGACACACATCTATATTTAGGTTACATATGATAAAGAGAAGAACCAAATCATCTCAAGAGGTCAAGCAAATTGAAATAAATAACAGACAAGGCAATCAATCACCCTACCTTTGTATAACTCGGCTCCATGACTTTTGGGGTGACTACAGTTTTCGATGATCTTTGATACCCTATACCACAGAAGACTGGAATTGTGTCCTATGTTCACCTTAGTGGGTGATGCTGCCTCTACCAGCCATCTAGATATGTGTGTCTTTACAGTGATTCGTTTGTAAGGAGTAATTGGGAATGTGTGACATGAGTCATATGTCTACACAGAGTCACACCAGAATGAGCTATTTTTAATAGCACAACATTTTTGTTTTTTATAAGTCACTTAACTATAAAAGCTAGATTAAGATGAGGTCAAAACAGAGCTGGAGTTTCCAAATGATTGCAGTTTTAAATTGACCTCCAAATTGTGAATACAGAATAAGAAACGCAAGTGTAGGAAATATTATCAGCACATTTGATTATGATATACACATACCTAATTGAACATGTATTCAAATACACTTTTAATATACATGTGATATATTATTTAACATTCAATAATACTATGTATTCTTATTTTTAGATGGTGTTTCTAGACATTTGGGAACTCAGGACAAAGTAGTAATATATTTCACACTAATCAAATGTTGTCATGCTGTTATAAATAGATGATGCTATAAATAAATGATTGTGTTCACCTTATCTTGTGCTTTAGATATCAGTGAGGTCAGAACTTCAGTATAAATGTTGGTTATTGTTTGGGTTGAACTCTTAGGTCAGACTCTTATTGCAAAACAGATGCTGTCATTCCTAGAATTATCCCTCTTTTTGGGCGTTTCTGAAATTACTCTCTTCCCCACAGTCCTTAGGACATCAAAGTCCAGATGTGAATTACAGACATTCCATAACCATAATTTTTAAGACAGGGCCTAGCCTGAGAGCATGGGAGTTGTGGAAGTTAGCATCATACAGTTGGGGGAGCCCTTTCTTAGCTGTATTTGGGTGGGGATGGGAAGGTCATCATTTGGTTTATGCCATGAAATTTTTTTGTGAGAATCACATTCTTTTCCTTTGAACCCACTTTAGCTCTGATTTCCTTTAGGCCCTGTCACTTCCTATTTGGCCATAACATTATTTGATACTAAATTTAAGGCCCATAGTACCCCTGTGAGACCTCTCCATTTTTTTCATTGTAGAAAAGGGAATAGGAACGGATGTAAGAGCTAGAAGATGGGTGAAGAGCTGTGAAATGTCACAGGCACTGTAACTCAAATTCACAGCAGCTGGGGATACCTCTATAGGGTGCATAAACAATCAGCTTTAGATTGAAGAGGAGATAAGGGATCCCCAATCCCCTCAGTTTTGTACTGATTCAGGAAAGGAGTCATTGGCCTCAGAATACCCATTGGTACCCACAACAGAGTCCAATGCACAGTTACGATCCTATAGTTATACAGATAACACAGGTTAAACTAAACAGGTCACACAACAATAGCAAAAGTTATAGATCTGGGTCAGAGGCTGGTAGGGAGGAGGGGAATTGATGGAAACATAAAAGAGATCCAAAGTGAAGGGAGTAGGTTAAGCACACGCTTCCTTCTCAGCACTGCTGCAGATTCTGCCAGTCAGCTTACACAGTCTCCTGCCTAAATCCTCCCAATTCAGTCTTTCCTAACATGTTTCAAGAAGTACAAACATGACACAGGTCTGTATGATACTGCAGTTCTCTGGGCCAGTCAGGCAGGAAGCGTGAATTTACTATTTGCTTCCTGTTGCCATTTTTACTAGTTACACTTGAGACAGGAGACTTGATCTTTTTTACTGACAGTTACCTGTGACAGTGCCTGACATTTTATAGTTGTTCAGCACATGCTTGCTGAGCATACACATTCTTATATCCACTTACTGAGATCTCACAATAGATACGACCAAGATAAAGTCACAGATGAGATCTACAGACACAAGACTTTTAGCCTCTGCACTGTCCAAAAGTTTTGACCCCAAGCTTCTTGTTGACTTTTTTCTGTGTGTTTCATGGGATGCTAATTTGGAAACCGTGGTCAGAGTTCCTTACTTCCTTTTATCCCCATCTTCTACTTGACTGGACCAGTTTCTGAATAAGACTTATTTGTCTTCACCCACATGACCCCTTCCAGAAGGCTGAATTACCTTCTTCAGGAGAATGGCCTCCATTTGATTTTATTTCCCCAGGTGCTCCCTGGGTACCCTAGTTTTCACACATGAGGTTTTCTAGTCTGGTCATGCCATATGTAAACTCTTTGATGGATCTCAGACTCCACCCTAATGGACTATGACCTGTACTGGAGTTTAGACACATGACAAAACCCGATCTTGTCAACAGTTCCTCTGTCCATTTTTGTCTCACGCACCAGAGTACACAGATCCTGGGCACATGCCTATCTCCTCCTTTCAAAATGAAATCAGACATAGTCTCCTCTAGGGAGTCTATTTTGAGCCTACATTGTCCTTAGCAGCTTAATTAATTTCTTGACCATGTGTGTGCTTAGTCATTAAACTCTGATCTCCTTGAAATCGGACACAGGGCCTCATCTAGGACAATGTTTCCAGCACCTGATGTGTTTGCTCTTTTATTTTTTTTAAAAAATAAACACACATTTAAGGAACAACTGATTGGGTGGATGTAATGTTGCTAGTCTTATTATCAAATGTCCTGATATTATTTCCCGTTTCCCCCTACACAGTTCTATATTTAAAAAGATCCTCTATTCCAGATCTAGGCAAAGAAGACAGTATTTTATGAACTTTATTTCTAGTTTTTCATCATCAGATTAACATGAAATGGAAGACACAGCCACGACAGGTAACATTCCAGTCAAGAACAAGAACCTTTAAAGGTATCCTCATGGTGCATCTCAGCATGAAGTTTCCTTTGCATTTGGGGAATACAGAGAGTGCTCTCCCCACTACACCTCCCAGTGCTACTCTAGAGCATCAGAGAGCTGATATCAGAAACTGATAACTTTGAGTCTTCTCTGGAACTTTTCCTTTTTAGACTAATTTTTTTCCCTGAAAACTTTCTTTTCTTGATTAATTTCAGCTTGAGGGTTTCCCTTGAGCTGGTCTGCTAAAAAGGCTAAAGAGAAAGGGCTCTATAATTTTTAGCTCCCATAGGAGGGGACTGTGGTAGCTTTGGTATCCAGCTACAAGAAGTTGTGACTTAGGGACTGCTCACTGCTGGTTTAGAAGGATTTTCAGAAGATGACAGGTTCAACAAACCTAGGGTTTCCCACTTACACTGAGCAGGCTGGTCATTTCTCATAGATCGCTTATTTACAGTTTCAAACTTGAGTCTTCACTAAGAAGTAGGAGGATCACAGTCTCTTTTTACTGACTTTTGGACCATCCTCCCATCATCTCTGGGATAGCTTGTATCTGGCCTTAAGCATCCTTCACTCTACTTGTCTGCTACCCACAGGGCTTGGACTGTGGGAAAGATATCACCTTTCAAAGTCTAATGTAGCATCCTTGGTGGACATAAGAATAATACTTGGACTGGATGGGAATGCCCCATGTACATACAGTAATGCAATTTATTTCCTATACTGTTTGTTAAAATACAAATCCAAGCATCATAAGAGGAGGCTTTTCTTTTATAAAAATTCATTTTGTTGTTTTGATAAGTTATAATCACATATAATATATCATAAAGCACACAGTGGTGTTATATACATATGGGGGTGAGTGAAACATGCTAATTGAATATTTGACATCTTAAGTAATTATCTTCTTTTCTTTTTAAGAAAGCCGTTTCTTAGGATAGCTCCAACACTCTGGATTTGAGAGTTCATGGAGACTGTTGTCATGCTTAGAAAAGATAGAATTATGTTTTCCCCAAATCTAGAGATGAGGAACATAGATTTTTCTTTAATATAAGTTGAAATTTCTTTTTCTTTCAGAAGGCACAGAGTGGCCTTTAGATAAACATCAATTGGGTGACATTTCTGAAAATATCCACATAACACTTTCAAAACCTAAATGTAGCATTTCTTCCCTCTTACAGTAACAATATCTGGACCAGTCCCTATAAGCAAGGTTCAATAGTCAATGGCACAATTTTCCATGTTTTCAGGGAGAGAAAATGAAGTATCCCATTCAAAGAACCTGCTTTATGTGCTTTTCAGATGAGAATCTAGTTTACTTTTTCATATTACTTATGGCAATAAATCTGCTTTCCACATAAAACTAAAGGGAAACTAATGAAGTCTTGCTGTGGAAGTCTTCAGCATCTGTCCCCAGAAGAGCTTTGAAGTAATTTATAACAGTCTTACAGCTTGCACTTCAGGAAATAGAAAAACAAAGGTCAAAATGTCCCCTCTGTCTTCTGAATTAACAGTCTAGACATTTCTAAGAAGTCTATCAGAGGATCCCAATATCATTTGTGCCTTGTTTTCCAAAGTCTAGACATATGCAAATAATGTCAGTTCAGGGCCCAGTCAATAGGGGCCACTGTTAAATCCCACCCACCCCAGGAGAGGACTCAGTTTCCAAATATTGTCTGCATGGCAAATGTGATAAAACCCCAAAGTTCTGTGAAAACCTTTTTTACCTTGTGTCCGGAAATTTCAAGCTCTCTGAGATGAAGAAATAACACACAAGCAGCAAGGCACTCAGTACTGGCTGATCATGCAGGAGACATTTGCTAATTTGGTACTAATTTGAGTCTTCTGAGCAGGTGCCATTATTAAAATAGTTTTTGTATCTGGGAACTTAATCTCAGGAATATTTAAACACAGAGCCCCTCTCTTTTTTTGTGTGCTCCATGTGGTGCTCAGCGCCTCAGCCATGCTATTTGACTCATACTACTGGCTCATAGTTTGGGGAACAGAGATACTGATCTTTATTTTCTTGGGATGGGATGTACATAGGTGGTCAGATGAGACTGAGCCTTCATATATGGCCACAATTCCAGATGACTTGATAGAAGTCTTAGAACAGCATACTGTGAACCTAAAAGAGCAAACCTCTAGCATCAGAGACTTCATCCTCAATTCCTGGTTCAATTACTCCAGTAATCATAATTATGAACAAATGTTTTCTTGCACTGACACTCTCCTGTCTGGGAAGCTTGTTTAGAGTCAAGATTGAGTCACTCAGATGGGGAAACATGGTGCTTGAGTCTTTATAACCTGGGCCATGTTTAATGAAACAGGGCAGTTGTGAATCTTTCGCTGGTTGCTGGAAACAATGTGGGACATTTGTTTACACATGGCAAATTTGAAGGCACGGAATGGAAATGTCAGTCTTAAAACAGTGTGTTCATGGTAATACACTCAAGTGATACAAACCCCAATCCTGACTTTTTGTCATGCTAGGTAGAATAAATGCAAAAAGGGGTAAGACCTAGGAAGGGGAAGGGACCCTTGAGTCACTTGTGAGTGGGAGAGTGAGAAATTGACACATAATGGTTTGTTTATGGGGACACAGGAAGGTGTGAACCCAAGTAACCCCAGGATTGAAATCATTGAGCCAATATGTCAGGCTGTGTGGCTGGAGTGGTGACAACTATCCCATGGACAAAATGATCTTGAGTCCACAGCCTAGAAAGTTTCAACTCAGGAAGTCAATGAAGAACATATACAAGGACCCAAATTACTCAGCCCTCTGCCCAATATAGAAGGTACCATTTCTCAGAAATGTCAATGCTATGAGAAAATGGTATTTATGTTGATGTGCCTGTGTGTACATGTTATTACATGTGTGTGTTTTCATAATAGAAATTTGAGGAAAGTTTAAAGGCTATCTAAACTTTAATCCCCTTCAAGGATAGAACTATCTTTTGAGTTACTCATAAATGACTCATTACTGGTATTAAAATGATTTTTTCAGATACATTTATATAACATACTAACCAAGCATAGATGCCTATACTTTTATTCCTTATCGTTACTTGTGTGTGTGAAAGCATGCATACCCATGCATATGTGTATGAAAGAGAGAGAGAAAGAGAAAGAGAGAAAGAGAGAGAGAGAGAGAGAGAGAGAGAGAGAGAGAGAGAGAGGAAGAGAGAAAAAGAGGAGGTAGGGTATGGGATGCCCATGAAGGCTTGATCCCCTGGAGCTAGAGTTTGAAGCCCAGCAAAATGAAGACAAAAAAGAAACCATCTTCTAGGGTGAAAGTGTTGGGACTTTGGCTGTGTGTCCTTTCTCTCACTGCAGCCTTCTTGGTGCACACTTCCAATCAGAATTGTCCTTTCAATCTAGCTTCTCTGGGTTGCTATCCTCAGTGTTTGTTCATGAGCTGATCTCTTAAAGAGTGTTCTTGTATCTATATATGGACTCGTTGGAAGCTACCACACACAAAATATGTGAGATTTCACTGAACTTCAGAATCTAAAGAGATTCTTTAAGGTATTTGAAGTGATCACACAATAACAGAGTAAAAAGAGACTGTGTTGAATCTAATGCTTCACTACCTGGAACTCACAGGAGGAGCTTGGGGATCCTTGAGAAGGGGGTGAGAGGCTTTCAAAAAGCTGAGCACTTTCTCAAGATAAGCTACTGAAGTTCTGTATTGATGCTAAGTCAACTCAAAATAATCATGTGTATAAATAGCTACCATGTGACCTAAATTTGGAAACAATTGGACATAGCTTAATGAAAAAATTTAAGCATGGATGCCAACAAAAATACCCAGTATCTTTGCTTGACTGGTATTACTCCAGGGCATTGATACTTCTTCAATGTTGCAGAGCAGTGATATTGGTAAGAGATAGCAATTGGGATTCATCAATGAATAACTGGAAAAAAAGGTTGTTAGCAATCATCAAAACTTTGTTAGGAAAGAAAAAATCCTTCATAGATATAAATTTTATTGTGTCAAAATAAAGGAAGCTGTCCCTTGTGACCTAAATTTGAGAATAGATGAATATAGCTTAATAAATTTTATGATGGACATAATTACTCTAGGCATTAGAAAATGCTGGGTAGGTGCTGGGATCAATATAAATAAATCCCACTTTTCCTTCCCAAATTAGGAAATTCAGTTCATGAAAAATTCAGGTAGTTGTTGTTGTTTTTCAGACCTGTTTTCATACATTTAAAGTTTTGCACTCAGTCCAAGCGTGGAGGTACAGGCCTGCAAACCTATCTCCTTAGAGACTGAAGCAAGAAGAGCACAATTTCAAGGCAAGTATGGGCTACAGAGTGGATTTAAGGCCAACTGGACAAAGTTAGTGTGACCCTGTCTCAAAATTAAAAAAGGACTGGGAGCTGATGATATATAACTCAGTGGTTGAGTTTTTGCCTAACATGTTGCAGGCTCTGGTTTCCATTACCACTATTGCACAAAAAAACATACAAAAACAAGCAAAAAAACAAACAAACTCCACCTATGACCACTTGATTTCTGTTTGTCAGACCACAGTTTGTGAATTGCAAATACTAGATCAATCCATGGTGATAGAAGAGTCCAGTTGATTTTCTTGTTAAAATGTTCCCTTCAGTATTGTCTGTAAAGTAACCACAGGCTGCATGGTGCCCATTTGCCAACTTAAACAAAGGTCTAATGTAATTCTGTAGATGCTACATTAATCAATATATCTAACTGTATCTCTTCCACTTGCATCTACCTAAGAGCTTCAGGAAAGGGAAGGGTAATTAGTCAAAGTTAATGGATCCACTTGTCTGTTTAATCTACTAAGTAATCCATGAAAGGCTTCAAATCAGTTTGCCTTTCTGAACAGAGTAAAAAACCAGATCCTCTAATGACTCCTTGGCTGAACTCAGCAGCTGTCTTCAGAGTCAAGCTCAAGGGAATCTGGGGTTATAATAGCAGGAAAAGCTATGTTACTGATAGATTAACTCCAGGGAATTTCTCGAAGTCTTCCATATTCTCTCAGCATCATCTCAGTAGATATCCCATCCAGGGAACTTCAAAACCCAATCTGATAGTAACATCATTAAAAAACAAATTACCCATGGAGAAAAATTTACTTCTAATTTTCTGCATAATGAGATGGAAGAGGAACAGAAACAGCAGAGCCTGAGAAACCATATCTTTCAATACCAGTGTCTAACATTTTGGGTATTTTCAGCAGAAACAATTTGAGGTTAATTTCTACACAGGAAAAGAGAATCCCATGCTTTGGTTTGGGACAGTGACAAGCTAGGCTGAGAGAGTGGATTAACTTTTTCCTTCCTTGCCATCATGCTTTCTCATTCCTGGCTTACCTCTTCCTGTAGATCTCAGCTTAAGCATCACTTTCTTGGTAAGGTCTTCCCAGATTTCCTCAGATCAGTTTTCCCTTCTTTATTATGCTGTCCTATAATCATAGCATTGTTCACACTGAGTCTGGTGCTGCATTAGTATCTACCCTTAACCAAAAACTCCAGAGCATTCGGTGGCCTTCTCCATTTCTCTGTGTCCACACTCGCCCCTCACCTAGCCAAGTACAGTCACTCAACAAGTAGTTGATGAACAAATAAGTGAGAGACACTTCCTCTTCTTGAACGTGACAACTAAAGTGAGTTCGAACTTCACATGTTCTTGTCTTATGAGTATATGTATGCATGTAAAAGGACCTGGTGTTTAGTTTATAGCATAATACAAAGGATAAAAATCAAGGAAAGGAACCAAATCTGAGAGATGTTACTTGATGAGAACAGAAAAAATTTTTAAAGAAGAATATTGAAATGAGGCAAAGTGCAACGGTACTTGAGATAATCATTGGAAATTTATCTCCATGGACTCAAAATGTACACAGAATGCTACAACAGTGATGTTTCATTCTCTGGTTATGAAAGATTTTACTTCAAATGCTTTTACATTGTTTTAAGATTACAGTTTAAACACAATACTTTTTTCATCCTGTGGTGATTATGAACTAATAAGTCATATATTTCTTACATTTGGAAGGAAGTATTCTGAAGTAGCCATAACTCATACAACACAGCGCAGGCCCCAGCATGTGTCTGTGGTGGTCAGATCTGAGAGGAACTGTTGGCTTAGGCATTTTAATTCTGTCACTGTACATGAGAACACTGAGCTGTGAACGGAAAGTGTGGCTACCTGAAATGTCTTAGTAACATACTAAGGTGGGAGATTAGGGCTATCCTTCTGTAGTGTTATCCTTCCATCTTTCTGTCCCTCAGTGGTCCTTCCATGAACACATTTTGGGACCTGCAGAAATTTATCTGAAAATCACAAAACTCGTTGCCTGTAGTTTACCATGAGGAGTTGAATAATCAGAACAGACCTACAGCAGAATTTTAATCAGGGCAGCAATTAGATGCTAATTTTTCCAAAAGATATAGAGAACTGGCTTTAAGAAAACTGCCAATGGGGGCTTGCAGAAGTCACAGCACCCATGGGGTGTTCTTGTTTCAGTCCTACCATCCCAGACAGCAACTCTCTCAGCATTTCATATTCTTCTGGTCTCAATATCTTCTAATCCAAACTGAACTAAATTGAATGGTTCCTTGCATATTTTGTCACTAGATAAATATTCAAGTGAGGAACAGCTGGCTACATAGGTAAGGTAGAAAGTTTATGTGTGGTCAATACCTAGAGCTATTACAGGATATTCTAAATAGACTGAAAGCCAGAGACCCATGTGTCTCAGAATAGACAGTCACACACACACACACACACACACACACACACACACACACACAGAGAGAGAGAGAGAGAGAGAGAGAGAGAGAGAGAGAGAGATCTATGATTGACTAACTTAAGGAAACACGATAGACATTTGAAACTCTAAATAAACTTAGGACACTAAGGAGGTAGTACTGTAGTCAGATTGAAAATGCATGGTTTTGGGGGGGTTAGAAATAGCTTGGTTCTAATTTCAGATCTGTTTTTTTTTTTGTTACATATTCTTCAGAGAGTTAATTGGGGTCTCAGACCCCTTAATGCTTTTCTTATGTGTAAGCTGCATAAGGCTGCTATGCGGGTTCACTGGAAAGAATGGGCAGACTGCTAGTGACCTGTGACTATTTGCCTGTATTCTACACAGTGAATCCATTCTCTTTCTGTCTGTTGTATGGATTATAAAAATTCCATTTATACTGAAAGTCACCATGCATATATATTAACTTCAAGATAACAATATCAATCTCTTGGGTAGAAATGACTAATGTGTACAATGGAAATATTATTGGTTATTTTTATTTCTAAGTAAGTCTTTTAAAAAGCCTTGAGGAGTAGTAGACTAATATATGGAATCTTGGGCCATCCTGCATGTAAAAGGGATGTGCAGGATGGAGGTGACTGTTCTACATTAATGGGAGGCAGATTCCAGACCCCAAAGAAGGGCCTTGCTCCTAAAACCATAACTCCATATTTCTTGACATTTTTACTTGCCATAAGTATCCAATTAAATTATTAATATTCTTCACAAAAAATTATCAGTAATGTAAAAACTTCGCCCTTGCCATCTTCTTACAAATCCTGAGGTTAAGATACATTTTGTCTGCTTAGGCCACTTCAACCCCTACAATCTATTACCCAGGAGTCAGTCTAAGCATTCTCTTAAAGTCTAAGTCAGATCACACTCCTGCCCCACTTACACCTTCATATCACTCCCCTGGGAATAAAATGCAGACTGCAGAAGCTTGAGAAACTAAGCTTGCATCTGATCTATTTGCTCCCAGAGTCTTTTTCTCCTCAGCCCGCTATGCTCTAGCCTCGAAGTCTTTCTGTAGCATACTACAGTGTTTCTTTCCTCAGAGATCTTGTGCTGTTTCTTCTGCAAAATACACTTACCCTGGCAATTTGTGTTGAGGGTCCTTTTAGCACTTGAATGGAATCTTCAGGAAGGTTTTTAAATTTCTATGTTATTGTTGATGATTCCTCACTTTGAAAATGTTGATCTTTCTGAGATTCTATGACATCATGCCCCCCAAATGGCTCCTGATTGCTTTGGGGGTTAGCTGCCTCCTTAAAGAAATTCTTATTGTTTGCTTTCTGCATAGTATTCCTCAAGGTCTAGTCTTCTTATTCCCCAGCTTTGCTTCTTTGCTACCTATGGTTACTACTGTATTCATCCACTGAACAAACTAATCATGCTATATGATTTATTAGCTATAATCTTAGTTTGGGCCAAATAAGGTAAGAAAAACAGATGTAATTCTCAGCTTTTTGAAACATACAAAATGCTGGGTTACTTCATCATTAAAGTATTTTTTCTTTAATTCTTTCTTTCTCTTTTTCTTCCTATAGTTGGCATTACAATAGATTCTCAACTAATACTTATTGAATGGATATGTGCAAATTTAGCTATGTGAACATCTGCTGTATACAGAACACAGAATATGGCACAACTATATAATGTCATTAAAACCAATCCTAAGCACACACTGTAAATCAATAGAAACCAAAACATCTGGCCAATTTGGCTAGAAAATTCCCAAACAAAGCATAAGTATGGTTTATCTATATTATGCAAACACTAGATTGTCTGGGCTTCTGTGCAATTGATTGGGTATTTTGGCATAGTGTAGGCTCAGCCAGAACAGTCTTGATCTCTTCCAGGGACACATTAAATCTCTGAATTGAACATATGGCTCACTGATTCCTAGAGTTAAGCATAAGTATAAACTCTGAATGGTTGCGATCATTTTAATCAGCTCAATCATTTCCAAAATGTTATTAGTGACACATGTTTATTCAAAGAGATCAGCACATATTTCCTGGCTCTTTAGTATGAAGATATCCACATAAATTGAAATTATTCATTTAGAAGATGGGACAGCTAAGTTATATTTACTCAAATCTCAGACATTGTGCAAAATATACAATAAAAATATATGGAGCCTTTTGATATCTTCTATGGCAACCATTTGATGTCGTCAGCAAGCATCTTTAGGAAATAAGCGAAAATGTGTTTCAATTTCTCATAAAAATGTTACCGGGTCAATCAACCATGAAATGAAATTATACATCTCTATTTCTCCCTTGTTGGTTCTCAATTATTAGCAGCAAAGGTAGGTGCAACTGAGATTAGAACAATACAGAATTATTCCAGTTCCCCACAACCAGTTTGAGTGTAGTTTTCCAAAAGGAAAGATAAAAGCAAAACAACTAGAAAAGATATTTAACAAGAAATTACTGAGACATGTAAAGGTTAGGATCCAGATTTGTCCTTCTCTATAAAAACCAGCATCTGGGTTCCAGCTTGCAATAGGCAGAGGAAACAGAAGGGACATTTTTGGTTGACCATGCATGCACTCCAAAAAATATATATACCATTTCTTTATTTATAGAAAATTGAGATATGTGTGTCAATTAGGGATGGAAAGTAGGCATTGGAATGTTGATGATCTATGTAGGCATGATACAATTCTATATGTAAATATTCACAAGAGGGTAGTAAGAGCCCAAGGGTAAACATTTCCAGGCATGCTGAGTTGGTTCAGTCTGCAGTTTTTCTTGGTAAAATCTGACATATGCATTGTCTCATGCTCCTTCCCACAGAACTGGAAGGGAATTGAAGTTAACTTGGCCTCAGAGTGCCCTATCCTTCTTCAAATGCAGAGAAAAGACTGAGAGAGAACCTTCAGCATTTAACCTTTTCCACCTTAAATGACTTTCACCTGACAGATCTCTCCCATCTATGACCTAATGAGAAATAATCAGGTCTATGGGTATAAAAATAAGTAAATCTCTATGGGACATGATGCTGCATTACTTTAATGCCAGCAATCAAGAGGTAGAAACAGGAAGGTCTCTGTGAGTTTTAGGTCAGTCTGGTCTACACAGCAAGTTCCAGGTCAGCGAAGGCTTCAGAGTGAGACTCTGTCTCAAAACAAAACAAGGCAACAACAACAACAACAGCAGCAGCAGCAGCAACAACAAAATCACTCTTCAATATTTTCATAAAATTCCAAATACTGTTGGTTTGGTCTATGTGCTCCACAGTACTCTCAACTTCTGTTTTGCTCTGGGACATGTCTGAAACATAAATGCTAGGCATAGGGTTTTTCCATTTCTTTCTTTTAAAAACTGTGGTAGAGTTAGACCATTTAATACAATGTTAACTGCATGGTTCTGTCTAGATGGATAAGGGGAGAATACTCCTAAGAACAAATCGTTTGCTGAAGATCTGGGTGGGAGCTCAGGGCTGACTGGACTTGCTCTGTCTACCTGGGGTTTAGACATTGTTACACTTCACCTCTGCATTGCCTCTGATAGCCAGAGTATCTCCCTGAGATTAATATGACACTGATATCTGAATAAATAATTTTAAAAAGCAATTTTGATTATTAGTGATTTGTTCCTTGTATGCTGATTTGGTAGCCATTTTTTTATATAAGAAATAAAACCGTGCCACGGAAAAAAGAATCACATGAGTGGGTTTGAAATTGCATGCTACCCTAGAGACACCCCATCCTTACTGCCAGCACCACTCAGTGCTCCTTTCCTAGTTCCTCACCAAGGTGGCTTTCCTGACTTTGAGTATCAGAGAAACTCAGGACTATGAGCTAAGGGGTCATTTTCATATACCTGACCAATTTTAATGACTCTGGAATTAACTTTACCTATATGAGCAATTTATTTATTTATTTATTTTTTGGATAGTTAAAATTCTGCTTCATAGGGCATTTATTTTTAGCATCAAAAAAAGTAAAAGGGTGTCAGAAACTTGATATTTCTGCCCTTTCCTGTAATTGCACACATAGGTTAATTCTGTCCTGAGGAAATTTGTTTGATCATTTTCAATTATGGTATTCAGTAGAGAAAAGGTTAAAGATGAATCAGTTTCCTCTGAGGCTATTGGTTGAAGATGCACTCAGACATGCACTTGTTGCTGAGTGGAAGAAGGAAGAGCAGACTTACATTCTGTTTGCCCACGATGTTGTCGAAAGGCAGTTCTGGGCTCCAGGATCCTTCTGTGAACGTTGCCCCACTGTTTCTCCTGTCTGAGCAGCTCACTGACTCCTTAACTATGTCTTCAGGCAAAGATAGCAAACTCTCCTCAGGCTGCTTAATCAAGTAGGTCTCTATGTTGTGCTTCCTCAGGAATTCATTCCTCTCTTTACCATGGCCCTCTTCCACATTATAGTCACCATTGAGGCAATCCAGTGTGGCTTTGGAAATGTGAATTCTCCTGTGTATAGAGAGAAGGAGTTGTCATAATTCTTCATGTTGCCTAATTATGGCTGTACATAACACTGCTACAATACATTCTGGAGGATAAACTTGTTCCCCTCAGAAGTCAAAAGAAAAACAAAAATGAAAAGAAGCTAGAAGTCCTTCATCTGAGATTACTGTAGCCTCACACAATCAGCCCTGATGATGACCACAGTGATGAGCCACTTTTGGATTTTCCTGCTAATGTCAACACTCTCTATGAACCAGCAATTTCTTTCAATAGTGTTGGCTTTCCTGGAAAAGCAAGTGGAACGGATGTTCCTTTATCTGAAGAATAGCTAAATTATCTTAGAGTGTGGCTCTCTTAATCTCTCAGAGCTTGCCCTATCATTTTATGTTCTGTATATCTGTACCTTGTTTCTCCTACTTGTTTAGAATCATCTTATGAACAAGGTTTGCTTTTGTAAGTCTTCAGGAATACATGGAGCATCATTTTTAGAAAGTTATTGGAAGATGTGATTCTTCCTCTAATATGTATTGAAAGGAGCAGAGAGCAATATGGGAGGTGCAAGCTGGCAACTGTCAGGGCTCATTTGCAAACTAACTCACACAGGTAACTCACAATCCAAGCTTCTAATTTTCAAATGAAATAATATATGACTTGATTAGGATCGAGATCTGCTTGTGGAAGTCTCATTCTGTACGTCTTTATCAGGAAGGAAGATATTTTCTCTTCTCATAACTGTCTAACTAAGCCAGGCACTTACTGTGATGGGCTGTGGGCTGTGAAGAATAGCAAAATTATGAAAGATGATTTTGTTGCTGGATTTCTGGGTTTCAACTCTAACTCTTCCATTTTCTAGCTATAAGATTTTGGGGGAGATTACTTAACCTTTCTATTTGTCACCCACCAACATGTCAAAGGTAATAGACCTACCTCATACTCTCATTGTGAATATACAAGAGTTGATTTGTGAAAAGTGATAGAGACACTACACAGAATACCACTCAGCAATAACAACACATACTTTAAATTGTTTGAAGTATTCTTTAAAATGCCACGGTGATCTCACTGTGGTATATTCCATGCCTCCTTAAGTCAGGCTCACAGGGGACAGTCTGCCTTCTGAATGAGGCCTCTGTCACTGATTCAAAGCCCATTGTCAGACACGCCTTCATTCTGGGCCCCCATGCTGTGTTCAGCTATTCAAACAATTGTCATTTCTTTCAATTCAGCACATGATTGCATGCTTGCTAAACATGTCCTACTTCCAGAGTTAGCTTAGAAGTTTGCTAAGCCAACTCTGTGCTCCTCCAAGAAAATGGATGAATAAAGTGGACACATAATTCTGTACATGGGTTTTATGATTCCAAAAGCCATATATTCAAGGAAACAATCAAAAGTTCTTTCATTTTTAAGTTTCAGGGTTCTTAAGTAAGAGTGCATTGTACTTTCAATACGACCTCTGCTGCCCCTTCTGACCATTTAACCCACTCTGTCAAATTCCCGATTTCTAGGGAGAATAGTCCATTGCAGAAACAAACAAAACTACAGAAGATGCCTTTCTGCCAACTTAGGGCATGTTCCCCACATCTTCTAAACATGTCAATTTCAAGTTCAAGACAATCAAGCAAATGTGTGAAAGCAGCTTGGGCTCTCTTGAGACACCTGCTAAATAAATACAAAATGTTCCCATGGTATCTTACCCAAATGCACAGAAACTCATCTCCAGCAAAGCAGGACTCCTGAGCTGTCTTCTAAAATTAAGTTAAGATTTAGACACTTGAGGATACAACCTTTTCTCCTAAGCAAAATGAGCTTCCCAGGAGGATTTTATAAAGTCTCATGACCGATTTCTTTAAAGAAAAAAAACTATAATTAATACCAATTTCCCTTGGCATTTCACTGGATGCTACATTGTGTTCACTGGTACTTGCCTATGTTAAGTCAGAAACAGGATCTTAACCTTTATTTAATACCAAGTCTTCTATGAAAGTTCTGATCAGTATACACTAGGATGCTTTTGATAGGAAAGAAGGTTCTGATGTTTCCTTTTCAAAGTCTTTGCTGTTAACCTGAGCTTTGAAGTGAGACACTTTTCAGAGACGATGGTCCAGCTATTTCTTCCCTCTAGGGACTTGAATCTTTGCTCAGAGAATATTCTCATGTATTGTATGTCAGGTAAATCTGACATTTTCTTATGATATGATCATGATAGTCATGATAGTAAATACAATATAACAATCTTGTAGTTTTTACTTTATTTAAACACTATCTTTGCAGCCAAAGGTTTGTTTATCTACATAAATTTATTCATGTGCTTAGAGTCTCCCCAGCCCTGGATAACAAACATTCCTTTTTCTCTTGCTTTCTTTCTCCATCTATTCTCTCCTCTCTCTTCTATCAGCCTGCCCCCCCCCATATGCCTGTATTTTTCATTTTTTCCTCCTGTTGCAGATAGCAGGGCTTGCTCAGGGACAATGAATACATACTGCCCTTTCATGGTAGCAGTGTTAGGTGGAGACAGGACCTTTTCTTTCAGGATCTCTTTAAGATCTATAACTGAATGACTACAACCACAGCAGTAACTAGTAGCTCCTGAGCATGGAAGAAGAATGATCTTATATGTGTTGTCCCACTTGACAAAAGCTCAAGAACAGTCCTCTTTGTATAGTACCAAGAGTAGCTGTATCACTGTTACCAAGACACTTGTTAGAGAGGTGTACTGCTTAGTTCCCACCCCAGACACACAGATTTGGAAATTCTGAGGGTGAAAACCAGAGGTCAATGTGCTACTTTAGTACTGCTTTCCAGTGGACCACCTCATATTGCAGTTCAGTACCAACCAGTCCTGCCAATCAGAGTTGGAATGCAGATGAGTTTTCAAAGAAAGCACCAAATTTTTGGGACGAACCCACAGTCATGTATATATTGGTGACCAATAGGATTTAGCCTTGGCAGCCCGTTAGGATTGATTTAAAAACTTAAAATTGTTCCCAGACAGATTTCACTTTTAATGAACTTTTAATGACCAGATCTCCCAATAAGAGATCTGGTCATGAGTATTTTATCATTTGATGATTCTAGTATGTAGCCAAGTCAAAGAACCGATGCTTATCAGGATAGAGACATAAACTCATCAGCCCTGTTGTCTTATTGCTTCTGTCATCTCTGGGGTATTTCCTTAGTGTTTGCAGGCCAGTACTGCATGCTGTCTTACCATCTGACCTCCTCTTGGACAATTGCTTCCGGGGAGTCTGTCCTTGAACTCTGTACACAGAAAGCCTGATATTACAAAGTCATACAATGAAAGGGTTAGGTGAGAAAGGACTTTTCTTTGCTTACCCAGGGATTCCTCCAGATTCAAGTTTGTTTGCAATGTCCACGTCCCAAGACCAGACATCAAACTGCCATTTTCTCAGGCCCAACACACCACAGAGCACAGAGCCTGAATGGATTCCAATCCGCATGTCAACATCATGCTTCGTTCTGGATCTCACAAACCTGTTGACAGGTGAATGGAGAGACAAACTCATTAGGCCAAGATGATCACCACTGGGCAGAACTAGAACTGTCTACTCCAATGCTTTCTCTCTTATTCAAATGGCCTTTCTTCCAGGAAACTTTCTGCATTCCCCAATAACTGGAAGGATTCTGTTCTTGTCTGAAAATCTCTAGACTTGAACAATACTTTTCAATACTCTCATTAACCTTCTCTCAAAACTTATTTTGTAACCATTTGTTTCATGAAATGACACCAGCAGTTTGTATCCAACTATGAATAAACGTGGGGTAGTTTGTTAACCCTGTACATCAGTGCATGCTTTATTCCCAACCAAAAACTTTATCATTTTCTTCTCATATAGTTAGG
The DNA here is from genome assembly GCA_019843965.1 of Rhynchomys soricoides. Taxonomy (NCBI): domain Eukaryota; kingdom Metazoa; phylum Chordata; class Mammalia; order Rodentia; family Muridae; genus Rhynchomys; species Rhynchomys soricoides. The sequence goes on from JADRCH010000060.1 coordinate 3,256,553, forward strand.
CTTCTGTTAGAATTTTCATTCAATCAAGCCTCATGTGTAGTCTGGGATCCCCATATCTGCTATTAGAAATGGCTTCTAGCTATTCCTTCTAAATATAAACATAGTTTCATCACTCCATTGATCACTCCAGTTTCCTGATTGAAACCTTTCCCTTACCTTTTACTCCTTAAAGCAATAGCCTCTGAAATATGCTGCTCACAACCCAGGGCAGAACTAGTTCATTTATAGGAAGTTAGCAAAGACACCGGACTCCCACACAATGTTTTTAGGTATCAATCTTGAACAGACTTATTTCAGTGCCCTTGATCTTGGTCCTAACCTTGAAAATACATACTAAGATTCTTTGTTAAGATTATCCATATTGAGTTGTGTTCCGTGGACACTGAAGAAGGAGCTTGGTAAGGAGGAGGGTGCTGCCAGGGTAGTACTTTCTCCAGGTATAAGTGTTCATCCTCCCTTTCATTCTCAGAGCACCCCAGGCAATTCTAGTTTATGGTTAAAAGATATTTCTGTAGAATTTCAAATGGTAGAATATAATATTTAAAAAGTATATAACTTGGAATCTTTTCATTGCCACAAAAATATAATGGCTATTTTTTCCCAATGATACTTAGAATTGTCAAACTAATATGAAGATTTCCCCATTTTCATTGGTAAAAAGACAAATGCTCTAAGATTTCTGATTTTTCTATGACATGTTGTCATTAATAATATTCCTCTTCAGAAATATTTGAGAAAGACCATTTTGATTTG